>PVIW01002321.1:95326-226236 GCA_004026585.1 Noctilio leporinus
ATTTTATTGTTGTTGTATTACATCCATCCCCTTTTTGCTCCCCTCTGTCCCCCTCCCCACCCACCCATTCCCCCCAAAGTCAATCCCACCTGTTGTCCATGTCCATGGTTCCTTTATACTAGGTTCTTGTCTAAGCTGCTCCCCTTCTTTGCCTCTGCCTCCCCCCTCCCCCCAACCCCTTTCCCCCTGACCACTGAAGCCCTATTCCTTGTATTCTGATAGTCATTTATGTTTAGATTTTAGTAGGTACACAAATAAACCACAGGTCTCTTTCCCATCTCCCCCATAGACATTACAATTAAAAGAAGAAGAAAACAAGCGGTTAAATCAAAGACTGGTAAGTTTTTTCTTGCCCAGTTGATCTTAACATTTAAAAAAATATTTTAGCCCTGGTCGGTAGCACAGTGGATAAGGTGCTGGCCTGTGAACCCAAAGGTCGCTGGTTAGATTCCCCATCCAGGGCATATAACAAGGTTGCAAGCCAGGTCTCCAGCCAGGTCTGTGGCTGGAGGCAGGTGAAAGGCAACCATACATTGATATCTATCTCCCTCTCTCCCTTCCCCTCCCTCTAAAAATAATAAATAAAATCTTAAAAAATATTTTATTGTATTTCATCATGAAGATCTACAGTCAGATAGGAGTATGGTTTGATTAATTCATTTGTAGTAGTTTATATTGAACCATGTGGTAATTACCAAAATGACCCTTAGAGTTACCAATCTGTGACTGTGTACCTGGCCAATAATAAGTTTAAAAGCAGTGAACAAATTAAGACAGTTTTTATCTTTTAAAAAATTTTTGTTTTTTCAGATTTTATTCATTATTTTCAAAGAGAAAGGCAGGGAGGGAGGGAGAAAGGGAAAGAAACATAAATGTATGGTTGCTTTCCACCCGTCTCCCACTGGGGACCTGACTGGAGACCTGGCTTGCAATCTGGTTATGTGCCCTGACTGGAAATCAAACCAGCCACCTTTGGGTTCACAGTCAGCACCAATTCATTGAGCCATACCAGCCAGGGCTGTTTTTATCATTTTTTAAAGATTTTACTTATTTATTTTTAGAGAGAAGGGGAGGGAGGGAGAAAAGGGGAGAGAAACAATACGCAAGCAAGACAAGGATAGATTGCTTGTTTGCACGTGCCCAACCTGGGACCTGGCCAGCAAACCCAGGCCTGTGCCCTGACCAGAAATTGAACTGGTGACTTTTTGGTTTGCAGAATGATGCCCATCCCACTGATCCACTCCGGTCAGGGCGTTTTTGTTTTGTTTTGTTTTTTTTTAATTAAGCTATAATCTCTTAGGACTTCATGTTTTATAGTTATGTGTTTGTAACTTCAATTAGGATTCTTAAGTCAGTAAATATCAGTAAATAGTTACTCTTTATAATCCTTTTGAAGATTAGCATGTTCACTTGTGTGCATAATTAATACATTATATCCATTCACAAGTCCTTTTTATTATTATTTTTTTAACCGAAGGTATTTGAGCCTGACACCTTGCATAAGGTGCTCTATATAGTCTGCCAGGTTACTTTGACTTTATCTTAACCAGTGTATTTAACCAAGTACTTGAAGAATCATTCTTAGTCAATAGTTTTAGTGAAGCAATTACTTCATTTTTTAAATTCTAATAGTTACAATTTACATGGAAATAGTAACTGTTTAAGGCCTGTCTTGTAAAGACACATCTACATTCTTTTGTATGCCTTTCTTAACTTGAACAACAAAAATCACATATTAATTCTATAGTGATTAGATTATTAGGTTAGATCAGATAATCTTAAGGCTATATGATATTTTTATAAGTAGAGCAAACTTTTTCAAAAAGTTGCCAGTCCTAAGCATCACTTAACATTGTGTTTTATGCAATATTCCCAAGAATATAAGCTCTTTTGGCAAGGGTTTTACTCTGTTTTATTCATTACTGTATTCCTAGCACCTAAAAAAGTAACTGGTACAGTCCCCAGAAGATGCTTGGGAAATGTTTATGAATGAAAGCATTTTGCCTTTCAGATCCAAAGACTACCCCACTCCCACCTGAGTGTTTCTATAGAAATCGCACTTTCATATTGATTTACAACTGTATTCACAGTGTTTCTTTCCATCTAAGCCCTCATTCTAATAAGTATAAAAAACTTAATATTAAAAAATCTAAATAAAGTTGAATATGTCTGAAAAGTGGATGCTCAAACTTTTCTTCATTGGCAACATATTGAGTAGTTGGATGGATTTGATAATCAGTTGCTGTACACTTCTAGGCCTTTCTGGTTACCATTTGTTCTAGCTCTTCTCTTTATCTTTCGCTTTTAAACACTAATTGAGACCCTACATTGTTCCAGATAGAGTTGAAAGGGAAACGGAAGATATTCTGAGCATTAAAATTAGACTTACCAGGTCTCTAGTCAGGTCTGTGGCTGGAGGCAGGTGAAACACAACCATACATGTCTCTTTTCCTCTCTGCCTCTCTCCCTTCCCCTCTTTCTAAAAAATAATGAAATAAAATCTTTAAAAAAAAAAAACAATTAGACTTAATAAACAAAGAAAACTACATTCATCTTTCATTGATTGTACAACTAGGCCTTGGGCTCTACTCTGCTTAGGAGGCATACGCAGGCTTTATCCCTATGAAATTTTTAAGGTTAAATATGTAATTATAAATAAAATATAATTTGATAGTGTTTTTAATCCAGCCAAATTTGATTTAGAAATAATATAAAATAAAAATGTAGGTAAATTTATCCACTGAAAGTAATTGTTGAAGGAAAGGAATTACCTTAATCAATCATTTGGACTCTTAAAAGCTAGGACAGAGACCTAAGTGTGTATAACATTGAATGGCATTTTTGTATTAAGAACCTAATAAGCATCATGCTTTAATTAATAACTTTTATTAACTTTTTTTTAGATGTCTCAGAGCATGTCTTCAGTATCCTCAAGGCATTCTGAAAAGATAGCTATTAGAGAGTAAGTATTTTATTTGTATTTTATGCAAAAATTTTTACTCAACTGAATAATAATGAATTGTCGATAGCAGTGTATTTCAATGCCTGTAATCCTTCAGATCCAGGTTCACTGAGCTGAGCGTTTTATATTCATTGATAGTGAAAAAGTTTATTTAAAAGCAAGCTTTTTGTAAATTACTATTTCTGGTAACATTAGGATTACATGAGAAATCTTTCCTGTTACAGCTTTAATTATCATTTACGCATAAATATTTCTGAAGCTTTTTGATTCCAGTTTACTTTTCAGTTGGTGCCACCTCTTTCAAATCCCATTTATCTCCTGAGTGTTTAAATTTGGTGTTGGAGAGTCTTGACTTTTTAAGTTACAATGTTTTATCGGAAATTCATAGTACACTGTTAAATGTATCAGATAATAAGACAGTATTCCCCATTATTAATATATTGGTTTTTGTTGTGGGTTATTTAAAAGGGCAGTCTCTGGAATAACAAAGGCATTGTTAGCAGCTCCTGAATACTGGTCGGTTTTCTATACTTGTCAGGACTGAAACAAAAATCTGTAAACAGGCCCCAACCTGGGGAAATCGCTGGGTTGGAGTATTGTCCTGTGCACCAAAAGTTGCAGGTTCCACCCCTAGTTGGGGCATGTTTTAGAAAGCAACTGAATGATATCTCTCTCTCTCTCTCTCTCTCTCTCTCTCTCTCTTAAAGTTAACTTAAAGTTTTCAGGATACAGCAGTGGTAACTTTTTAGGGTAGTAAAATAACATTTTTTTATTCAGTTTTCAGGTGGGCGACTTGGTACTCATCATCCTGGATGAACGCCATGATAATTATGTATTATTTACTGTTAGTCCAACCCTATATTTTCTGCATTCAGAATCTTTGCCTGCCCTGGACCTGAGACCAGGTGAGGGTGGTAAGTGTCATTTCTATAACTAAAATAACAAGGCTGGAGTGAAGAGAATATATTTAATATTTTTCTTCCTGTCTAGATCAGAATTAAATAACTAAGAGGGATCCCTGTTTAATCTGTTTTCAAAATCTTCAGTATCCACATTTTCTGGATTCTATGGACAATTCAAAATCAATGGAATTAATGCAGTTGGGTCAAGTAACTGATATCCTAGCGGTAGCAGAATTGAATGGTCACAGTTCAATAACTGCAACCTATTTAAGCTCGTGAGCTTATTTGTTTATAACATTGTCTTTTTATGGCAAATTATAAAATGCCTTTTTTGTTATAACATTTCATGTTTCTGCACTATTTTTTATTGAATTTGTCAGTACTTAAGCATTTGAAAAAGGCCATAATAAGCTTTCTTAAAATACACTAAATTGTAATGTCTATTACTTATTACTTTTTAAAAACATGTACTAATTTTAAATAATTTGCAATTTTGCTGAAAGCTTTGTTAATTATCAGATGCATATATGGACCAGTGGGTCTGATGTACTGAATTATTTTCAATAATCAGGTGTAAATCTTCCAAAATGACTTCTAGACTAAATAGTCCAACCTAAAATCAAGCTCAAAGTAAATAGCTCTTTGCTACCAAAAACTCTTCCACCCACCCCACCCTACTTTACCTAATGCATCCTTTTCTTCCTGAAAATAAGAGAAAGATGACGAAGGGGCACAGGGTTATTTTTCCAGTGACCTGCTCTCACTATACTGACCAACATTCAGAAGCAAACGAATATACATATGTCCTCCTTTTCTCCCTCTCACGTTGTTTTTTTTTTTTTTTTTTTTTTTTAACGTATGGAACTTGTCCCAGTCCTAGAAGAGGCTTTTGTTCAACTTGTAGAAACCATTCTGTGTCTCTATATGGCATCCTACTGCATGATTTCATTTTTCTTCCTGTCTGTTTCTATTTTCTCATTTGTTTATATTTTAATTTTTTCTCTCCCCTAGAATGAAAGAATATAAAATGTTTAAGGTGAAATTGTGTTAAGACAGAGGTTTCACATTCTGTAATAGTTCTCCCTGTGGTTATAACTGATTGTTTCTGCATATACATTTCTTACTGGACCATGATTTTTATATTTTAAAAGCCTGTGGGATAAAGTGTTAACTATTTAAAAGGAAAGTTTTTCAGTGTTGGGCTTTTGGAACAGTGATTAAGTAATCATTTAATGAACAATAGCCTGAAGTAGGCTAGGTCTCAAGACGTTTTCACCCCCAGCTGGTTCCAGAGGTAGACTATGGAAGTAGGTTAAAGCAGGCACATAGAGTTGTAAACAATACTAGAACAATAATGATAGGGGAAGGGATCCTCCCTTTATTTCCTATTATTATCTAGGGTTTTTTTGTTTGTTTGTTTGTTTGTTTGTTTGTTTTTTGTTACTCTGAAGAGTTCCAAAAGAACAGAATTAATACCTTGGCATATTTCACCTAAATAGAAAAAGTAAAAAACCAAGAATATATGTTTATTTAGATTGCTGTTCCTCTTTGCAGTGATAACCTGGTCAGATACTAATACCTTAAGTAGGCCAATGCCTCATAATTTTTCTATTGTAGCTGTTAGTGGTAGTTATTCTTTTCTGATTCTTTTTGTGGGTTTTTGTTTTTTGTTTAAACTTTTTACTTGAAAATGATTTTTAAATTTACCCAAAAATCGTTAGTCCAAAAACCTCATATACCTTCTTTACCCTTGTTCACCTTATGTTAACATTTTGCCCCATTTCTATGATCTTTATATGAGGTCTGCTCTGAAAGTATCGAGCCAATGTCAGTATAATTAAAGTAGTTTGTGTGGCTCATACTTTCAGAACAGACCTTGTATGTATAAATCTACATGTACAAATGCATAAATAAATATGTGTGTGCACATTTTCATTTCCAAAACCATAGGAGGCTATTATGTTATGGTCCTTTATCTTTAAATTTTTCCATGTGCTTATCCTAAGGATAGGGAGTTCAGTATTTAAATTTCAGAAACACTCACTGTACACTCTTAGAGATTCACAGTGCACATTATTATTTTAAGGCACAGGTCTTGCAGAAAAGACTTTACTTAACAATCTTAATTTAGCATGGAACTCCATACCCTCCCTAACCACCACCACTCCCCCACCTTTTTTTTTTTTTTTTTTTTGTTTGAGGAATACAGAGCAGGGGATACCAGTTGGGTTAATGCTAATGCTACCCTAACCCTGTTGTTGCCCTGGAGAGTGGGATCAGAGGGTTACTAGTGTTTTATGCCTGAGACAGTGGGACTCATTAGTCCTTATACATAAAACATAAGCATGTCCTTTCAGAATAGCCTGGGGGCTTCTGTCATGTGGTAGCCTTTATGTATGTGTATTTAATTTGTATTTATATTTGTGGATTAAATATCAATCTTGGCTTCCCTTGGGGATCTCAAAAGCTTTAGCCTAAGCAAGTAATTTATTGGCCAAAGTACTTTTAAAGTCAACTTTTTATGACAGTTTCTGGTGAATTTAAAGAGAACGAGTATTTATATCTTCTTAGTTTGTCATACCTGGGCTCTTATGAAGACTAGCTTTTTCATCTCATCTCATCTTCCACATTTTCTATTTCCCCTTCACTCAAGTACTACCCTTCTGGACTTGCTTTGCTTTTTACCACTTGTTAGTTATTAATTGTGCACCAATTGTGTTCAGGAAGCCCTGCCAGACACTGTGGAGTACAGATGTCAGAAAGGTGCAATTCCTGCCCTTCAGGTGGTACACTGGTGGTAAAAGTACTGCCTCTCAAAAATCAGTACCTTTCTTTAAACCTAGAAAATAAGTTTTGTCTGTGTACATTTGCTTTCAGAATGGGAAAGGTCATCTTTGTTAGCCCTTTCAGTAGATGGCACTGTTGAGCTAATTTAGAATTCCTACATCTATTTGTCTGATTTTTACTTATATTATTTGTATTTCTTTAACTCTGTGAGTTCTCTTATTTGACTTACCACCAATATTTAATGAGTAAATGAAGCCAAAATTACCAGTTGAAAAGTAGAATGAATTCAGTCTTGTTTTTAAAATTATGATACATTTTTTGCAATTTCAGCTATTTTAAAAGTCTTACACAGTCTCTCTTGGAAATTTCTTAGTTTGTTTTGATTCTGGCAGTTACATATTTATGATTATTATAACTGTACTTTTAAAAAGAAACCAATGATTTGATTCAATAGCTTCAGGTGCATCTAGAAGACCTTGGGTTCTTGGAAAAGTAATGGAAAAGGAATACTGTCAAGCCAAAAAGGTAAAAACTATGTCATATGTTACAAACCTAGGAATTATGTTGAAAATTCTTATATTTACTTTATAAAATGTTTATCATTTTATCTTTCAATAGTAGAGGTAGATTACCAATAATTCATCAATTTATATAGGAAAACTACTACAAGTTTCTGTTCTATAACTGTTGATATTAGTGTTTTGCCAAAAAGGAACACAGCCTGTTGATTAAAAGTGAAAGATAGCATTGATGTTTTCTTATTTTCCTATGCTACACCACTGAAATCAAATACTTGATGGCCAAAAATGCACCTGTCTGTAATATCAGCAATGCCAATGCAATACAGTCAGTGAAATCTAGTGAGCATTTTTCCTAACTCACTGTAATGTTGGATCATCTTCTCTAAAACTCTAATGAAACTTAAACTGTGTAGTATTCAGGCTTTATTGACGCTTTAAATAATGACTTGAGGCTTACTTTGAACTGTATTCTTTGTACTGTGTTCTTCCATCAGTGTAAATGACTTAGTATATTTTTACCTGATGAGAGGTAGATTTTATATAGTTTCACAAAGAGACCCCCACCACCACCAATACTCTAGTATTGAATAATATGATATGGTTCTACCTGTGTAATTTGATTTCTTTCCTTCTTAGGCACAAAACAGATTTAAAGTTCCTTTGGGGACAAAGTTTTACAGAGTGAAAGCTGTATCGTGGAATAAGAAAGTATAACTTATGGAAGAAATTAATACATTCTGTGACATTTTCCTGCTTTGTCCTACAGTGTTTATTCATCACTCCACAAACAGCAGGCCATCTTTTATATAAAAGTCAACGTGACAATATGCTTCATTGGTGTGTACATCATTTACTTTTTAACTGGCGAAACTTTAGGAACAATAAATTCATTAAGACCCTTGGCTGAATTAATGGTTTTGTTTTTGTTTTTACCCACATAACTCTAGAAATGCGGACCAAACTAGTTCATTTTCTCAAAGGGCGTACCCTGTGCATTGTGGCTTATGATTAGCCATATTAATTGCCTGTTACATATACAGTAGCTTGAACTTAGATATTAACTGTTAGTTATTACCAGCATTTGTCCTTTTGTGAAATCAATATCAAAAAACTTGCACTCTTTAACACATTCTTTATAAACTGTATAAGTGCTTCAGAACTAAAGAGGAGTGTTGTTGCATGCAGATAATCATAATTTTGAATTTGCCTCTATAGATTACTAAAACGAATTGTTTCCTTTATTTTTTTAAATGCCCTTTGATGTTTTCAAAACAAAAAGAAACTCATTTGATTGATTGGTTTTTAAGATCAGCCATAATTAGAAATCTTCAAAAGCACTTTCAACAGATTGGTCACCTGGGTTCTAAAGGGAAGAGTGTGCTATTGACAGTTTCAAATGCAGCAGCACTGAAATCTTCCCAACATCTTTATTATTCTCTTTAGAATAATTATATTGATGGAATTATAATTCATGATTCAGTTTCAGATAAAAACATATTCATTGTACATTAACCATTTTGAGGTCATTTAAATAACAAAATATTGTGAAAGACATGTAGAATTTTAAAACAATAAAGATTTGAACCTGTAAATGTGTGTGCCTTTTAAGAAGGATACATTTTTAATATATTTGAGTCATTGCTGGGATATGGGAAAAACTTGTTCTGTATTATATCAAAAAAACATGTTTATTACAAAAATGTTCTTTAATTATATACTATGTAACAGGGTAAAACAGTGTTATGTAGACTAGAATTGTTTAAACTAGATCTTTAAACATATTGCTGTGGAGCAAAAGTATTTAAATTCGTTGAATTGGAGGAGGTTTCTTGCTAGAGAACAATGAAATAATTTTTTCCAGATAATATTTAATTCCTTCATAAAAATAAGTTGAATATTTTTTTAAATGTGTATGTCTAATAGTACAGAAAATGGAATAAACACTATATAGAAAACTGAATTTGACAACATTAATGAATAAATGAACAAATGACTTCACATGTTTCTATTTAATCCTTCCATGACATCTAATGCAAAGAATACCAAAGCAACAAATTACTGTATATACAGTGATTTTTTTTAAAGCAGATTTGATTAGGTATAAATGAACCTGCCAGGTGGGCCATATTTACTCAATTGGTGCCCTTCTAATTTAATATGTGGTCATTGTGCTGTTGATTTGTAGTGAGTGCGCTGACACATGACATCAAATTCACTGTCTCATTAATATTGCTTTTTAATTCTGTTGCTTATAGTTTTTCTTATATCCATCTTGTCAATACTCACATATACATGTGTAAGACAAAAAGGAAATGAATGCCATTATCATTGTTAAAAAGAAGAAAATGAGACCTGGCCTTGGCTGAGTAACTCAGTAAGATCATGGTCTCCATAAGTAAAGGTTGCGGACCCGACCCCCTGTCAGGGTGCACACAAAAATCAACCATTGAATGCATAGTAAGTGGAACAATGTGGAACAACAAATCCGTGTTTTTCTTTCCCCATCCCTCCTTTTTTCTCTAAAATAAATAAGTAAATTTTTAAAAAGAAAAATGAAACCTGAAAATAACTCACCAACTGTATTCTGACCTTTGAGTGGTTAAGAAAAGTGCTGTGAGCTTTAGCATCTGAGTGCTTGTGTTCTAGGTCTACATGTAACTTTGAGCAAATTGATTAAACTCTGAATCCAATTTTCTTATCTGTAAGATGGTGTAATAATAGGACCAACCTCGTAGTGTTATTTTGAAGATTAAGTGATAAAAATTAAAAGCTGAAGTGATTTGAACAATTAAAAAAAAACAGATGAAGTACTCAGTAAACATTAGCTATTGTGAAGAGTTGTTTAAAAACTTGTGAATTCACTATTCAAGGTCTAATAGAAATATTTCTATAAGCTTTATTATAAGGATGAGGATTTGAATCATGTTTCACTTCATGTAAACTAGGTATAGGTAAATTGTGTGAATAGTTTTATTTTTGGCAAGGGTGACTGGATATACTAAGCAGAATGAGCAAAAATTATTTAGATTTTTTTTATTAAGTTAAAAAATGGTGTACAACAATAAAGAAATTAGTGTGTTCTTAAACCCTGTCATATTACCCAGCTTTTCCACCTAGAGGTAGTTTTTACTTTTTTCAACTTTTATGTTCCAAATCTCATGACTGTAGTGCTGTCTCTTGATTAATCAATTTATATTATTAATGTACTTTCTCATATGATAGGAGAATTTCATAAGAAATTTCTCTGCTTCTGTCTCTGTTGCTTTCTAGTTGGTTCATCAGCATTTACATTATCTTATCTACTGAGCCTAGCCTTGAACTATGAATACATTTTCTTGTACAATTCAGTCTTTATTCAAAGTTTCTGGTTTGTAGGTATGTTGTTATGTAATTACCATAGCTTTAATTTTTTCAAATGCTTTTCACATTTTATTTTATGAAGTAATTTTTCTCAAAGATCTAATTGTGGAAACATTAGCAGCCCTGCTTTGACTGATCTGGTTGCTCTCTAAGCCTAATATATTGTTTTCTGTGAAGTGACATTCAAATTCTATAAGGAATATGAGGTAACATTAACATTTTTTGTTAGAAAGACATTGTTTCCTGGGCTATCTTGCTTGAGCTTGCCAAGTTCCTTTCTAGGAAAGAAACATTAGGAAAAACATTTTTCTGATTTTGCAAATGTCACAGGCTCACACTTGACAGACTAAGTGGAAATAGAATTTTTCAGTAATTACTCCATTGTTTTGTACTTTACAAGTTACTGTTGTGAAAACTAATGCCATTCCATCTGTGTACGATTATAGATTATATAATATCCTCCCCTGAAATTTTTAAGAGCTTTTTAAACCCAGAACTATAAAATGGAATGATAATGCCTTACAGTTTCCTATCTCCTTTCATGCTGTTAGTCAGCCAGTGAATCTTTTCAATCTAAGAATGCATGTCCTACAGCACTAGGGGAATTTTCAATTTTTTGGTTACTCCTCAAATGTATGTTAAACCTTTTAGATCTGTTTCCCTTTGATTCTGATTTCATATTTTCTATCTGATAAGTTTTAGTCTTTCTGTGAGTTTTGTTTACTAAGTTTATTTTTGCTTTTATTTTTTAGATTCAGTTCTTGATAGTTGTGAGTTGGTTGTCATTTTAAAGTTCATAGTTTCTATCTCCTTTTTCTTAAATAAATCCCTTTAACATTCCAGGTAATAATGGCTTGGTGATGATGAATTCCTTTAGCTTTACTTTACTCTGTCTAGGAATCACTTTATCTGCCCTTCCATTCTAAATGATAGCTCTGTTGGATAGAGTAATCTTGGTTTTTAGATCCTTGCATTTCATCACTTTGAACACTTCTTGCCAGTTCTGTCTTTGCCTGCAAAGTTTCTTTTGAGAAATCCGCTGATAGGCTTATAGGAACCCCTTTGTTGGTAACTTCTTCTCTTGCTGCTTTTAAGATTCTCTGTCCTTAATCTTCATTCAGCATTTTAATGTTGATGTGTCTTGGTATGTTTCCTTCACCAAGTTAGGGAAGTTTTCCTTCATTATTTTTTTTACATACTTCTTAGCCCCTTATCCTTCATTGCCCACCTGCCCACTTCTCTCCCCTCTGGCAACCATTGGTTTGTTTTTATGAGTTTTTTTCTATTTTATTTCCTAGATTCCACATACAAGTAAAATCATATGGTATTTGTTTTTCTCTGACATTTCTCTAGCATGTAATACCCCCTAGGTTCATCCATGCTATCGCAAATAGTAGGATTTCACTCTTTATGGCTGAGTAATGTTCTATTGTGCGTATGTGTGTGTGTGTGTGTGTGTGTGTGTATATATATATATTCTTTTTTTTTTTTTTTTTTTTTGTTCATTCATCTATTAGTGACCACCTAGGTGGCTTCCATATCTTTGCTATTATAAATAACACTGCAATGAACATAGAGATGCATATATTTTTTAAATTAGTGTTTTCTACTTCTTGAAATAAATACGCAGAAGTGGAAATTGCTGGGTTTTATGGTAGTTCCATTTTTAAATTTTGAAGAATTTCCATACTGTTTTACAGTCCCACCAATAGTACATGAGGTATTTCTCCACAAGTTTTAGCTTTTATTTTTTAGTTTTTATTATTTTTAATTAAAATTATATTCTATCATGTTTTCTGTAGACGGTAGCCAAATTCTGGTTGAACTACTCATTGTGTTAAAACTCCAGCCACACACATCCATAGCCTCTGGAACTATTTCTCCAGATGACTATTGAATTATTTCTTTAAACTTTTCAAATTTTTACTCATTTTTCTAGAAGCAGACTGATTCCCTGCATGTGATCTCTATAGTATTTATTAAAATAATCCAACCTAGAGCTGGAAATGTGTAAGTCTTAAAATTTTTAGTGCTTTTGACATGCTAAAATACCTGCTTAGTGTTCACTACCATCTCATTTCTAATTCTTTTAATTACAGAGTTTGTCAGTAATATTTATGGTCAGAATGAAGTTCAGAAATTTTCCATTAAGTAATACCAGACATCAGATGATTCTGTGTATTTATGTAATAGTTTGGGGGTGATGAAAGTTAAAGAAAGTATTTTGCTTGTTGAAAAGTTCTGTACAAATATTTATATATTCCTAGAAAGATTTCAAGAAAATTTTGTGTGTGTTTTTAAAGCACTATACTAATTAGATGTTGCAGGGTGGTCTTCCTAAACTTCTTTATCAATGCTGTTGTTATTTTTAGTATTTAAGCTTCCCACACTAACCCCAGGCACCACCAAAATCCCACAATAGCCCAATCATAGCACACTCAGGTTTGCACGTATATGCCATTGGCATCCCTGTATTTAAGGATACAAAGATCACTAAAAAAAATCTGCTCTCTTCCCTATGTTTTTACCTGGGGATAAAGATTGTAAGACCAAAAAAATGACAAAATATTTTAATTTTCATTCCAAACTAACGGTGTAGTAGCACTTACAGAGTCTTTAATATTCATATTTTATTTTAAAATGTTAGCAAGTACATTAAATATTTGATCCCTGCTTTAGTATATACTGTTTATTTAAAGTTTCCAGAAACCTAATAATATCAGTAAAAAGATTAAAGATAGGTGAAATTTCTATTTCAAGTAAGAAATGTTTATTAGCCAGCTTAAAATTTAAATGAGCCCTTCTTGGACTGATACAAAAATGTCTCATGTGCTTCTTATATTAGTTTACATTATTCAAAAATAATTCATCTTAAAAAGTATTCAGATATATAACCTCTTTCACATATATATCCTTTAGCTCTGTTTGGCTTACCTCCACTGACTAAGATCTCCATAGAAAAATCTCAGGCAAAAATCCTGTTCCTTTTTGATCCTTAACTTGTTTGTATTGTGAATGCAAACAAATTGTACCTCTTCCACAGTGCTAATTAGCCAAAATTGACTTCTGTTGGAGAATGCCAACTTATTCTAAGTTTATTCTCTTAATGAAAACTGCCTTGCCTAAATGATTACAGTATCTGTAACTTATCAGCAAGCTTTTGTGTTAGATGGCACCTCAAAAGGGTTATTCAAATGTTTGGAGGAAGCATGAGTGAATCTAGGAAGAGAAAAAGAGAAATCTGTAATTTCACAGATAAAGCTATGCATATTGCAGAACCTGTTTTCATAGGAGCCAGATACATGTAAGAAATGCTCACAGGGCATTAAGTGTTCAGTGACCAAATATTTGTAGAGAGTTGAACCCAGTTCCACTGGGTGCATCAGAGAAACTGTTCAATACTTAATTAGGAGTGTTTTTTTTTTCTTCAGTTGTCAGTTTATGAAAAATATATGAAATTTAATTTTACACAAACATCACAGCCAAACTGTATATAAATATTTATTCTTAATGACTTTTCATTCACAGACAAGAGTCAAAAATGTACTTTTCTAATTAAAAGATTATTTAAAGTATTATACGTTGCAAATACAGAGATTACATGAATATCTGTATTAATTTCCAAGATACGGATAAACGTGATTTCTGTGCATGAAAAGCAGAGAAAGTAAAAAATGCCACTATATTATTTCTCTAATATCTCAAAATATTTGTAGAATATTTCTAATAGGTGTTAGGATAAACAATTAGGAATATGGAAAATGAATTATGAATAAGAAAATATATAGGCCCTTGGGCATTCATGTAATCTCTCTTTTCTGGATATTGGGTTAAGGAACATGGTAAATTTTATATTGTTAAATTTTTCTTCCCTGTTAGAAAAAGTAGACAAATTTATAGTAAAAAATTTCTAGAGTCACCACTGGTAGGGCATGTCCTGGAGCTCATTATCATCTTTGTTTTTATAAAGGGATGGAAAGTAAGTCCAGGGAAAGAATTACAATTCTACCAAGGCAAAAGCATTTATTATGTTGTCATCTAAAATAACATCTTGGGAAATTATTATCTTAGGCTTCACAAAACCAATCCTATAGTTTCTGCTCACAGGGTAAAATGGAAAAAAAAAAAAATCAGGAATAGAACCACATATATACAGTCACATGATTTACTACAAAGGTTCTGCAATTCATTAAGGAAAAGTTGGTTTTCTTAATAAAAGTTGACAGATGAAAAATAAATGAACCTTAACCTTGACATTATATAATGCACAAACTATTTGAAATTTATTTGAAATGGATCATAAAATTAAATGTGAAAAGTAAATCAAAACTTTCAGAAGCATAGAAAAATATCTTCTTTTCCCTGAGGAAGACAAAAGCAATTAAAAGATTAAAACATCGGGTGTCGATGAAACGAAGAGCTGCTGTTCATCAAAAAAACTATATTACAAAGAACAAAAAGGCAAGTCCTGGGCCAGGAGAGAAGATATTTGCAAACCTGCATTCTACAAAGGAGTACTATAAATCAATAAGAAAAACAAATAAGCAGATTTTAATATGAGCAAAAGAATAGATTCTTCATAAAAGAGAATCAGATGGCCAATAAGCTACTGACAAAGTGTTCAAGATAATTAGTTATCAGGAAAACGCAAATCAAACTCAATGTGATACCGCCACATAACCACTAGAGTGGCTTAGATTTAAAAGACATTAACAATACCAACCAGGTATTGGTAAAGAAGTGGAACAACTGAAACTCATACACTGCAAGAGGGAAAGTAATTTGAAATCATGGTAATGTCTTCTAAAACTAAACATACTCCCACACTCATGGGAATTGTAGTCTTAGGTATTCATCCAAGAATACGTTTACAAGAGATGTATATAATAATGTTCATAGATAAAAACAGGAACCATTCCAAATGCTTTTCAATAAAAAAATGGATAAATTGTGGTATCACACAGCTGTCTTATGTAGCCATTTAAAAGAATGAACTATTGGTATACACACAACATGAAATATTATAAACATAATGATAATTTAAAATGACAGATACCAAAGATTCATACTGAATGGTTTCATTTATATAAAGTTCAACAGACCAATGAATCATGATGATAGAAGTAGGTTTTGTAGAAGGGGCATGAAGGAAACTTCTTGGGTGCTAGAAATAGTCTATATTTTTATCTAGGTATAATTACATGGGTGTATTACACACTTTGTGTGTCTTTCCCCTTATTTTTAAGCACAATATTTGATTTATATATCTCATATTTTCCCTACATTATTCTGTATATTTTTAGGTTATATTGTTAGGTGGGTCTATATAATTGTTACATCTTTTTTATGTATTTTCCCTTTAACCTCTGCACAACATTTCTTTGTTTTGTGTGATGCTTTTTAGCTTTAAAACCATATTTTGTCTTATAATTAATTGCTACTCTTGCTTTTATTCAGTCTGTGGTTTTCTGACATATCTTTTATCTATCTCTCATTTTTATCCTTTCTTATGCTTTAAGTGCCCCTGTTAGAAAATACATTGAATTTTTCAAAACATTTACTGTAAATACTATTTTTTCCATTTATTCTTGTAAATATTAAGACTTAATTTTCTTTCCTAATATAATATTTTACCCTACCTTTTATATTTACTTATATAAATTATTCACTTAAACTTTCTGGTGATCATTTATAGTTTATACTTATGTGCTTCATTTTCCCATAAGTATCTAAAGCTTTATTTATAACACATTATTTAATTTCCATGTCTTTATGTGTTTTTTAGTGTTCTTGTAATTGATTTCTACTTTCATAGCATGTAGTCAAAGAGGATGCTTGATACAACTTTAATCTCAAATTTATTGAGACTTGTTTTGTGTCCTATCCTAGAAAACATTCCATGTGCACTTGGAAGACATATATATTCCTCTGCTTTGGGGTGAAATCCTCCAAATATATCAAAGCCATTGGATCTAGTGTGTCATTTAAGGCCACAATCTCCTTGTTGATTTTCCGTCTGGAAGATCTATCCAGTGAAGTCAATGGGGTGTTAAAATAGACTATCCACTGTAGTTCTGTTGATTTCTCCCTTTATGTCCATCAAGATATGCTTTATACTACCAGCCAAAATAGAGGCATAGGTAGACACGCTGTGTCTCCCTCACAACTAGAAGAAATTTATATCTACCTCAAAACTAAATAAAAACGCAGTAATTTCAGAAAATCAAACTTCATAGAAGTGCAACAAATGAAGTAAAGAAATACTCAACCAGACAGATAGGAGAGCAGAGCTAGGGAGAGCAGCAGAGATAGCCCTGGAGCTGAGGCTGCAGTGAAAAGGACAGTCATGCATTTAAACCTGGGGAATAATCCCAGGGCCAGACTGCACAACCACAGTTCCAGTGCTGGGAAAAACAGAACCATATTGTTTCTGACTGAAAAACCATGAGGTTTGAGGTGGAGGAAGACACTACCCATCTCAAATGAGCAAGCAGCATTGTTCCCTCTCAGACTCCTCCCCCACATACAGTGCCACAACGTGAACAGGATAGTCCTGCACTGACAAATTCCTAAGGCTCCACCCCTTACAACATAACAAGTGTGACAGAACTACCTAAGACACAGAGTTAAGCACAGAGAGCTGTTAAGCTGAGGAGACAGAGAAGTATGGCCCAAAAGAAGCAGATGAAGGTGCCAGTGAGAGAATGAATAATGAAGAGATAGCCAACCTAATAGATGTCAAGTTCAAAATGCTGATGATTAAGATGCTCAGAATTAACAGATATGCTTAAATACAACAAATGCAGAAAGGGAGAAGTGAAGGGTAGGCTATGTGAAACAAAACTCCACATGAAACCAAGGGTGATTTAGAACATATGAAGAAATAACCAGTACAGAAAGAGGGGACAAAAAAATAAAAATGAGAGATGTAGGACCCTGTGGGACAACTTTGAACATGCTAATGTTCAAAGCATAGTGATACCAGAAGGAGAAGAGGAAGAACAAGAAATTGAAAACTTAGGTGAAAAAATAATGAAGGAGAACTTTCCCAATTTGGCAAAGGAAATAGACATACATATAAGTCCAGGAAGCACAGAGTCCCAAACAAGCTAGACCCAAGGGGGGCCATACCAAGAAACATCATAATTGAAATGTCAAAGCTTAAAACTAAAGAGAGCCCTGGCTGGTGTGACTCAATGGGTTGAGCACCAACCTGCAAATCAGAGAGGGTCAGCAGTTCAATTCCCAATCAGGGCACATGCCTGGGTTACAGGCCAGGTCCCCAGTTGGGGGCGCACAAACGTCAACCACACAATGATGTGCCTCGCCTTCTCTCTAAAAAAAATTTTAAAATAAAGAATCTTAAAAACAAAAAAAATTACCTACAAACGATTCCTATCGGACTGTCAACTGATTTCTCAAAGGTGCATAAAATAAGTTTATTCCCATCTTGTCCTTTTGAAGAACTTCTTAAGCCTAAATCCAACCTGATAGAATTAAATACTACAGATAGCTGAAATGAACATGACTGCTTTGGGGGTTCTCAGAGCTCCCAACTTTCATTTGCATAGCAAAAAGTAAAACTAGGTGTCTTAATAAATTAAACTATTTTGGCAATGGTCAAATTTTGGGTTAACCTGTGCTCTACAAGATGTTAGGCCATAGTTTTTCAAGAGTTTTGGGAAACTGCTTTTTATCAAGCATCAAGTTCTTCAGAAGTTAAAAGACCAGTTCTTACAGGCCTTCCTACAAAACTTAAGCAATTTACACCCCTGCAGGTCAGGCAGCTCAGCAAGTGTCCTGGGTAAGTGATGCCCAGGCAGCCTCACTTGGAAATGTAGCCCTAGACCGCACCTTCCAGACTCAGCTTGTCTCATTGAATTACATTTTAAACTAACTGCCTTCTAGAGAAAAAGATCTATCAAACAAAGGTGGTCCACTGCCCATCACTACTGAATCCAGCTAGCAATGGCATGGCAGTGACCCAGAAAGGCTTGTTAGAAAGTCCAAGTTAGTCCTTAGATTAAATACTCGTAAAGCCTCTGCTGTTCCTCCTGCATTTCTGAAGAGGGCTGCATATGAAAATGCTAATAATGAGAATATTGAAGGAATGTCTGTTCTCTGTATGTGCAACTTGTGTATAAACAATTTTAAGTTAATATATACTTAAGACTTATTATGCCATAAATAAATGTTACCTTGTAAGCATCCTCAGGGAAGGAAGAAATCTAATCTATGCTGATTTCCATTCGCAGGGGCTCTGTTCTGGGGTGGAGGAGAGGGACAGGGTGCTTCGTACAAGGACCACTGAGCACCTGCGTGAGGTCTGTTGCAGGCAAATATACTGCTTCTTGGATGATCACTGGCCATTTAGAATTTTGGCCTTTTTGTGCCCGTTGCATTCTGACAGACAACTCTGCTAGTGGACAAGTAGGAGTTGTTTATTATCTTAGCAGTTATGTAAGAATGCTTGCAGCCAAGCCAAGGAACTAATTGCTAATTTTGCAGAGATGCAAATGTACTGTCTGTAGATGAGAGAAACCAAATTAATAACAGTCTCTCAAGTGCCATCTTAAAGCAGGTCAGAAAGAAAAAGCTCCCTAACTTGCAAAACTGGTGGAATTTGATTTGGTTTAGATGATTATGTTCAGTGAATAAATTGTTGAAGAATGAAGAAACTAACATGGTATAAGGCGACAGTTGAGAACATAAAGTCTGGAGCTGAGTGTCTGGTTCCAATCCAGAGTGGGCTATTTTTAAGCTCTGACCTTGGAGCAATGACCTTTATGATTCAGTTCTTCTATCCATACAAAGAAAATGTGGATAGTCATAATGTTAACAACTTAAAGGGGGTGGGGGTTGTAAGCATTAAAGTTTTTGTCATAGGTTAAGTGCTTAGAATGATGCTAGTATAGTCTACATGGTAGATGGTTAGCTCAGGGTAACTATTTTAGCATGTCTTTTATCTTTCTTATAATTAGCACATTAATTCCCTTTCCCCAATTCATATATATTAACAATAAAAGAAAAAATTATGAAATATTTTAATAAAATTACTCTGCATTCATAGATAGCATTAGTTACTCAATCCTGTGAGTTATTAGTAATTTTTTATTGCTAAGTATAGATTATTTTAAGAGTATGGGACAATGGTAAAAAGAGTATAATCTACTAGAAATTGTGACTCAGACCAATGGAAATAGCCTTATATATACTAAGTTTTGTTTCATAAAATAATATTGACAACCGTTAGAATTAAATATGATATAAATCACTATTTTAAATTAAACATATTTTGTGATTCTAGAGATATGCTAAAATATAAATTATAAGCCAGTTCAAGCTAGTGTTCACAGACATATTCTAATTAAATTAGTTCTATTAAAGTTTCTTTTTAAGTTAGAGATAATATTTAAATATTACTTTACCAGTCATGAAGACAAAATTGATAAATTACAATTGAAAGGTATTTTCATACAGGATTAAATTTTGTGCTTCTAAGACTTTTATTTCATGCTATTTTCTTATAAAAGGTGGTGGACCAGTTTACAAAAAGTCCTTAAATATACATTCCAAAGTGTGTTAATGTAGAGGTACAGCAAAAGCCTCAACACTCATTGCTGACTGTGTCAGAAAGAAAGAGTTCGTGTATTAGCAACTTAAACAATATCCTAGGAATGAGAGATGCCTTAAAAAGAGGTAATTTGGGTAGCAATCAACAGTGGTCAAGTAGTCCAAACTCCTATAATAGCATAATAAGGAAATAAATAAGTGAGAGGATGTTTAAATTTTGAGTGATATACTTAGGAAACGCATTATTACTGCCCATCTGCTCCTCTAAAATATGCCTGGACATGTTCCTAGTGGCAGAAGGTGAGGCCAGGCAAAATCTCACAATTGTCGGAGTATGGTCCCACTGAAAACAAGAACAATTATCTTGCTAAAGTAAGTATGGTGTTTCAGTGATTTGTAATCAAGTTTGTGATATTGTTTTTCCTCTCTTCGACTTAGAATCTATAAGGATGGATTATAAAAGTGGCTTTAATAATTAGGGCAACAAAGGAGTATAGGAGATTAACCTTGTTTCCATAAAATTGGCTAATATTCATATGCAGAGTGCAACAAACTTCTTTACCATACATCTAGCTCAAAATCTCTCTTTAAGCTGAGAATAACAGATGAAAAATCTTACATAAACATGTATCCATATTTTATTGATGGAGTCTTCCTGTCATTAATGATTTAAAATCTATTCTCTTAATTATTAGGCAACTTGTCAGGAACATCCAAATTTTATAGATGATGACTTCTTTATATTGTTAAAGATTTTATTATTTTTAGAGAGAAGGGTAGGGCGAGAGGCAAAGAGGGAGAGAGGCACCTATGTATTGTTGCCTTTCACATGCCTCCAGCTACGGATCTGGCTGGAGACCTTGGCTTGCAACCTGGTTATGTGCCCTGGCTGGGAATTGAACCAGTGACCTTTGGGTTCACAGGCCAGTGTCCCATCCACTGTGCCACCAGCCAGGGATAGATGATGACTTTTAATGGCATATGATCTTTATTGTAATTTAGATACAAAATATAAATCCAAACATTTACCTTGGTCTCAGTAATTAAAAATCTAAACTATTATAAATTATCAGTAGAGTTGTATAAAATCGTAAAATATCAGTGACCATAAAGGCCATTATCACAAAAACCCCAAGCAGCGCTCAATCTTGTCTGCAATACATATGAATTCCCTAGGGACATCCAACTGCTGCTTGGATTGCTCCTGAGATAGAAGAAGTTACTACTACCCAGGATAGTTCATTTAATCTTCGCAAAATCTGATTATTAAAACAATCCCCCTTGTAACTCCAATTCATGGGTCTTCTTGAAAGCTTCCAGAATAATTATGATCCATCTTCCATAGTGAAAACCTTCAAATATGGACAATAACTATCTTGCACATCACAGTTCCATCCTTAATTTGAATTAATAGCTTTCAATGAAATTTAATTTCCTTAACTAAATAAAAACTGAGAATGTGCATATTAGGCATTCTGAAAAGCTTAAAGTGCACCTCAGAAATGAGCTAGGATATTTTGAGAGCAGATAGTTTTAAAACTAAATATTTGAGAATTTTAAAAATAGAATTTAAGAATTTCCTAGATAAAATGTGAGTTCATTCATAGGAGAGAAGCCTGTAGCACACAAAAAAACTTGAGATAATAAATCAAGATGCTCAAGCCAAGCCCAGCCTAGCAAGATGGAAAAAATTGTTCTCCTGTCAGGAAGAATGAAGGGATTACCCTGCATTTTCACTTTTGCCTGCTGGTTAAGAGCAAATCTTATAGATAGTTTAGCTATCTAACTGGTATTTTAGAGTCTTTGGTTAACTGTTGTGTATACTTGGTTCCCTGAACCTGGAGGTGGACGTCTACATGTTGCTCTTTTTGTAGTTTTTACAGGATTTCCAGAAAATTCTTTAAATGCCTTTACCCCCAACATCTTGAACCAAATACTATTCAATATTTTTATGTTCCACATTAATTTGTACTTTATCAGTATAAGAAAAAAGTCATTGTAATATGATAAAATAATCTTGACATTTAAATTTCTAATTTACTTTCTAACTTTTTTATCCTTGGTAGATATTTATCTATACTTTCACCCTTTCCTCTATTACTTTAAAGTTCCCCGTTTATCTTGTACCCACCAAATATGTTTCCTAATCCCTGCACCATTTTCCCATTTTGCCCCCCTCCCCTTCTCAGCTGATAACTCTCCCAATGATTCCCATACCTATATTTCTGGTCCTATTTTGGTTGTTCACTTGATTTATTTTTGTTTTCCTTCTTTTTCATTTTTTAGGTTCTGTTGTTAACAGTTGTGAGTTTGTTGTCATTTTGATGTTCATAGTTTTGATCTTCTTTTTCTTAAATAAGTCCCCTTAACATTTTATATAATAAGGACTTGGTGATGATGAACTCCTTTAGTTTTACCTTGTCTGGGAAGTACTTTATCTGCCCTTCCATTCTGAATGATATAGCTTTGCTGGATAGAGTAATCATGGTTGAGGGTCCTTGCTTTTCATCAATTTCAATATTTCTTGCCAGGCCCTTCTTGCCTGCAAAGTTTCTTTTGAGAAATCAGCTGATAGTCTTACTGGAACTCCTTTGTAGATAACTCTCTCTCTCTCTCTCTCTCTCTTTTTTTTTTTTCCTTGTTGCTTTTAAGGTTCTCTACCTTTTAAAATGCCAAAATAACCTGTGGCATTATAATTGTGATGTGCCTTGATGTGGTTCAAGTTGAACGTATTTTATTTGGGACTCTGTGCTTTCTGGACTTGAATGTCTATTTCCTTCACCAAATTTGGGAAGTTTTCCTTTATTATTTTTTTCACACACATTTTCAGTTCCTTGCTCCTCCTTTTCTCCTTCTGGCACCCTTATGATTCAGAAATTGGCATGTTTAAAGTCATCCCAGTTTCCTAATCCTCTTCTCATTTTTTTCAATTCTTGTTTCTACCTTCTGTACTGGATGACTATTAATATCTTCCGTAGGTTCCAAATTGTTTATTTGAACCCCATTTTTCCTTCCCTTCACCATTGGTTTTGTGTGTATTTGCCCAACTTTCACTTTCCCCTTATTTGTTTACTGTACTCAACATACCTGTCAGGCCTGTGAGCATCTTTATTATCTGGGTTTTAAACTGCAGGTCTGTCAGGTTGGCAATCTGTTCATCTGTCAGGTTGGCTACTTCTGTGATGCTTAGCTTGGCCTCTGGGCCCTTGATTTGTGCCCTTTTTTGAGTCATATTTCTCTGTTTTCACATCAAGACAAGCTCTTTTGTTTGCCTCTGAATCTATTGCACCAGTTAGTTGTAAGGGGAAGAGCCTTAGGTATCCTCAGTGCAGGGAAACCCGTTTTGCCAGGTAGTGGCACTGTATGTGGGGAAGGGTCTGAGAGGGAATAATGCCACTTGTTCAGCATTTGCCCCCATTTTTGGTACTTCTCCTGCTTCCCAGATGGGGCTAGCTCCTCTCTAGTTCTGTGGTTCCCAGAGTGGGTGGGTCGGTGGATGTTTCAGGACTGTGGGGGCCACTAAACAAAGGAACTCTTCCTGATAGTTCTTCCACCCCAACCCCCACTGGTTTTCATAGAATTTCCCCCTGACACTGGAACAGTGAGCTGTGTGATCTGGTGTGGTGCCGGGAGCATTTAATAAGTGTCTCTTACAGTGATTTTTCTTTTCGCTGTCAGATCCCAGCGGCTTTCCTGCCTGTGCCACCAACTTGCGCAGCTGCCCCACCAAGTGCACCCAGCAATCTGCTTGCCTAACCACTTCCTCTGTGTCCCAGCTTCGCCTCTCCTACCTGTCTGAATGAGTCTTTTTTTCTTACATTGTTTGTTGGATTTCCGTGAAGTTCTATGTTTAGGAATTTCTGGATGTTCCTAGTTTTGAAGTAGATGTATTATTTTTGGTTATGGAATCTCCATGACAATGACTTTTCTTGAAGGTGGGAAAGAGAGCAAAGGGAAGACAACTCTTGAGAACATCACAATTTTTATTTAAAGAACTAACATAGAAATAGAATTTTTTACAAGAGGTGGGGCAGGAGGACTTTTAATGCTCATGGGTCAACCCAGAGCTTTGCAGGCACACATTTTTATAATTTTCTTCCTTCCTTCCTTCCTTCCTTCCTTCCTTCCTTCCTTCCTTCCTTCCTTCCTTCCTTCCTTCCTTCCTTCCTTCCTTCTTCCTTCCTTCTTAACCCAAAGATATGCTTATTGATTTTAAAGAGAGAAGAAG
Source organism: Noctilio leporinus (assembly GCA_004026585.1). Taxonomy (NCBI): domain Eukaryota; kingdom Metazoa; phylum Chordata; class Mammalia; order Chiroptera; family Noctilionidae; genus Noctilio; species Noctilio leporinus. The sequence goes on from PVIW01002321.1 coordinate 119,660, forward strand.
AAGAAGAGAGAGATCATCACTTGCTGTCCACCTGCCCCAGCCCCCAAACAAGCTCAGACTGAGAATCAAACCAAAACCTAGGTATGTGCCCTGACCAGGAGTCAAGCCCACAACCTTTTGGTGTATGGGATGATGTTCCCACCAAATGAGCCACACAGCTAGGACTACAATTTTCTTTTTCATCTTAACTCTTTTTCAGTAAGACTTTTCTTGTGTTTCACACCTTTTTCTTCTGAGCCTTCAGTATTTTGTTAATTTTTTTCCAGAGTGCATCTTATTTTGAGCTTCCTGAGGAGATGGTGGCATTTTCAAAGTGGAAGTCTCTTCCTCAATAAACATTAGCACCAGCAGACTTCCGGCAAAGTGAACTATTATATAGCATTCTTATTTTGACAGGTGAAGGGCTGTTTGCTGAATCAAGTCTGAGAGGGATGGAAGATTTTCATTTCTAATAAGTTCCCAGGTGAGGCTTGGAGAACTTCTTTAAGAACCACTACTTTAGTCTTTATATTTTCTGGGAAATGACAGTCCAAGAATCTTTTCAAAGAAAGGCAATTGATATATAGACATAGAATTGGACAACATGAAAAATAGAAATGACTGCCCCATAAATCTGGAGTAACTGGAGAAAAGTCAAAGTTGAATATACTATAAATCTTTTCCAAAATAGTAATGTGTAACCAAATGATAGGAATGGAGATATCAAACTAAAATACTTCTTGGCAATGAGGTTCTGGGCAGTGGTGGATAAGGCAGCAACACTTGTCAATGTGATGAAAGCTCGGTGGCTGTCTTTTTAATGATAATATGGTTAAGGAGATAGAAAACATTATTTTCATATATATGTATATGTGTGTATGCATTTTAAATTAATGTTTCTATCTCCTTAGCCATATTACCTCTAAAAAGACACCCATATACGTATGCATATGCACACACACACACACACACACACACACATACACACTCACATTTAAATCTCCCAAAAGAGAATGAGAATGAGAATGCAGGTGAGAGATAGAACATAGAAGGCAAGTCTTCATGGGTGAGATATCCATAACATGAACATGACCTTAGGATTTAATTGTGAACAAAGCAAGGCTGAGATAGTTTCAAACACAGAGGAAGCACAGCTCAGCTCTAACCATAGATTCCATGCATAGGGACACCTGGAGAGGCACCAGAATGATGCTGAGCAGCTGACAGACAGTATTAAGTCCAGCCATAAACTACTAAGTTAACTAATTCCTCATAAAACTGTCAAAAACAAAAATCCCCTTTGGACAGTTGGGTTTAAATAATCATGCTAATCACCTCAAGAAATTTACAAGGAGATTAGCATATAAATCAAGCAACCTTTCCTCCTTCAAGGGTTTGAATGTGTTTATACTTAAGACTGAGAACACTGAAGATGGAAATTTAAACAAACATAATAGTAAGCTTAACACACTCAGCAATACAGGAGGGCTGGAGACTTTCCTTCTCATTGTATTTATTCATAGCTCAAGTATTGATCTCACTCAGAAAAAAATTTAGTAATTGAACTTGTACCACAGCATCCATTCATAAGAAGTAAACCATTATATGAATGGTTTATATAAAGCAATAAATAATATTTCTATTTGTTTATCTCAAATGATATTTCTGAAAACATTATAAATGAGCATTGTTTCTTCTGCTGCCCATCAAATAAAACTAGAAACAGCAATTAAACTTATAGTCCACTGAGTATTGGAAAACACCATTTCCTCTATTATTCTAATCATATGTAAGCATTTTAACAATCTAAGTAGAATGTAATACTTTCTTCAGAGATCCTTAAGCAATGAGGGTTAATCTTTTATTTCTAAGGATGACAATTTGTTGATGAGAATGGAAAGAGTAGTTTTGGAAGCTGCTATAACTGCAACTGTTCAGGCAGCAGTTACTAAGGACAGAGGCAGACAGAGCTGAGAGAGATGATAAGGCATTGGAAACTGGTAGAAAATGCAATGTAGGGATGAAAAATAAAATTAGGTATTTTTGACCATTTACTACTTTTCTGTTTTAATGACCTGTCCAGAAATTAAATCACCACTGCCACCCGTTGCTGACTTAGCTTTCCATTCTAGTATTGTTCTACACAGAAGGAGTATCATTCTACATTCCTAAGAATAATGCTGATTTATCTCTCATCAGTCCCAAAATATTTACCATGCTTTTTTCAAAGTGCTGAGAGGAATGGGGGAAAAAAAAAAAAAAAGCCCTGTCTTTGGGCTGGAAAAGTTTAAGATTTTCCTGCTAATATGTTTTAGGGCCAGCGAGGTTCCAGAAGGGGGAATTTAATGGGACTGATTCAGTTTGTCACTGGTTGAAAGAGTGGTGGTATGTGCTTCATCCATAATGTACACACATGGAAGCCAAGCTTTAGATGTAGGTGAAAGGAGAATTTGAAAGGTCAAATGTATCCAAGAGAACTTTCAACATTAGACTCTGGTTATGTTTTTAATGGTTTTCACAGTTAACCGTCCCAAGCTTTATGCCAGCTGAACTTTTTTTTGACAATGTGTAAGATCCTAGGAGGGGGATAGATACATCTCCCTTCTTTAAATCAGAAACTTTGCAGGCAAAAGCCCTCTGTGGCCACCTTCTCAAAAGTAGAAGATCCAGCCAGATCTATTAGAGAGAGAGAGAGAGAGAGAGAGAGAGAGAAGAAACATGAGTCACATCACTAGTAGTGGACTGAACACTGAGAATCAAATGGCACTTGGTTTTTAGCTGCCCTGCAGTTTCTACTTTTGTACTTATTTTAAAAGAGCCTAAAATTAGATCTAACCTAGACATGGCAGTCAGTTTTGTTATATCCAGACGAAAGCGAGACACCAAACGCTGGAGACTTTTGGGGATTCAAAGATGTTATTTATTGACCGAGTTTTAACCTGCGCAGGGGCGAACTCTCAGAGGGTCCGAGGACCCAACACCCACCAGGGCTACCAAATGAGAGTCGCCCCTGTCGTTTACAGCTAGGGCTTTTTGTAGCAGAGCAAGCAAGCACGGGCACAGAAGATAAGATGGCAGTTAGCAGTTGGCTATCAGGGTGGGGGTCTGAGGTGGTCTTGAGACCTTAATCGGCCTATCTCAGGGCTGTCTGGTTGCCCTAATTAGTGTCACAAGTTTATCTTAGGTCAACAGTCTTTTCTGCTGGCGGTTTCTTGCTCGGCGCCTATGGACTCCAGGGGTCCCGAATCCCTTCGTCCCTGCAGAGGTCCCCTGCAGAGCGACTGCGCTGCTCTTTAACTAGGTCTTTAAATAAGCTTCCTCCTTTCCTAGTTTCAATAATGCTAATAATACACATCAGGCTTTCGCTGGGGTTCCACAGTTTTATCGTGAAAAGACAGAGGCTTGGACAGAGTTAAATACATCAGGTCACATAGCTATGAAGTGGTTGTGCTTGGATTTCAATACAGGTAATTGATTTGGGAGTCTATTTTTTATTTTGAAACTACCACATTAGATTGTGTTCTGTATCCTACTCTTACCTGAGTTAACAGCAGCTTGTTAATATGGCATTAGTAAATTGCTAGCACCACAGACTATGGCTAATTTTTATTATTTTAAGCACAGTCTAACAAATAGTATCTTGGTTTTCCTTCAAAGTTAGAGTGGTGTCTTGTAATTTATTTTCCTTCTATAGTATTTTACATATACAAAGTTATTAAGTACTTTAAAATCCTAATCTTTTACTTTCTTGAATTATTTCCAGTCACTTGGATGGTTTGTATGTACTCAGCATAGGCCATAAATATTTATTTATTTATTTATTGTTTCTTGTTTTTCAAATATTTTTACTTCTTTATTTTTTGAGAGAGGGGAAGGGAAGGAGAAAGAGAGGGAGAGAAACATCAATGCGTGGTTGCCTCCTGTACATCTCCAACTGGGGACCTGGCCTACAACCCAGAAATGTGCCATGACTGGGAATCGAACTGATAATCCTTTGGTTCACAGGTCAGCATTTAATCCACTGTGCCACACCAGCCAGGGCAGGACATACTCGTTTTTAAAGTTTGTTATAACTCAAAAATTTGCCAAAGAGCATTATAATTTCTTTCTTTATTGTTGTATCTGAATATCTCAGCTCAAAAATATAAATCGAGAGCCCTAGCTGGTGGCTCAGTGGATAAGGTGCTGGCCTGTGAACCCAAAGGTTGCTGATTCGATTCCCAGTCAAGGCACATAACCAGGTTGCAAGCCAGTTCTCCAGCCAGATTCTTAGCTGGAGGCAGGTGAAAGGCAACTGTACGTTGATGTTTCTCTCCCTTTCTTCCTTCCTCCCTGCCCTACTCTCTAAAAATAATAAACTCTTTTTAAAAATATGAATAGAATGCACTGTGAAGCACTTGCTAGAAACTATATTTTTCCCTCCCACTTTATTTAAGTATGCTACTCAGCTAATTCAGAATAAAGAACAAAAATCAAAGAGTAACTTAGCATTAAGCATCCTGTTTCGTTATGGTGAAACAATTATGTTGGGGAACTAGATCCCAGAAATTAGATGCTTCCCAAAGACAAGGATCTTGTCTATTGCTTTTAATCTCTATTGTAGCTCCAGTGTTTTCACAGCCTAGCTTGCTTTCAGATCATTGTTGTTGAATGAATAATAGTGGGTTTCAAGGACCACTTGCTTCAGGATTTCCCAGAGGCCTTTCAAATGCGGATGAATGGTGCACCTGCCAGGTGAAATGGAAATCCCTGGAGTATCAGAATCTGCATTCTTCACAGACTCATACAGGCTACAAACTGTCTGAGCATGACTGAATTCAGTCTCTTCTTTTTGTCAGAGAGACAATTGAGGATAAATAGTTTGCTTGAGGTGCCATGGCTAAGGCCTGAACACCAAGTAGAGCACAAACTGTCAGTCTTTGAAAGTTCATTAATTTACTTCCACTAGTTTCAATGTATGGAAATCAGAGAAATAATCCAGCTGGCAGTTTTCTTTATTCTTGATTGATTTTTCCTAGCCTGAAAAGAACAATTTGAAAGCATTGGGATTATTCTTCAGGGCTTGTGACTGACAAGTTCTCTTTGTAATTGAGCATTGGACAATGCCTAATATGGTTATTCCTCTCCTCTCTCACATATTTGACACTTCACAAATTAACAATCAATTGATAGTTAGATAATTAACATTCAATTGATTGGGGGCAATTAAGTAATTAGATTAAAAAACATTGATTTAAACACTTCTCCATATATACTTAATATAAAGCAATAAAGCAGGCTAATGAAAGGACTGACACCACCGTAATTTACAAAGCAGGGTTTATCAGAGATGCCTGCCCCCTTTATTTTAGTCAGAGCAAGTGGAGTTAAAATCATTTTTTTGTCGTTAGCATAGACAAAACGTTTGGAGAGGAGCTCTTTATCTCAAAAAATTAAAAGAACTCTGGCCGTTAGTGGTCTTGGGCATAAACCGTAGTAAAACCCTGGTGACTTCACCTGCAAGAGCAGTTGAACTGGTGACTCAGGGAGGCTGGGCAGTTCGCCAGTGAAGAGTCCCCGCCCTCCTGGGTTCCCAGCTCCGCCTGCCGGAGAGGCTGGTTAAGCTCTGCGCGCCCGCCACTTTCGTGGGCTTCCTTCTGCACCAGGGGAGCCCCGGGGTCGCCTGCGAGCTCGCGTTGAGGACGAGAAGGCTGTACTGTGGCTTTTCCTCTGCATGACACGGGCTGGTTTGGCTCCCGGTGTCACGCGGGGTGCGAGTAAGTGCTGGTCTCAGCCTGTCCTAGGGAATTACTGTTGGGACTGGGAAGGACATTGCTTTGTTTTTGTTTTTGTTTTTTTGTTTTTTTTTTTTTTTGTTTTTTTTTTTTTAAGAACATACCACCTCTGCAAGGTAATGCAGCTCAGTAGATTTACCATTGTTGAGACTTAAGTAACAACAACAGTCCATCTCGCAAAGGAACCAGCTTCTTAGTCCCCTTCCGTGGCATGGGAGAAATTTTTAGGACGCAGGGAAGGCAGCCCAAATCTCTGGGTCTCAGTCCCCGCCGGGGAGGCACAGTGGACAGGTGATGTACCACTCAGCATCTCCTTACCGCGCAAGATCACCGCTGTCACATACCTGCAGGCAGGTGCTTGGGGACGCTCGGTTGCTTCCCCCTGCACCTCAGGGCACGGTGGAGGACCGCGCGGATTTCAGCAGGCTGCCTCGCCTTTTGTCACCCTTGAGCCCAAAATTCTACCCGGGGCTCCCAGTCAGCTCTGGGCACCCAGAGCTGGCTACCTAAATCCTTAAGGAAGAGTTGGGAGAGAAATGAACAGAGAGGGGGCAAAAAGCCAATATGGAGTGATCGTGAGATACTCTGAGGAAGAAAAGTTCAGGGCGTGAGGGTTACTCCACAAAAGTCCAGGGGACACCACAAAATCCGAGGGCACAGGAGGTCAAAGAGGGTGGAGAGGAGAGCAGGGCACACATGGCAGACAGAAGGCAATGAGGAAAGAGGGAGGAGCTATTCAACCATTCAGCTGTGTCTCTGTTAGAGCCTGTGGAAACAGAGTAAGGTGGGGCTGCAGGCCGCTGAGGCTGGGAGCAGAGGGGTCCTTCTTTAGGGCCCCCCAGACTTGCTCAGAGGGCACAGCCCAGCAGACTCCTCCTTGCTGTCATCTCAAAACTCTTGCCCCATATTTCACTTTTTAGAAAACAAAGAGCTTAGTATCATTTTCTTTCATAATTGTTATGATACAAATATACATATACTTACTCCACAAACTTTCACTGAGTACCTGTGAAATGCCAGTCATGGTGCAGGGGGCTGAGGATGTCCGGAGGTAGCCAGGTGCCTGTGCATCTGGGTGTGGAGGGAGGGGAGGCTGGCACACAGGTAAACCTAAAGGGGAGCCATGGGGAGTGGCTGGGGAACTTATTCCCTGGTTGCTGAGTGCTGGGTTTCTAGGGTCTAGGTAAAGCATTCCAGTGGAGTGTGAAGGTGGCCACAGCAGTGCCACACTCTTTATGTACTTGGACTTACTATTAGTCCAGCTATTTATCTCAAAGAATAAAATGTCACTTTGGAATGTAAAAAAGTGGGAGAAAGTTGCAAACTACAGAAACATTGATGGTAATATATTAATTTAGACCTGTTTCATTTAAATTTAACAGATCTTTTTTTTTTTTTTTTTTAAAGACAAATGAAGACTTCCTGAAAGTGAGCTACAAGGAAGAAAACAATATCTTATCACAAGTTAAAAGTGATAACAATCTAAAGGTTTGAAAAACAACAAAGCTGGACAGAAAGTGATCTGTGGTTCACCCTCAAAGTCCATTGCTTTCTCTAGCTGTTTGTGATGGTCTCATCTTTTGATTACTGTACTTTATTAACATGAGGAGGAAAGGTAGCTCATTAAATCTTTGTCTGTGAATGGAATACCTAAGTGTGAATCAGAGACCAACAATGACATGAGAATAGAGGACCTATCTATGTATTCTCACAATACACACTCAGAGGGTGGTGGTGGTGGTGGTGGTGGTGGTGGGGAGCTTCATAGCCCATTTAGAAACATCTCCCAAGTTCTGGAGGCCATGAACTCTCACCCCTGCCAGATGCATCTGGAATGCTGCCCCTTTAATTCTGCGACCTAATAAGCACCATCACCCAGACCTAACTACATGCTGCTGGCTGTGAAATCCTTGCTGCACTTGCAGTGGTGCATCCCCCCTTTTCTATAGGTTAGGCAACCTCTCTAAATACAGATGTGAGGCTCAAGTTGGAGGGTGGTGTTTCAAGTAGAGGGAGTGGTAAATGGGAAAGCCTGAAGTGTTAGGGTGACCGATGAGGGTGCCATTAGGATTGTGAGGGGGAGGGGCAGATAGGAAGAATTGTAAATTAGGTTCCCAGGAACACTCAGGATTAACTGTTGCTGGCTCTCCTGTCCACATCCTGCTGTTTTTTCATGCACTTGTTTATTCATTCATTTAGCCATTCAACAAACATCTAAGGTCACTCTGGTGGGTTTGGGTTTAATTATTGACTCTTGTTCTCAACGAGCTCAATTTCATTAACAAATCTTGCCTTGAATTTTTCTAGACTCTGATTATGTCTTTATTGTCCTACCCATCATTATAGTTCAAACCCTGGTGACTGTGTTTCATTGACCTTCTAGATGGTACCCCTAGCTTGATGAGTGCTCCCCACTTGTTTGTCTTATAGAGATAAGACTTAGAAAGTAAGTATGCATTTTCTTTTTAAAAATATTTATTTATTTATTTATTTAGGGAAAAGGCAGGGGAAAAAGAGGAAGAGAAAAAATACACCCTGAAGCCTTGGCTGGTGGCAGTGGATAAGATGCTGGCCTGCAAACCCAAAGGTTGCTAGTTCGATTCCCAGCCAGGGCAATGTAACCAGGTTGCAAGCCAGGTCTCCAGCCAGATTTGTAGGTGGAGGCAGGTGAAAGGCAACCATACATTGATGTTTCTCTCTCTCTCTGCCTCTCCCTCTTCCCCTCTCTCTGAAAATAATAAATATAATCTTTAAATATATATATACCCTGAATACTGCTGGGCTTGCATAGTAGTAGAATTTTATGTTTACAACCCAAATTCCTTCTATTGTAGGTATGTTACTATTACATCTGACCCCTTACCAGTCCTACCTGGTAAGTAAGAATTTTTTCTATATGAATAATAAAAATAATTTTTCTCTATTTTACATACCACCAAGAAGGGGTTATAGATGGGTACTTTTAAATATTTTATTTGCAGTTACTTGAAGCTATTTGTATTACTGAAAACTATTAGTGTACAAAGAGGTCAAGATGTAAAGGTTTTGTATGATATTTTGCTAAATATATTAAGAAAGTGCTAATCACAGAAGGACACAGATTATGCCAGAGCTAACTTACATGAATGACTTTCTGCCATTCAAATTGTTTTTGTATTCAGTAATGTCACCTATTTTCAGCTAGCTGCTAGGTAAGGAAATTATGTGCAGAAAGTGCACAGAATCACACATGATCACTTCTCATTTCCTGTAATGACACAGTCATGGAGGACTACTTTTCAATCATCTATTGGCTAGGAACACCAAGGTTTTAAAAATTAATTTTTACTGTAAACCTTTTCCTTATGGCTTTCAGTTTTATTGCTGGAAACAAGCTCTAGAGCATTCAAGAATAGATATCTGATCTTTGTTGCTGTGTAGGAGGACAGAAACCTGTGACCAAGTGATGATTTCAGATGTTTTGCTCCTTATCTGCTGTTATACAGCACATCACAGAAGTGGGAGGTAGTGTATTTTGAAGTTTAGGCATTTGCTATAATTCTAATTCTATATGTGTCAATGAACTGCCAGGAAATAGTAGCTAAAATATTTATATCATGTTGAGAATATGTAGTCTATTACATTTTAATAAAATTAAAATAAAATTAAAATTTACTTGCACTTACTGCTAGACTTTTCAGTCAGATTATCTCATTCAGTGATTTTTTAATGCACACAGTGTTTTATCTCTATTATTATTATTTAATAGTACTTTTCCATAACTTACCACCCCCTTAGCTGTCAGCCTACTCTCTATGAGTCTCTCTATTTTGCTTGTTAGTTCGATTTGTTTAGTAGACTCTACATATGAGTGAAATCATATGTTATTTGTCTTTCTCTGACTGTCTAATTTCACTTGTCATAATGCTCTCCAGGTCCATTCATGCTGCTGTAAAGAGTAAAACTATCTTCTTTTATATGGCCAAGTAGTATTTCCTGTGTAAATGCCCCGTAGTTGTTTTATTCACTCATCTACTGATGGACACTTGGGCTGCTTCCATATTTTGGCAATTATAAATAATGCTGCAATGAACATAAAGGTGCTTATGTTCTTTCAAACTAGTGTTTCAGGCATTCCTTCGGATATATTCCCAAAAGTGGGATCACTGGGGCAACAGTCAGATCCATTTCTAATTTTTTAAGGTATCTCCATAGTGCTTTCCACAGTGGCTGCGCCAGTCTGCATTCCCACCAGCAGTGCAAAAGGATTCCCCTTTCTCCACATCCTCACCAGCACTTGTTGCGGATTTACTCATGATAGAAATTCTGACAAGTGTGAGCTAATACTTCATTGTAATTTCAATTTGCATTTCTGTGATAATTAGTGATGTTGAACATCTTTTCATATGCCTATTATCCCTCTGTATGTCCTTTTTGCAGAAGTGTCTATTCAGGTCCTTTGCCCATTTTTCAAATGGGATGTTTATTATTATTATTATTTTTTGGTGTTGAGTTTTGCAAGTTCTCTATAAATTTTGAATAGTAACCCCCTATCAGATATACCAGTGAATATGCTCTCCCATTCTGTGGGTTGTCCTCTTTATTTTGTTGATGATTCTCTTTGCAGTGCAAACTCTTTTTAGTTTGATGTAGTCCCATTTGCTTATTTTTTCTTTTGTTTCCTTTGCCTGGAGAGGTATATCTGATAAAATATTGCTATGAGCAATGTCCAAGATTTTGCTGTCTATGTTTTCTTCTATGATTTTCATGGTTTGGGGTCTAATATTTAAGTCTTCAATCCACTTTGAATTTATTCTTGTGTGTGGAGTAAGAAGTTGGTCTAGTTTCATTTCTCTGCACATATCTGACCAATTTTCCCAATACCACTTATTGAATAAATTACCTTTAGTCCATTGTATATGTTTACTTCCTGTCCAATATTAATTGACTATAAAGATGTGGGTTTATTTCTAGGCTCTCTATTCTATTCCAGTGATCTCTGTGTGTGTTTTTATGCCAGTACCATGCTATATTGATTACTGTGGACTTATAATTTCATATTAGATAATGTGATTCCTCCAACTTTGTTTTTCTTATTCAGGGTAGCTATTGCCATGTGGGGCCTTTTGTTGTTTCATATACATTTTTGAAATATTTGTTCCAGTTCCATAAAATATGTCATTGGAATCTGGTCTGCTTGGAGGATTGGCTCTCACTCAGGGGAGCTGGGCAGTGTTGGCAGACCCCGGGCACTGTTGGCAGATGGGGGCTGCCTCTTACGGGAGCTGCAGGGGCAGGGCCAGTCATCACAGGAACCAGAGAGGTTGCAGGCTGCCCTGCAGGGGTGCCAGGTGCCCATCACAAGAACCTCAGCCAGGAGTTGTAGGGGACACCCTGCAGGCCCCAGAACACTGGCAGCCCAAAAACCCAGCTAGGCTACTGAAGACCCAGCCTACCTGGGGGCTGACACTCAGAATCAGCCCTGACTATGACAATCAGAGGCCCTGCCACACCAAGACCAGCTAGACTGTAGACTGCAGATACCTGACCAAGAAAAAAGGCAGACTCAGGAAGTGGATCACTGCTAATCTCAAGCACCTGAGTTACACTGAGAGCTACATGAACTATTAATCCCCAACATATCCTTTTCAAAAGTTACCTCTCACATATTTTTAATCCCCCCCATCTCAATCCACCTAAATACCCAAGACCCTCCCCTTACTCTTGATTTAAAGTCTACTCACTCTCTGGCTACAACGCATTCCCAGTCCTCAATCTAAGTATTCCTCTCCTCCCCAGCCATGTAAACCCTTTCTTTATTCTTTTCTTTCTTTCTTTTTTCTTTTTCTTTTCTTTCTGTTAAAGCCCACAGGTCCTGGCTCCACCTGGACCAATCAGCGATCATAAAGGGTGAACAACCACCTAAACCCTTTCTTTATTATTATTATTTTTTCTTTTTCTTGTTATTTTTTCCTTTTTATTTATTTATTTATTTATTTTCTGCTAAAAGCCCTCAGGTCCTAGCTCCATCCAGAAAAATCAGGGATTATTAAGGCTGAACAGCCATCTAAACCCTTTCTTATTATTATTATCTTTTTTTTTTTCTTTTTCTTTTTTTCCTGCTAAAAGTCCACAGGCTCTGGCTCCACCTGGACCAATCAGGGACCACTAAGGGTAAACAAGGAAGCAGATGCGACAACTATGTACATAGGCTTACACTGTTCACTCATATTTGAGGCTTTCTGATTCTCCCTCTCCTCATTTATGTGAGAAAGGATAGAAGGAGCATCTTGACTGGAAGGAAAGGAGCAACATACACAACCAATCCAGAATACAACCAGAAGCCCAAATAAAGGCCATACCAAGAACAACAAGAGGAGAAAATCTGGGAGACTGCAACATTGAACTCCACAAATCTCCTAACACAGAAGGGTGCTCAACTAAGGCAAAGAAGCAAAGCAGATTAATGCAAGGAAAAAACAAAACAAAAAAAAAAGCAAGCAACAACAGACACCCAAAATGGGGGAAAAAAGAATCAGTCCATCACCAAAAGGAAAGGAAGAATCCCCAGAAAGACACCAAATGAAACAGAGGCACACAAAATATCAGTTAAGGAATTGAAAAGAATGATGATAGAGAAGCTCAATGAGCTTAGCCAGCTCAAAGAAAACTATAAACAACTCCAGGGAAGTTACAAGGTACATACTGAGAGCTACAACAGCATAAAAAAGGACTTAGAAACTATCAATAAGTGCCAGGAGGAAATGAAGAATACAATTTCTGAATTGAAGAATATAGTAGAAGGAATCAACAGCAGCCTAGAGGAAGAAGAGGACCGGATCAGTGAGTTGGAGGATAATATAGACAAATACTCCGAGACAGTACAAGAGAATAAAAAAAGGTTGAACAAGATTGAAGAGGGTTTAAGAGAGCTGCAGGACAACACGAAACATAACAACATCCGTGTCATAGGGATACCAGAAGGAGAAGAGAAACAAGGAATGGAAAACCTGTTCAAAAAAGTCATGATAGAAAATTTCCCTAACATGAGGAATGAAAACAATAATCAAAATCAGGAAGCACAGAGGGTCCCAATGAAGATAAACCCAAACAGACCAACACCAAGGCACATTATTATTAAAATGGCTAATTTCAAAGACAAAGAGAGAATCCTAAAAGCATCAAGAGAGAAATGACAAATAACATATAAGGGGACTCCAATAAGGCTATCAAATGATTATTCAACAGAAACAATTCAAGCCAGAAGGGAATGTCAAAAAGTATTTCAAGTAATGGTAAACAAAGGCTTGCAACCAAGAATACTCTACCCAGCAAGGCTCTCATTCAAGATAGAAGGAGAAATAAGGAGTTTCCGAGACAAAAAAAAAAAAAGACTAAAAGAATATATCTCTACCAAACCAGCATTGCAAGAAATGCTAAAGGGTCTGCTTTAAAAATAAATGAATAGATAAAATGAAGAAACAGAGAAAGACAAAGAGGAATACAGATACAAAGGGAGAAAATGGCAATGAATAAGCATCAATCAATAATAACCTTAAATGTAAATGGATTAAATGCACCAATCAAAAGACAGAGGGTAGCCGAATGGATAAGATAACATGACCCACATGTATGCTGTCTTCAAGAGACCCACCTCAGAACAAAAGATCAACACAGATTGAGAGTGAAGGGATGGAAAAATATATATCAAGCAAATGGACATGAAAAAAAAGCTGGAGTAGCAATACTGATTTCAGATAAAATAGATTTTACAGTGAAGGCCATTGTAAACAATGAACAATCCATCAAGAAGAAATAACTCTGATAAACATATACGCACCAACAGAGGAGATCCAAAATATATAAGGAAAATCTTGGAGGACTTTAAGAAAGATATAGACAGCAACACACTAATAGTAGGGAATTTTAATACCCCACTATCAACAATGGACAGATCTTCCAAACCAAAAATCCCCAGAGATGTTGTGGCATTGAGCAACACTCTAGAGGAAATGGACCTAATTGATAACATGCAGAGCCTTTTACCCCAAAGAAGCAAAATACACATTCTTTTCAAATGCACATGGATCATTCTCTAAGATAGACCACATGCTATGTCACAAGACAAGCCTCCACAAATAGAGGAAAATTGAAATCATACCAAGCGTCTTCTCAGATCAAATGGCTTGAAACTAGAAATCAATCTCTAACTCATGGAGACTGAATAACATGCTTTTAAGCAATGAATGTGTTAACAATGAGATAAAAGATGAAATCAAAAAGTTCCTGGAAACAAATGACAATGAACACACAACAGCCCAAAACCTATGGGGTACAGCAAAGGCTGTATTCAGGGGGAAATTTATAGCAATACAGGTCTTCCAAAAAAGGTCATAAGAAGTTTATAAAAGCAACCTAACCACAAAGCTGCAAGTACTAGAGGAGCAACAACAACAAAAAAAGGCCCAGAGCAAGTAGAAGGAAGGAAATCATCAAGATCAGAGCAGAGCTAAATAACTCAGAGATTCAAACTACAATTTGAAGGATCGACAGGTCCAGGAGCTGGTTCTTTGAAAAAATAAACAAAATTGACAAGCCCTTATCCAGACTCATCAAGAAAAAAGAGAGAGAGGACCCAAATAAACAGAATCAGAACCAGCAGAGGAGAAATCACAACTGATACCTCAGAAATACAAAAGAATATAAGAAATTACTACAAACAACTATATGACAAAAAATATGACACCTTGGATGAAATGGACACATTTCTGGAAATGTATAATCTACCAAAACTGAACCCAGAAGAAGCAGAAAGCCTGAATAGGCCAATAACAACTAGTGAAATTAAAGTAATCCAAAATCTCCCAAAGCACAAAAGCCCTGGACCAGATGGCTACACAGGGGAATTTTACCAAACATTTAAAGAAGAACTAACTTCTATCCTTCTCAAACTATACCAAAAAATACTGGAAGAGGGAAGACTTCCATACTCTTTCTATGAGGCCAATGTTATTCTAATCCCAAAACCAGGCCAAAACACAACTAAGAAAGAAAGCTTCAGGCCAATATCTCTGATGAACATAGATGCTAAGATTCTCAACAAAATATTGGCCAACTGGATTCAGCAGTACATTACAAAGATCATACACCATGATCAAGTGGGCTTCATCCCAGGGATGCAAGGATGGTACAACATTCCTAAATCAATAAATGTAATACACCACATCAACAAATTGAAATATATAAATCATATGATCATATCAATAGATGCTGAAAAAGCATTTGATAAAGTACAGCAACCATTTATGATAAAAACCCTCAGCAAAATAGGAATAGAGGGAGCATACCTTAACATCATAAAGGCCATCTATGAGAAACCTGAAGCCAACATCATACTTGACAGACAAAAACTGAAAGCTTTCCCCCTAAGATCAGGAATGAGACAGGGCTGTCCACTTTCTCCACTTCTGTTCAACATTGTCTTGGAAGTTCTAGCTATAGCCATCAGGGAAGAAAAAGGAATCAAAGGTATCCAAATTGGAAAGGAGGAAGTCAAACTGTCATTATTTGTAGATGATATAATAATGTACATACAAAACCCGATAGGCTTCTCCAAAAACTTACTCAACCTAATAAGCAAATTTAGCAAAATAGCTGGGTATAAAGTCAATATCCAGGAATCAAAAGCATTTTTGTATACCAACAATGAAACAACAGAAATAGAAGCGAAAAAACAAATCCCATTTACCATAGCAACAAGAAAAATAAAGTACCTAGGAATAAACATAACTAAGGAGGTAAAAGACCTGTACTCAGAAAACTACAGAACAATGAAGAAAGAAATCAAGGAAGATACAAATAAATGGAAGCATATACCATGTTCATAGATGGGAAGAATTAACATCATTAAAATGTCCATACTACCTAAAGAAATCTACAGATTCAATGCAATCTCAATTAAAATACCAATGACAGACTTCACAGAAATAGAAAAAATACTTCAAAAATTTATATGAAGCCAAAAACGCCCATGAATAGCCACAGCAATCTTGAGAAAGAACAAAGTAGGAGGAATCACAATACCGGACTTCAAATAATACTACAAGGCTACTGTCATCAAAAATATCTGGTACTGGCATAAGAATAGACATATAGATCAATGGAACAGAATAGAGAGCCCAGAAATTAACCCAGAACTCTGTGGTCAACTAATAGTTGACAAAGGGGGAAGGAACATCCAATGGAGTAAAAACAGTCTCTTCAACAAATGGTGTTGGGAAAACTGGACAGCAACATGCAAAAAAATAAAATTAGACCACCAGCTTACACCATACACCAGAATAAACTCAAGATGGATGAAGGATTTAAACATAAGCAATGCCAACATAAAGGTCCTGGAGAAAAATATAGGCAGTAAACTTTTGTATATCCTATGCAAAAATATGTTTACTGATACTTCACCAAGGGCAAAGGAAATCAACGAACAAATCAACAAATGGGACTATATCAAATTGAAAAGTTTTTGTTCAGCTAAAGAAAACACCAGCAAAATTCAAAGGGAACCAACTGTATGGGAAAACATAATTGCCAATGATACCTCAGACAAGGGTTTGATTTCCAAAATATATAAAGAACTAATGCAACTCAACACCAGGGAGACAGACAGCCCAATTTAAAAATGGGCAAAGGACTTGAACAGACAACTCACTGAGGAAGATATACAAAGGGCCCAGAGGAATATGAAAGAATGCTCAACATCACTAGTCATCAGAGAGATGCAAATTAAAACCACAATAAGATATCACCTCACATCTGTCAGAATTGCAATCATCAACAAATCAACAAACAACAAGTGTTTTTTTTTTTTTTTTTTGAGATAGGCCTGTAATGCTATGAATTTCCCTCTTAGGATTGCTTTCACTGTGTCACACTGATTCTGAATTGTTGTGTTCTCATTTTCATTTGATTCAAGGTACCTTTTTATTTCTTCTTTGATCTTTTGTTGACCCATTCATTATTTAATAACATGTTACTTGGCTTTCATGTCTTTGTGTGTTTTTCAGTGTTCTTGTGATTGATTTCTAGTTTCATAGCATTGTGGTCAGGGAAGATGCTGGATATTATGTCAATCTTTTAAAATTTATTGAGATTTGTTTTGTGTCCTAACATGTGGTCTATCCTAGGATAAGTTTCATGTGCACTTAAAAATTTGTACTATATTCTATTGTTTTGGGGTGAAATGCTCTGAAGATATCAATTAAATCCATTGGATCTAGTGTGTTGTTTAAGGCCACTGTCTCCTTACTGATTTTCTGTATGGAAGATGTAGCCATCAAAGTAAATGGGGTATTAGAATCCCCAGCTATGACTTTATTTCTTTTGATCACTCCCTTTATATCCATCAAGATTTGCTTTATCTATTTAGGTGCTCCTGTGTTGAATGTGTAAATGTTTCCTAGGGTTATAGCCTCTTGTTGGATTGTTCCCTTTATCATTGTGTAGTGTCCTTTGTCTCTAACTATAACTTTTGTTTGACAGTCTATTTTGTTGATATGTATTGCTGGCCCAGCTTTTTCTTTTCCTTTTTATTTGCATGAAATATATTTTTCCATTTCTTTACTTTTAGTCTATGTGTACCTTTCAACCTGAGTGGGTTTCTTGGAGGTAGCATGTATATGGCTCTTATTTTCTTATCCATTCAGCTACCCTAAGTCTTTTGGTTCAAGTATTTAAGCCATTTATATTTAAGGTAATTACTGATATATATGTATTCAGTGCCATTTTATTGTTAGACTATTTTCCTGTGTTTTCTTTTCTTCCTTTTTTTCTTCTTATTCTTCTTGTTAAAGTAAGCCATTTAAAATTTGTTATAGTACTGGTTTGGTGTTAACAAACTACTTAGCTTTTTCTTGTCTGGGAGGCTCCTTATTTCTCTCTTGATTTTAAATAATAGCTTTGCTGGGTAAACTAAGCTGGTTGTAGGTTCTTGCATTTTATCACCTTGAATATTTCATGCCTCTCCCTTTGGCTTCCGTGTTTTTGTTGAGAAATCAGACGACACTCTAATTGGTGCTCCCTTACATGTAACTACCTGCTTTTCTCTTAAAGCTTTAGGATTCTTCCTTTGTCTTTAAGTCTTGCATTGGTGTAGGCCTCTTTTGATCTAATTTATTTGGGATCTAAGCTTCTTGGACTTGTGTGTCTTTTTCTTCACCAGATTAGGGAATTTTTTGATCATTATTTCTTTAAATACGTTCTCTTCTCCTTCTGCGATTCCCATGACGTGGCTCTTCATATGCTTCATGTTTTCCCAAAGGTTTCTTAAGCTTCCCCCATTTAAAAAATTATTTTTTTCTTTTTGTTGCTCTGCCTGGGTGCCTTTTTTTCTCCTTTGACTTCCAATCACTGATTCATTCCTTTGTTTTATCTAACTTACTGTTTATTCCTTCCAGTGTATTATTTATTTCAGATATCACAGTCTTTATTTCTTACTGGTCCTTTTTGTACGGTCCATGTCTTTTTTATGCTGTTGTGTACTCTTATAATCATTACTCTAAACTCCCCATCAGATAGATTGCTAATCCCCATTTCATGTAGTTCTTCTTCTGGAGAATTCTCTTTGTTTCTATATGTTAGGTAGATCTGCAAAAACTCAGATGTAAGCCTGTGTCAAACCATGTCTGTTACTGTCCCAGGGCAACCTTTTTGGACCTACTAGTGATACACAGAATGTGGCTCCCTCTGCTGGGCCTGTTTGTGTGCAGAAAGAATCAGGCTGCACACCAAGGCCTACATTTACCAGCACCAGGCCCTGGGGTGGGGGTGAAGGTCAGCTAAGGCCTCAGAGCTCCCAGAAATCTGCCTCTGTGTGCAGGCTTTCTGTTAGGCTTAGAGTGAAAGTCTTCCAATTGTACTCCTCAGCAGCAGGGCTTAATCACCACAGGGTGGGGATGAGAGTGATTCCTGTGGGCAGGGCTTTTGCTTTCCCTCAGGCTGTTGCCTCTTGGAGGGGAGTACTCTGTCTGAGAAAGATGGCTCTTGCAGTATGAAAAATAACTAGCACAGCCCTGATGGCTGTTCCTTTGGTTGTCTCCCCACAGCCACCAGCCCCAGACTTTCCTCACATATCTCTAGTCCACTCTGCCTTTTCTTTGCTGGAGCTCAGGATAAATGGCTACAAAGAGAATTTTGTGCCTTGGCCCTTTATGAGGCTCTCTGAACCTCCAGCCAGCTCTCCCTGGTAGACAGAAATCCTGCTGCTTTTCACAGGCATATGTTATTTGTGTTCCTTTCCCAATTTTGGTACTTTAGTCTGAGGAGCCAAACTTGGACTTTAGACCCCAAAATTCTCAGGGGAACCTCTTGGACACTAAAATATCCCTCTGGAACTTCAGCTGCTGTCCATAGGAGCCCACCTGCCCCCTTATGCCTACTCGGCACTCCCTACCAATCACATGTGGTGAAGTGGTTTCTTCCATCTGTTGGTGGTTATAAAGTTTCTCCCAAGCTAGTGTTCGGTTGTTTATTCAGGGTGGTTCTTCTGTAATTTAGTTATAATTCCAGTTTTGTCCTGGGAGGAAGTTGGCGTAGCTTCTGCTTATTCCTCTACCAACGTGGGTTTCTCACAAAGTGTTTTTCTCATTCCTATACTTCTCATGTTATAATTTGTATACATTTGATATGTAATTAAATTCGTCTGAATGTAAACCTCTTTAAATTGAAGACTGAGGGTTATTCCATTTTTAATATCCTGTAGCCCATAAAAGATACTGTACAAAGTTCATATTTAGCAAGAATGAACTGAAATTTTGAAAAGAAAATTTGAGTATTTTTAAATTTAACTTTAAAAGTAAAATAACTTGCATTTTTGTTGACCCCCACAACCAGCTTAGATCTATCATTTTATCATTTAATCTGTGCCATTGAGTCATGAGCTAATTTCTTAATATTGATAACTAAGTTCAGAGAATACTTTGCTGCCCTTAATACCTTCTAGAACAATGGTTCTTAAAATGGGGCTCCTGTGATCATGTGCCTCAGAATCAATCAGGAAGTACATTTCAAATGTAATTGGTGCCCTGTGCCCTAGATATCCTAAATCTCTGAGTGTAGCTCATGCTTGTATAGCATACGCTTGGCAGATTCTTGTGTACATTGAGTTTTGGGGACCATCAGTTTTTTAGTTGGGGAGGATCAAAGATATATCAGAATCTTCTGGAAATGTTCTTTGCAATAAAAACAATTCCTGATAGCCCTCCACACCCTGGCCATGGCTCTGTTTTAGTAGCTCACTGCCACTCTCTCATCTCCACATGCAGCCACAGCTCTATATCTACTTACCCAGTGCATTTGGAAAGATAATTTGTACAAAAAGCTTCCTAGGTTTACCACTGTCAGGACACATGGCCATTGAGGCCCTTCTTAGAGAGGCATTATATGTGAAGATTGGCGTTACAGGAAACTTTAAGTAAACCAATGTTAGTCAAATGTTATTTTCTCTCCCACCATCCCTTTCTCCCTTCTTTCTTTCCTTCTTTTTCACCCCTTTGCATCCCATAGATCTAGTTTTGAAGGAATCTGCTTTGGGAAACATTTTGGCCACTGCATGAGTCCAATTCTACCTTAGTGTGTGTGTGTGTGTGTGTGTGTGTGTCTGTACTTTCATCTTCATTTCTGCTTTGCTTTTCTTTATAATTTTTTAAATTAATTTTTATTGTTGTTATATTCATTTCATCTTTCCCCCTCTGCCCTCCGCTTTCCCACCCTCCTTATCCACCACAGGCAATCCCACATGTTGTCCATATTTTTATTTTCAAGTGCAGGTATTTGTTGTCAATGGGAGGAGAGCTTTGTTTCAGCCACACTGCTGCTGCACCCTCCTGATGCTGCCCTGGGGTACATGGGCCCCAGGAACAAGGAGGGATCTTGCTCACCTAATTAACTTCCAGGATGGAAAAGGCTATTAGAATTCCCCAGTCTTCATTTTTTACTGTCTTGTTTCAGTGAGGTCACACAGGTCAAAGTGGCAATTCAGACATGTTCTATTTCTGTCATACTCATGGACTGTCTCATATGATGATCAGGAGTCAACTTGTAATAAGGATATTGCTAAGTTTAAATGTGTAACTGCTGACAAATTTTGAGGCTCAAGATTTTATGAAAGTTTCATAAAATCATATGTTTTTATTTTTTCTCTAAGAGTTGCATATGCTTCCATTATAAATTATGTTTTCTGGAGGTTGTGTTTTTAGTGAGTACAAAGTGAAGTCTGAGATTAGTCTCATTTTCTTTTCTTTTATATGCAAAGCCTTTAAATGAGAGCATGTCATGACCTGAGTAGATTTCCATCCATTTTCTCTGGCAGCTGTGGGGAAAGGCTGATCCTAGCAAGGAGACCAGTTAGGAGGCTGCTGCCTAGTTACAGGTGTGTGATGGTTTGGGCTCATCATGTGTTAATGAGAGGAAACAGTAGTATGTGGTGCTGGAATATAGAACATTAATGGACTGGATGTAGTAGTGAGGGAAAGAGGAAGTTAAACATTTTTCTTATATTTGACCTGAATATGGGATAAAGAATGATGCCATTTACTGATTCTGAGAAGCATGCGGGGAACGAGGTTTGGGATAGAGGGGAAATCATGTTCAGTTCTGGCTGAGCACTTTTAAGGAGACACAGCTTTGGAATCAGCTGCATAATCAGCCACAAGTTCAGTGTTTAGTGTTTATTTGTAAAAAGATATTTTTCAGTGGTGGGAATACAGTAAGATTTTTTGTAAGTTTCTATTTTCTTTTCAGAAATATTCCCAACAGATTTGAACTTAAAAGACAAATTCATAAAGCATTTCACAGGTAAGCATAAAATTTATCCATGAATCATTTAAATAGAAGGATTGTACACAAATTACTGTTAGGCAATGGGGATGTAAAGATAAATATCTGTAAGAGGTTCCTGATCTAGTTAGGAAGGTGGACAACTGCTACTAATTATGCAAGTTAGCAGCATTACTTGATAAGTAATTGAAGTATAAATAAAATTTTAGGGATATAGGGCTAGTGAATAAATTTGGCAAGAATTCCCAGGAAAGGTTGTAGTGGACATGATATTTAAGTTGGGCCCTGACGGATGAATAGGATTTTCCCAGATAAAAGAGGCATTCTGATCCAGAAGAGAGGCATTTTGAGCTCTCTGGTTCATTTGGGGGCAGGACAGGTAGATGGTATGGATGCACTGGGTGGTAATTTTAGGTAAGGGTGTGTGTGGTCACTGGGCAAAAATGTATGGTGGAAAGTGTAGGTTGGCATCATCTTGTGAAGACTCCTAAATGGTATAGTAAGGGATTTAGACTGTTTCCCAGCCACTGGAGCAAGTTTTTTGACTAGGAGAGACAGACTTTCATATGCCACATCTTAAGCACAGATGAAAAACTCTGAAGACACTGTTTTGTTCTTCATGTTTACTTTGTGAATCATAGACAATGCTCCAAGTTCTAGCAAATCATGTGCATGCTTACTGTAAGTTTAATCATCTGCACAGGGTAGAAAATCTCCACTCAATGAGGTCATTGAGCCAAGATGGTTGTGGTTGTAACTGTCTAGGCTTTGCAGGCTGGTTTTTGCAGGCAGTGCGCTTGAAATGGAAACAAAGGCCTGGCAGCTAAACCACAAATCTGCATACCTCAGCCAGTTTATGCAAACTGAGGAAGGTAGACTGCAGCCTGCAGCTTGATGCTGATCTCCCCTAGCTGTGACTTCAGAGTCCACAACTTCCCTCTCTCCTCACTCTTCCCCTTTCTCTCTTCCCCACCACCTTGCACCCTAATAAATCCTTCCTTTCCAGTTGCCTAGTCTCAGAGTGGTCTCCTTTGTAGGGTTTAGGGTGCTGTGCGATACTCACCTTTACTACTGCTGTCACCTCTCTGTTTCCAATTATCCCCGCTACCTTTCATTGTTTGATACCTCAGACCTATCAGCTAGGAAGGTATGATTTCCCCACTTAACCAAAGTCAAGGCCTATATTTGTTAACTTTAGACTGATGGAGAATTCAGCCAGACCCACCCAAGGCAATGGGAAGTGTTGAGAGAGTTTCTAGGTAGTTAGGGCTGTGGGCCCTCCTACTTCTGCCACTCCTGAAAACATAGACACCAGGTGCAGGGATGGGTTTGGGTGGGCTATATCTTGGGTTTGTGGGGCTTAATAAGGGAAACCTCGGGTCCCTATCCACTTTAAAATTGTCATTGACGCCAATAAGATAAAAATTACTATAATTAGAAATATTCCTGCACCGAAACATAATTCCAATGAAATACAGATCTGTAGAATGGAAAGTAGAAAAAAGGATATTTATTTTTTATTCTTCACATCCACTTGATTTGCCCTCTGTAGATTTTTTTTTTTTTCATTCTAGAACTTTTCCCTCTTAATTATTCCAAAAAGCTTTCCTGAAACTGAAGATTTCATTATGTGATTTGTTTTCAATGTAGGAAGAATTTAGATTTTTTTTTCTCAGATTACAACTCACCACTTTCCACCAAGGCCAGGTAA
Organism: Noctilio leporinus; assembly: GCA_004026585.1. Classification (NCBI taxonomy): domain Eukaryota; kingdom Metazoa; phylum Chordata; class Mammalia; order Chiroptera; family Noctilionidae; genus Noctilio; species Noctilio leporinus. The sequence continues at coordinate 142,934 of PVIW01002321.1, forward strand.
GGAGAAAAGCTAGCAGGCAAGTTCTTTTAAAAGCATAAAAGGAAAGGATGTAAGCTATAGTTATATTATCTCCACCCATAAAGTTCTAGCAAATTATTAGGAAATCATGCCTATGTTTGTCATAAGCATTCTTTTTTTTCTCCAATAGGACCAGTCACATTTTCAGCTGAATGTAGCAAGCATTTCCATTGATTCTATCACAATCCCAGAGATTGCGCAACATCAATTTGTAAATAATTAGGGCAGTCTTTTTTTTTTTAACTGATTTTTTTAAGAGAGGGGGGGAGGGAGGGAGGGAGGGAGAGAGAGAAAAACAGGGGAAGAGAAGGAGAGGGAGAGAGAGAGAGAGAGAGAGAGAGAGAGAGGAGATTGAGATTGACTTGTTCCATCCATCCATGCATCCATTGTTTGCTTTTTGTATGTCACTTGACCAGATATAGAACTCACAGTCATGATACATTGGGACAATGCTCCAACCAACTGAGCAACTTGTCTAGGGCTGGGCAGTACTTTTTTTAAAATGCTTTATCCAACAATAAATGCATGTAATTTTAAACTTTAACTGTCTGTGAGTAAGAAGTAATAGATGAAACATTGTATGAAAAGCTATTTATAACACTGGCAGTGCTTCAAGTATCTTCCTGATACTGTAAGGAATGAAACCACATCCTAATTGGGATTATATCTAAATCTAAAAATAGCCAGATTTCCTCAAGGACCAAAATATTTGTCAGGATTTAAACCTTTGTTGATTTTTCAAATTCCTTGTCATAAATAAGGTGCTCTTTCATATAAATAAATAAAAAGAAAGATGACCATAAACTATAAGTCAAAATTTCCTCTTATTTTAAAGGAAATATTTTTATATTATATCATTTATAGAATGAGTGATTTTTCTGAATAATGGTATCATGCATTTAAAAGGTTGCTCTAATGAATTATTTTGGACACTTAAGCTACTAGAAGTTAGTATAGCAAACAAGATATTTAAATGTTATCATTTAAACTACCCAAATTATGATTATGTGCGGTAACTCAGTGGCTTTTTTGAAAAATTCATTTCTAAAACTAAACTTCCCTTGCATAGTGAAGGGAAGGAAGGGGAGAGCAAAAGGCTAAATATTCAGTCTTGGCTAATAAATGAGAGAAATTTAAAAAATCAAATAAACTTTTCCTAGAGTCACTGATTGCTCAAAATAGAAAAAAGATTTTAAAATAATTGTCTCATTTTTAAATGGCTGTATCGGTTGAATTTTCACAATATACTCTACTTTATAAATTAAAAAGATAGTTTGAAAAACTTAAAAAATGAATTTTAAGCATTTTATTTCTTAATGAAATTAGTATCATGAGGATTACTTAATTTTGTTAAGTATTTTGAGTCAGTTTTTATAACTCTTTTCAAAAACAACTTATGACTAATGACTGGGAAAAATTAGTCACATTGGAACAAGGCAAAATGACCAAGTAGTAGTAGCAAGCACAGTGGAGAAAGTGCAGGTTTGGTATTAAAATGTTTATTAGCTATGAGATTCTTAACATTTTGAGGCTGTTTTCTCACATGTAAAAGGAAGATAACAATACCTGATTGTGTTAGGAGAATTAGTAATAAAATCAGGGTAAACACTTAATATATTAGGTACTTATTAGATTATAACTATTATTATTGTGAATTGTTGACCATAATTAACATGATTTTCACATTTGTAGTAAGTATTTGCATAATTTAGCTTTAAATTTTTTTCCCCTAGATTGCAAAAAATGTGCTAGATTGTTAAGATTAGCAGTGAGTTTACTGTGCTTGCAAACCTGGAAAACTTACCCCATATGTATTTATTTATTTTTCTTATTCTGTCAAATAGCCTAACTTTCTTAAGAAATTTTGAACTGAAACAACCAGGAAGCTGATTTTAGCAGCACTCAGTGGATGTAATCTGTGGATTTTTCACTTGGTATTAAAGCTTGGCCTACAGGCACAGAGTGGCTTATTAAATTAATTAAAAATGCCCTCCACAGTGCTTGAATTTAGTCATATAAACTGTTTTTATGACATCTTTAACAGTCCTAACTAATTTTTAAAAACCTTTCAAAATTTGGCATTATTTTATTATTGTACAGAAACATATGCAAATAGCTATTAGATGGACAAAACTATTTAAAGGTCTACCTTTTATTAACTGGCCAAAAGATGTAATAAAAGTAGAAGTAGGTTCTAAAACTTTGGTTTACACAGAATAGTTAAGGAAAAGATAGAAAGTATTGGGAGAGTAAACAGAAAAGCAAAGGATCAAAAATAAGAACATGTAATCACCTTCCACTCTAGCATACACTTTGCCAGAGTGAAGTAAGTCAGGATTCTTCATTCTGGCTTAACTTTCCTGGAACCCTAAAGAAATAAAGCATGTGTATAATTTAAATAAATATAATGCAAACTATAACATTTATTTACAAAAGTAGAATATATCCAAAAGATTTGAGAGATATTTACTTCTTTGCAAAGGTGTTTTAAATTAGTTCTTTTCAGAGTAATACCAAGTCATCATTTTTGAGGGTCAGCATTTTAGTACAAGAATAAATCCCTTTAAATGAAACTGGTCTGCTCTGGCCTGGTGGTTCAGTTGGTTGAGGTGTCATTCCGCACACCAAAAGGTGGTCAGTTTCATCCCGTTCAGGGCACATACCTACAGTCAGCTGGAGTACAATCCCCTGTTGGGGCACATATGAGAGGTAACTAATAGATGTCTCACACATTAATGTCCCTCTCTTTCTCTAAAAATAAATATATCCTCAGGTGTGGACTTAAAAAAGAAAAGAAAAATAAAAAGAAACTGGTTCCTCAGCTTGTGAGAGTGAAAATGAAAGTCATGCGTTACTTGTAGTCTAAAAGTATTTGTGACTATCTCAATCTGGCCAATGTAATTTACTGTATTCCGAATAACTACATGGGGATTTACTTAACCCCTCTCATGTTTGTTGTGATAACTTCTGAGATAATCCTGGTCTATTATTGTTATTATTCTTATTCTCATTTAAAAGGAAAAAATAAATTAATTATAATTGGACAATCTTAAGTCTACTAAATTTAATTTTTCTCTTTTTTTAGATCAAGAAAATGAGCTAGTTTATTTCAATGTTCAGTGGCAAGAGACTCGAGCCAATTACTCTCAATCTGTCTACCTTTGAATAATCAAGAAAGTTTATTTTGCTTTTGAAATTACCTACATCAAGCCATATTTGTTTTAATATATTTATGTTATTGAGTAAGTTTACAAAAGTCCAAGAAATATATAACTGTAAATGTTCTCAAAAAATAAGTACTATGCTATAATTTAAATTTAAAACGTACTGAAACTTACATTCTCCTGGGAGTAGATCCATAGAAGATGGACCTCATAATATACTCAATGTGCTTTTAAAAACATCAATGTGTGGTTGCCTCTCCTGCACCTCCTGCTAGTGACCTTGCTCACAATCCAGGAACGTGCCCTGACTGGGATTCAAACTGGCAATCTTTTGGTTCTCAGGCCGGCACTCAATCTACTGAGCCACACCAGTCAGGGGTCTCTGTATTTTTAAGGATATAAAAAAAAGTCAATTCATCCCTGGATGGTGGCACCTTGGATAAAATGCCAGTCTGGGAACTCAAAGGCTGATAGTTCGATTTCCAGCCAGGGCAAATAACAACATTGCAAGCCAGGTCTCCAGCCATGTCTCCAGATGGAGGCAGGTGAAAGGCAACTGTACACTGATGTCTCTTTCCCTCTCTGCCTTTCTCCCTTCCCCTTTCTCTAACAATAATAAATAAAAAAAGAAAAAGAAATCAGTTCATAAATAACATTCCCCTCCCCCATAGGCATTTCTTAAGAATGTGAATCTAATTTGAAGAAAAAGTGCCTGGCATTATACTAAATGTAAAGAGATGAAACTTTTAATTTTATGGTATTAAGTATATAGTGAGAATTCTCAAAAGTAAATGATTTGTGTTCCTACCATAAAATGGAGTCTTTCTTGATTTGTCTTTATGTATACAGTAATTTGAAGATTTAAAAATTTTCAAAATCAAAGAAGTTTAATTCACATATTGCAAAGAGTATTAAAAAGCATGTCATTCTACTTTATTGTTAGCATATATTATTTTCTTATATGATTAATATTTCATATATGTATGAGTTATAAATTTACTTATGTAAATTATGTCTGAGAGTGCCAATGAGAAGTGATTTTTATATGATTTTTAGTAATATGTTTGTCAAAAAAATGATCAATGTCCACTTTTATTATTCTTACTTAATAATATTTCAATCCATGTATTAGGAGTTTTTGTTTTTATTTTCAAAATATGAATTTTGTTAGTTAAAAATCTGTTTTGTTTCTCTTTGAATTAAAGGTATTTATAGCAAAAGTTATATATTAAAATATAACTACTATATGTGTCTATATGTATAAATATGTATTTTCTAAGTTGATAAGTGGGATCCTTATTTTTTTTAAAAAAAAGACTTTATTTATTCCTAGAGACTGGGGAAGGGAGGGAGAAAGAGAGGGATAGAAACATCGAAGCGCGGTTGCCTCTTGCTCTCCAAACTAGGGACCTGGCCCGCAACCCAGGCATGTGCCTGGACTGGGAATGGATCTGGTGACCCTTTGGCTCACAGGCCAGTGCTCAGTCCATTGAGCCACACCAGCCAGGGCAGGAACTTATTTTATTTTATCTTTTAAAGATAGAATGTAAAATATTATTGTCTTAAGAAGGATTCTGATTATACTTAGACTGAGAGATACTTGTCATAGAATGAGAAGAATGTGAGGGTTGCTTGGATGTTCCATTTGGAATGTAGCAACACACCCTAATGCATTCAATTAGTTTCATTTAAAAATAACAATGAAAAAATAGCAAACATACAATAGAATGATTGAAAAGCCCCATCCTTTAAAAGTAGACAAAGCATAAGTTGCTTAACAATGAATAGACAATATAATCATTGCCTTTTTATCACTTTTCCACAGTTTGTGTTGGTGTCACAAAGATGAGTATTTGTACTAGTAATCACTTGCATTTTTTGAACTTTCCCATAATTGAGTATATTGAATACTCAATTTCCCATAATTGAGTATATTTGTATTATGTAAACATATATATTCCTTTATCAATAAAACAATCTCAAAAATGCCCTTTGGCTTCAGAATCATTCTGAAGCAACATTTTCAATTTTAATTTTATTTGTTTTATTGTCCTGTGGGCAAAGACTTACACATAATTACATTTAAAGAAAATGCTATGTATTGAAGAATGAGAAGAACAGCATGTTTTTAGTTAATTGCACTTAGGATAGTAATTATTATACTTACAACATTGGAAAAATAAAGTAGCTTTTGTTCATAACTATCTAGAGAGCTGGAGAGCTATTTTTATAGAAGTGAAAAGACTATTGAGTGATGGCAAATAAAATTTATCAGTGATACATATTTGGCTGAGACACATAGCATAGCCTAAGAGGGCTTCATAATTACTATGGTTTCAGTAAGATAAATTATTTCAGATGGAATTCTATGAAATTAGATTTTAACCATTCTCATAGATGACTAATGTGCTTCAGAAATATATTTTATACTAGATATAAATTTAAATCTTATAAAGATTGATTAAAAATATCTCCAGTGAAAATGATGTTTATTTTACTGCATGGTACTTACTCATTTTTTCACTGTATTCATCTCAACAAAGAGACTGAGAAGGGTAATGAATAAAGAAATTTTTAATTTGTCTCTACAGAGAACATTTTCCCACATAGGGGAATAAGTGACTGGCAGTTGAAGAGGGCAAAATGCCCAACGTTTCCTTTGGAAAACTAACATCCACACATTACAGATACAATCTCATTATTTAAGCAGCAAGGCAGGAGGTTAACAATGTTTATCCAGCATACTAAAAGCTAGAATCAGTTAAATTGGCTATTCTGAATTTAGGAATTTAGTAGATAGTTCAGTTAATCTCTGAAGTATCTGAATAATTAACCTTACCTCCACTCCAGTTTCTATTGTATAGTCTCTGCTTTAAAAGACAGCTAATGAAGAGAGCACCTAGAAGATAGGAAGGGTGTTTGATTATTTCTTGGAGGGGTAGAGTATATGTGTCTTATCACTTTCTACATATTAAAAAAAAGTGGTTAATGGGTTGGAAAACCTAGCCCTATCTAAAGTAAGTTTTGTCCATATTACTAGAGCCTAAAATATCGATGTGTTCATAGTAGGTGCTTTATGTAATGAAAATATAAACACCTCATAATCCAATGAATGAGATTAAAGAATATATTTTAACTCAATAAAAAACAATGACCTGTTTCACCACTTGTGGCACTGTGTGTGGGGAAGGGGTCTGAGAGGGAATAATGCTGCTCGCTCAGCGCTTGCCCCTTTTCTAGCACTTCTCCCGCTTCCTGTGTGAGACTGGTGCCTCTCTAGCTGTTGCCCTGGTTATAGTTCCCAGAATGGGTGGGTTTGCAGATATTCCAAGATCATGGTGGCCCTCTAAACAAGTGGACTCTGCTGCAAGACTAGCAGTTTCTTCCTCTGCCCCAACCCCTACTGGTTTGCAGTCAGAAGCAATGAGGCCCTATTTTCCCTGGCACTGGAACCACCAGCTGAGCAATCTGATCTGGTCTGGGGTTGGGATCACTCCTCAGGTGCTTTTTCCTACTTTTATAGTGTGCTACTGTGCTTTCCAACGACTACCTCTCTGCCACACTGTATCCTCTCCGCCCCTCCTAGGAGTCTGGATGAGTATTGCTTCTTTATCTCTTTGTTTGTTAGACTTTCATGCACTTATTTTCTCCTAGTTCTGGTTGTTTTCAGTTTTAAGGTAGTGGTATTCCTTCTTTGTTGTGGAGGGAGATACAGCATGTCTACCTACAACTCCATCTTTGCTGGAAGCTGGATACTTTTTAAAATTTTAATTAGCTGAGAAAATAAAGAACTTTATTCTTATCATCATTGATAACATTCAAATCCAATTACATGATAAAGCAGTTCTACAAAATAGTGTATTTCATTGCAATTTCCTGTTGAAGGAAGAGCCCTTTCTGATCTTTCTTCATAAACTTTCAGCATGCATAACAAGTTTCCTGTTTAGTGCAGTGGTGTCATATGGCCCTGTGGGTTAGGAGAGACTTATCAGGAGGAAGTTTCAGTCACCTCATTGTGATATCTACAATTTTCATTCTTCTACAGCCGGTAATCTTCAGGTGGAGACCATACTCTTGGGGAAAGCCTCTCTTTCTTCTTCTGTATATTCATCTGGATGTCTGGGTAACTTTCATGGTTATGGAAGCTCTTGCACTAAGAATATCTTCTGGTATATTCTCATCCGGAAAAAGATGCAACCTCTGCATCATAGTCCTTCTGTGAAGGATTTTTGGTAGTGTGCCATGCTAGTTTTACAATGGCCATTGGATCCCACTGGTGAAGCTGGGCAGCTGTTACTTGTTTAAATGCACCTGGGTAGCCGGTATGTGAAGAGTATATATTTTTGTTTCCATTTTTTTGTTTCCAGAAAATGTAATGAGCCTTTTGTTAATTATAACAACAAGTTCACCCCTGTCACTCAGTTGATATACAGGTTTATGCGATCACTGAAGTTTAATTGATGCCATAGCAGCAAGTTTGACCGGGGGCTGCATGTTTTACCAAACTCAAGCAAATGTGGCCTGTTGCTGGTGTGTCCTAGAGAAACTCAACATGTTTCACCACTATCGATGGATAACTTTTTGAATAGGTAAATTATTACCAGTTTTATGAATTTGGATGAGTTGTCAAATTTGTAGTGCCTCCGTTTATTTATCAGTATGGCAATAATAACACCTACCTCACAGAGGAAAAGATCAGCTAATATAAAAATGCCTAGAACACGCTGAGCTCTAGATACTGTTAAATAAATGAAACATGCCTGACATATAGAATGCATTACCATGTGGCTTTAGGCTGTCATCTCACCTCTAAAATATTACTGCGAAGTTCTGATTAGTCGTTGGTCTCAGGCTTACCCTCCCTTCATGACTCCATTGCTAACACAAGTCATTTCCCATAGACTGTATAGGTGTTGGAAGAGGGAAAACAAACAGAAAAAACAAACAACAAAACAACAAAAAAACCCAGCCCTCAAGGTAACTGTAGCTAGTTGACACTAATTACAATACCTTTGTGCTCTTTAATTATATGCTCAAAATAGAGAATAAACTTATTTTTGAACTCTTTTTATTATTTACAATAATAACAATTAGCAATTTTATGTTGAAAGTAATATGAAAGCAATGGGTCTGTGTAGCAGCTCTGAAACCTTGTAATTTTCTTTCGAAAAAAGCAAATAATATAATTTGTTCCAAATAGCTGTCTAGACCATAAAAGATCAGCCTAGAAAATCCAAATAGGTTTTTACCAAAATATCTATGAAGATATTTTGCAGAAGTATGAATTTCCATTGTGTTCAGTGCTGACATCACTGACCAATCAGCTTCAACCCAGGAAGGCGACAGGCAGGTAAATGTAGTTCCTGAGCTAAGTTCCTGAGCTAAGTTCTAGACCTGTAGAGGACAGCTCCTAAAAGTCGTGCACCTTGACTGGTAATGAAATGTTTCACAGAAAATAAACTTCAAAATTTATTAGATGCTTATCTTTAAAAATTATTTTAATCTTAAGGATTTTTTTCTTTATGAAAACAGACTGGTTTAGGTGCCCCACGACTTTGCCTGGCTCAGGCTCACCTTTCCAATTTTAGAGCAGATTTTACCTTCTCTGAGAAGACTTGCCTTTCTCTCCCCAAATTTTCGGTCCATCATCTAGATTGAAGCTCCTGTGGCAGGTAATCTTGGTATAAATATATTGACTATTTAAAAAAAATATTTTATTCATTATTTTCAGAGAGAAGGGCAGGGAGAGAGGAAGAAAGGGAGAGAAACATCAATGTATGGTTGCCTTTCACCTGCTCCAGCTGAGGACCTGGCTGGGGAGACCTGGCTTGCAACCTGGTTATGTGCCCCAACTGGGAATCAAACCAGTGATATATGGGTTCCCAGGCAGGCACCAATCCACTGAACCAAACCACATTAGCCAGGTAACTATTCTTTAACAAAAATAATTACAAACTAAAGAAATCAATAGCAAGAAGACTACAAAATCTTAGAAATTAATTTGAGGGCATTAAAAATATTTTTTCATTAATAATATTTTATATTATATGACTATTTCATTTTGTATGCTCTTAAAATTTAGGAATTTCCTATGGATTCTGTATTTTAAAACTTATTTTTATTTTTTATTATTAAAATAATTTAAAATAACAAATGCATTTCAGAATAAGCTAAACAATATTAAAAAATCAAGAAAATTATGTCTAATTTCCTGGCCCATCACAAGCATTTTGAGAATTTATTTGTATTTTTTCTGCATTTTAAACATAATTGTATCTTGCTTTTATACAAAAACATTCTATTTGGCTATAATTTGTCCTTTCTAGCTACATTAAGGATTTGCTCTATTTTATTGTAAAATATTTTTGCCTATGTATTAAAATTTTTACTTAAAAATAAATTTTGCAAACATGCCCCAAAATGTTAAAACCCTTTTAAATAATAAGCTCATGCCTCTTCTAAAAATGTAATGATAAATTAAAAATAAACTTATTTATTTATGTGGTTTGCTTTTCACTGGTTGGAGAAAATTTAATAGAAAACTTTTCTGCCCCCTAGTGGATTTTAATGCCAAAACACATAAAATATTTTACATGAATGTTTAATTTCTTCTATTTTATCAATATGTTTGTCTACGTGTTCAAAATTATGTATATTCTAAGTGACAGTACCAACCTGATTTACATTAAGCAAAGAGTGATATTTACGGATGGGTGCTAAGGTTAACTCATGGCTTCAGACTCTGACTTGGGAAAGGCAGAAATCCAGGATCCTGGGATCTTAACAATAAGAATTTGTGGATCATCCCTTGAAAACGTTGACTTTGATAAGTCTTAGCTCTTTCCTGGGGAAAAAAAAACCTGCTAATTTGCCTCCTAGCTGTTTCGTATTTCCAACTGTCTGTTAAAGCTTCTTCTCACTTCTGTGATATATGGATAATTTCTTTGCTTAAGTGCCAAGATGAAAAGCTGTAATAGAGTTAAAAAGGAAGAAGCTTGGTTTTGTTTATTTTATTAATTCCACTGCACCACTGATTTATCATCCATTTGCAAAAGGACCTTAAGTGATCCAAGGAACATACTTGGTTTGCTGTAAAAAATTAGCATCTCCCTCCATCATTATTGGGAATTATGTCATCATTATTATGCCATTATTTGGAATAGCAGCTTCCAAAATTAGAATTTTAGTTCAACAGCTTTAAAGCATTTGGGAATGATTTTAAATAAGAAATAATCAGTAAATGAAAGAATTTCTGAACTGTATTTAATCTAATGGAAATTGTTTTATGTGTATTAGGGTGAAATATGGAGACAGTAACAATTTATTTTTAGACTTTTAAATAACAATTTACCATGTTATTTTATTTAATTCTTCTGAAATACAATTAAGTAGATATGAGTGTTTAGCATTATTTTAGAGACAAGGAGACCAAAACTAAAATTAGTTTTGACCACACCTGACATAGGCCCTGGACCCCACTTTGCTCCTGCAGCTGAGCTGGGTCTTTGCCTTTGAGGATGTCCCCCTTTTGCACCCCCAGTACCCATACTGGGGGAATGTGGCTCCTTTCCAGGTTTCCAGTTCTGAGTCCTCCCCGAGACAATGGTCCCCCCAGCCACCAGAAATTCTGGCATGGAAACAAACAAACAATAAACACACAACCTGCAGTAAAAGAAAAAAAATGAGGCTTTAGATTAGGTATTTAAGAGACAGTCTGTGAACTGAAGTAGATTAGATACATTGGGGTGTTCAGGAGGGGGACAGAATGGCATTCACTGCTTAAAGGAGCTTCATGGAACTGTGGCCTCCTTTATTCCTATCCCCTATAACTCGCCAAGCTGCACAGAATCAGGGTTGCCCTGGGACTTTTCGTTTCTATGTTTGTGAGTCTGTATTGGATCTGTAAAGGGAGATTCCAGATATATGCCTTCCAACCACAGCTGTCTTACTGAATCAGATACTAGCAACTATATTGTTGGTAGTGCTTGGAGGCTAGGATTTCTTGTTCTGGGATTTTGGTTGTATTTCCCAATAATGATATGGGTCCTGGTTCCAAAAAAATAGAAGTAATATGGTTCTAAGTGTGTCATCTGAAGGAAGAGGTGGTAAAATGGGTTAGATGTTGATGGAGTTGGAAGTTCTAAGTTGTTAGCTAATGAATATATGATCAGATACCTATAATGTCCCCTAAGATTAATGTTCTGGGTAGACCAAAGCTGCTTACTGTTGACTGAGCCCAGATTCATCTGGTTTAAGCCTATGTAACATACAGATTCATTCAAAGACCAGGTAATTTTTTCCTGCTTTTCACTGACAGTAGAGGCCACATGGCCTATACTGTTCTAGAATTCCATTATTCCCATTATATTAGGAAGATTAATTTTACTGTAGCATCCCCCACAATGATCTCCACCAGTAGATCCAAAGAGTTCTTCAAAGAATCTGGTGGTCTCTGTAGAAATGTATTCCATAGTCTTGGTGAATGGAATTTCTTCAGGGCTCTTGTAAGAGATAGCTAGCAGATTGTTCTACTACAGTCATATGGCACACCCATTTACACTATCTAGGCCATTGCCAAGTTCAATCTTTAGCCCCAACTAAATAGACTTCAGTCCCAGTCCCAGTCCCAGGGGCTCAAACTAACCCAGTAAATCCCAGATGCCCTTGTCAGTGATTTTAGATAGGGAGAGTCTTACAATTTTAGAATCCACTTCTACCAAACGATTTAGGCTTGTGGTAAGTTTGGCAAAGTCTTTTAACCCTTTGATGTACCTCTTTCTAGAGAGGCCTCTTTTGTTCTTATTTGTAATACTTGGGGGGGTCTAACTCTTAACGGCCTGGGGGTGATGAGAGATAATAGTGTGTGTCCTGAGAAGAATCAGCATTATTCTACAGAACAACTTTTACAGGAGTATCATCAAAAAATTTGGGTTAAGAGGAGAATTGACTTCCTTAGAATGAGGGTTCAGGAAAGAAAAAAGGGAAGTTCAGTGAATGTGGAAGATCAATTTTTAACTTAATCCATTTCTTCCTGAATGTCCCTATTCTGCAGTCTAGAGTCCCACTTCTAAACAGAGCATTTATTTAGCAAAAGAGACCTGAAGGGGTCAAAAATTTGGTGCTATAGCTCTGCTAATATTGTGAGTTATATAACTTTGACTAAGTTATATATTAGTTATGTCTATTCTGTGACTAGGAATTGAGGGACCCATTCAAAGTTGCCAAGGAGGGCTTTCTAGTTCTTCTTCATTGTTAACAATGTTAATTGTTCTCATATTCATGTTTATGTTTACATTTGAATTCATGTTTATATATTTTTAATTTCCATTTCTCCACTATGCTTCCTATGGCCATCAGGAGAAGCAACATGCATCTATAATCTTTATCTTCACTGCTGTGTCCATAATACCACAATTATTGGTATCTTAGTAACTAACTTCCATCTGCACATGACATAAGCTACCTGCAGTGACAATTTGGATACTCTGGATATTATAGCATGTTGTTGATCAACTGAGTCATTTCTGTCTGGTAAGAAGTTAATTTTTTCATTCTTTAAGTATATGACCAAGTTCCACCCAATCCCATCATCTGGTTTTGAGAACCTATTTCCTAGAGTTATGTGATAATTTTATGTGTAAACTTATCTAGGTTATAGTGCCCAGTTATTCTATCCTATATTGATCAAGGTGTTGCCAATGAAGTTATGTTGTAGGTGTGGTTAAGTTAAAGATTTTGAAGTGAGATTATCCTAGGATATCTGGGTGGGTCTAATGTAATCACAAATGTCCTTATATTAAGGAGGCAAGAAGGTCAAATAAAGTAGTAGGAGATGTGACAAGGAAGCAAGAGATTAGAGTGATACAAGAAGGAAATAATATGTCAAGGAATGCAGATAGCCACTACAAGCTAAAAAGATCAAGGGAATGATTATCCCTTGTAGCCTCCAGGAATAATGCAATTCTGTGACACTGTGATTTTAGACTTCTGACTTTTGGAGCTGTTGAGATAGTAAATTTGTGTTACTTTAAGCCACTAAATTAGTGATCACTTATTACAGCAGCAACAAGAAACTAATACAGATTTTGTATCAGAAGTGTGTGTTACTTCTAGAGCCAATGACTATTCATTAGATACAAACAGGAAATACAATGCATAGCCAAAATAAGATTATTTAATACAAAGGGAGTATTTTTAAAGGTATAGTTGTGGAAGAACCACAGGTGATGGTACAATAACCTTGAGTCACCTTGTGACTCTTGGGTTATAGTTACTCCTAGAATGAAAAATGAGGGAATGGAACTTCTGGGCAAGATGGAGGCATAGGTAGACATGCTATGTTTCCCTCCAGAACTAAGAAGGAATATAACTACCTCAAAACTGAAAACAACCAGAACTACCAGAAAATCAAACTATATGAAAGCCCAATGAACAAAATAATACTCATCCAGACAGTTGGGAGAGGTGAAAAAGACATGGTGTGGCAGTAGTGGTGGTGGTAGCAAGGCAGCGGCTGTGGTTGGCTGGCAGAAAGAGCAGCTACACATTATAAAAGTAGGGAGGGACACCTGGGAAGTGATTCCAGACCCAGACCTGTCTACGCAGCTCATAGTTCTAACACCAGGGAAAATAGGGCCTCATTGCTTCTGACTGAAAACCAGCGGGGTTTGGGGTGGTGGAGGAAACTGCTGGTCTCTCAGCAGAGTCTACTTGTTTAGAGGGCCACCATGGTACTAGAATGTTGCAAACCCACCTACTCTAAGAACTATGGGCAGGGCAATAGCAAGAGAGGCACCAGTCCTATATGAGAAGTGGGAGAAATGCCTAGGAAAATGGTCAGTGATGAGCAAGTGGCCTTGTTCCCTCTCAGAACCCTCCCCCACATATAGGGCAACTACATGGTGAGACAGTCATCCCTCACTGACAAATACCTAAGGCTCTGCCCCTTACAATGTAACATGAGTGACAGCTCTACCCAAGACACAGAAGCAAACGCAGGAGGCTGTCAGGTTGAGAAGACAGAGTAGTACATACCAAAAGAAGGAACAGTTTCCAGTGGGAGAAATAAGCAATGAGGAGATAGCCAACCTAACAGATGCAGAGTTCAAAACACTGGTGATTAAAATGCTCACAGACTTGACACATATGCTTGAGTATGGCAAATACAGAAGGGAAGAAGTCAAGGCTATGCTAAGTGAATCAAAGGAAAATCCACATGAAATCAACAGTGAAGGGAAGGAAACCAGAGTTCAAATTAATTATTTGAAACATAGGGAAGACATAAACAATCAACCAGTACAGAATTAGGAAACAAGAATTGAAAAAAATGAGGAGAGGCTTAGGAATCTCTGGGACAACTTTTAACATGCTAACATCTGAATCATAGAGGTGCCAGAAGAAGAGGAAGAGCAAGAAACTGAAAATTTATGTGAAAAAATAATGAAGAAAAACTTTACTATATTGGTGAAGGAAATAGACATACAAGTCCAGAAAGTACAGAGTCCCAAACAAGTTGGACCCAAAGAGGATCACATCAAAATGCATAATTACAATGTCAAAGGTTAAAGATAAAAAGAGAAACTTAAAAGTAGCAAAAGAAAAGAAGAGAGTTACCTACAAAGGGGTTCCTTTAAGCCTATCAGCTGATTTCTCAAAAGAAACTTTGCAGGCTAGAAGGGACTGGCAAGAACTATTCAAAGTGATGAAAAGCAAGGAAACATTGTTAGTGGATGCAGAATAAATAGGGGGATGTTGACAGTAGTGCAGGAAAAGGTAAGTCAAAGAACTTATATGCATGACTCATGGATGTGAACTAACAGGAATAGGATTGCTGGAGATAATGGGAGTACTTGGTGGAAGGGAGCAAAGAGAAAAGAATTGGGGCAACTGTAACAGCATAATCAATAAAATATACTTAATTTTTTTAAATGAAGAAATGCTACAAGACATGGAAAGTTATAGGGAATAATATGATAAACCATTGCACACAGAAAAATAAAAAAGAGGAATGGAGCATATATTAGAATCCAAAGTGAAAATGTTGTATACAGTGGTTGCTTTGGGAAAAAGAACACTGTCAGCATGGAGGAAGCTAAAGGAATAAGCAAATTGACCTCACTCTTTTCTTCCCTCTGATCCCCTGCTGGACTTCTCATATTCTGGGCAAGAGAGCATGAGTCATATATACCAGCCTCCTGGGACAGAGATCAAGGTGGACAAAGATAAGAAATAGACTTGGAGGAGGAAATAGAAGATTTCTAGTACATCATGAAGTGCTATATACATACTTCCTTCAACTTAAAGTGGAATTAATATTCACTTATAATTATTCACAAAATGGCTGAGTCAGCATTTATTTTGTGGTGTACACAATGTGTATTCTACTTTAATTTTAAAATAATTTGTAGTAATGTTTATATTTCATTTGTATCTTGTGTTGACTGCTCTGAAAAAATGAGTTTCATCAATGATGGGTTAATTTAGATCACAACCATGCAAATAGGAACCAGTAAGTGTGATAAGCCTCTAGGCTACCATTTCCAACTAATTATGATGTGAAAGAGAACATAGAAACACAGCCTTATGCTATGGGTGCTTCTAGACCACCTGCTATTTTCTCTACATGTTGGCCTTATGACCTGTACAAACCTAGTTATGAAACATTAATAGAAGCAAGAGAAAAACCTCACACTTTTTGACCATGAAGGTTTGAATTAAGACATGGATAATGTAGCCCTGGCTAGTGGCACAGTGGATAAGGAGCTGGCCTGTGAAGCCAAAGTTTGATAGTTTGATTCCCCAGCCAGGGCATATAACCAGGTTGCAAACCAGGTCTCCAGCCAGATCCATAGCTGGAGACAGGTGAAAGGCAACCATACATTGATGTCTCTCTCCCTCTCTACCTCTCTCCCTAACCCTCTCTCTAAAAATAATAAATAAAATATTTAAAAATAAATAAATAAAATATAAACACCTTAAAAAAATACAGATAATGTAAACCAATATTATTTCCTCTCATCTGAAAGATACAAGGACCTTAGAACACCAATTACTTTTTTACACAACTACATGTAACTTTGGTTTAGTATTTTAGTTTTACCTTTGTAGATACCTAAATTATTCATTATCACTATTGATACTTTATTCATCCAGTGCTCATTTATATTTTCCCCATGTTCATCATTATATTTGTATATCATAGCTCTTTGCATCCCATTCATACCCATAGGTTTAATTTTCTTCTTCCTGAAATATTGGATTGGCCAAAATGTTCATTTTCCCCCCATATAATGGCTTGAGTAGCACTTAGTTGTCTTTAACTTTATTTGAAACAACTTCGTTTGAAACAATTTTGTTAAATTGTAATGTGTAGCTGTCATATCAGCCTGCATTTAAAAAGTGACATCAAAATTGGTGAAATTTTATAGGGACATTTTGATATTGAAGATGGAAAAAATGCAACATTTTTAGCATATTATGCTTTATTATTTCAAGAAAGATAAAAATGCAACTGAAATGCAAAAAAGCAAAAGAGATTTTTGCAGTGTATGGAGAAGGTTCTATGACTGATTGAACATGTTAAAAGTGGTTTGCAAAGTTTTATGCTGGAGATTTCTAGCTGGATGATGCTCCACTATTGGGTAGACCAGTTGAAATTGATGGCTATCACATTGAGACATTAATTGAGAACAATCAGTGTTATAATACCACATTGGAGATAGCAGACATACTCAAAATATTCAAATCAATAAAGTTATTGGTGAAAATGAAAAATATCTTTTATTTTATGGAAAGAACTAAATGGACTTTTTGGTTAACCCAATATATCATTTGCAGTCTTTATAGTGAGAGTATGCAAGTAGTTAACTCACAGCTTGTTAAATAGTAGTTTCTCTCATGCTAACAAAAATATGGTTATAGAATTTTAGGTACTTATTTTTATTTTATATTTAAGGTATTAAATGTTTTGGTCTCTTGCTACTGTTGAAAATTCATCTGTGATATAATTATGCATCCTGTAATAGTTATAATTGTTTGTTTCTCTTGTATTACTTTTAAGATTTTCTCTTTTTCTTTGGTATTGTATAGATTCATTGTGTTATTACCACTATTATTATTTTATTTATCTTACTTGGGGCACATATATATTGAGAATCTGGGGATTTATGTCTTTCATTTAAAAAAATTGAACCACTATGCCACTATATCTTGGAGTATTGTCTCTTTTTAATTCTCTTTATATTTGCTTTTTGAAACTGTTCTCATTCTAAGGCAGTGGTTCTCAATTGGGATGATTTCACACCACTTTCCTCTGCCCCAAGATATTTGTTAGTATCTGGAGATGGTTTTGGTTGCTCCCCTTTGGGAGAAGTATTTTAATCACCTTCTTAGTGAGGGAAGGATTTTCAGTCTAGGGTTATGGGGATGGCAGAATACATGACACTAGCTCTGGACAGATGAGCCTGGCAACAGTTTACTAGTCACATATACTCATAGCTTGAAGAAGAAGGACACTACATGCCACACAGGACCATATGGAATTTGTGCCTGGGTACAGAGTAAACAACCAGAAATTATAAGAAGGAAACTTTGCAGTATCAAGAAGATGGGCAACCTCTGGTTCCTGTGGGAGGATATAATTGGCTTGTTTGAATAATTACATGGGCTGACAAGGAACTGAAACCAGCTACTGAGGAATAAGTAGGCACTGTACCCAATTTATTGGATAAGAAGTGTTGTTTAACTAGAGGACCTTATCTATAGGAGCAGATTGGGCAGGAGAATTAGGCCCTTCAAGGTCCTATCAAATTTTCCAGATATCAAGGCAGTACATAATACTGAACCTCAATTTTACATTTAATACCACATGAGATGCTCCTGGCATCTTACATAAAGGCTACAGATGCTACTAAGCATGCTACAATGCACAGTAAAGCCCCACAATAAAAATTATCTGTCTCAAATTGATAATAATGTTGAGGTCAAAAATACTGATCTAAGTATATTATTATTAATATTTATTTAAAATAATTTTCCTCCTACTTGTAAGATTTTAATTTTCCTCCAGGATTCTATTTATTGTCATATTTTCATCTTTACCTTTGATATTAAAGGGGTTATATTATGGATCAGTAAGTGATAGCCTAAAGGCTAGGTCTTGCCTGTGACTTTTTAATTAGTGCAGTCCACAAACTAAGAATTTCTTTACATTTTTAAAGGCTTTAAAAAAGAAAAAAATTAAAAAAGCATATGTGGCAGGTTCTATTGCAAAACCTAAAATAATGTAAGAAGTAAAACAAAAAAGGTGGGGAAGAAAAAGAGGTAAAAACATTGGTAGTATATTAATTGAGATGAGAATCTAAGGTAACAGGAGTTTTGGAAAAAGAGAACAGGATTAAACATGGAGGGGATAAAACGGCCAATAAAATAACTCAGGAAACATCTCAAACAGAAAAACAGGAGTTTTTAGATAGGAAGGGTTCACAGATAGAGATTAAGAAAGACTTAGACACATTCTGAACTTTCAGAATACTGAATACAGAGCAGAAGTTTCACTAAAACAGTTCAAGTTATTTACCAAGGGTCAAGGTGGTTTTGAATTTCTCCACAGAATACTTGAAGTGAGGGGACAATGAAAAGATAACTTTAAATTCTAAAGAAAATTATCTCCTCCATAAAACTGATTCCCAATAAAACAAAGACATTGTCAGATATTCAAAGTTTCAAGAATTTACCATGTACTTTTTCTAAAAAAGCTATTCGAGGATATGGTCCATCAAAAAACCACAATAGTAAAGAGTGGAAAAGGGAAAACATTTTATGCGAGAAACAGAAGATCCAGGCCAAAGAGGGGACATGGGAATCCATGAAATAAAAGTAAATAGAGATTTGAGAATTATACAGTGAACTAAAAAGAATGATGAGTCTAGATTAGGGCTATGTGACTCAAGAGACAGATACATGTAGATAGAACTGTTTTCACTGAGATCTTAGCAGTTATTGTGTCCTTTTTTTAACTTGAAGACATAGTACCCAGTTATTTCTGGCCAAGACTTTTACCTGTGTTGGCCTGTCAATTATGTGTTGAAGAAGATCCTGCAGCCCTCTGCATGCTCCCTTAATTCACCTCATGGAAGTTCTGTTTTGATTTATTTCTGAAAGATGTTGGTAGGGTAAACTAAAATTGGAAGCAGAATGAACTGAGAAACCCACTCTACCTGATAACATTTCTATTAGACATCATCAGTTAGTGGGTCCACACTGCAGCTTTGCCAATGCCTTCAGCTTTTACTTCCCAGGTTTCAGTCATGGATCTGCTCATTGGCTTTCCAAGAAGGACTCTTATAAGATGAGTGTTAACTCAGTCCAGGCTATGATCCAGAGGTCCTATTTTTTTTTTTTTTTTTTAATTACCTAAGGAAATCTTATGTTCTATGAGAGGTACTTACTTTTCTTTATAGGAGTAAGTTCAATTTTTCTTATGCAATTTAGTTTTTAAAATGATTAATATTTTATACAAGGACACAATCTCATGGTTGTAAAACCATGAAAAAAATATAAGAAGATAATAGACACATTTGGAGGGAAATAAAAGGGGCACAGCTAAAAAACTACAGATGGCCATTAAATTATGTAATATTATTTTTACTTAAGATGGATAGTCTGTAAATGGTGTTTATTATTTTTTAAATTATTTTTAAGTATTTTAATTTCAGACCAAAAAAAACTAGCTATAACAGAGATAGGTTTTGCTTATTATTTTTTACTGAATGCTGATATCAAATTTGGTATTTATAGAAGATATAGTCCTTGAGCTATGTCTCAAGGTGGTGTGATCAGCTCAAGTTCTCTTTTTTTGTGATATGGTTCCTAGTAAAATTAAAAAAAGAGAGAGAGATGATTAGCATTTCACATGTCACTAAAAAGGAAATCAACACATTGCTTCATTCAATGTTTATTATTGGGTGGCTACTATGTGCAAATTTCATGCTTTGAGTTGTTAATAAGAAGAATAAATAACAAGTAGTCCTTGTCTTCAGAGAGCTTCATGTCTAGGAGGGAGGACAGATATGCAACTTAATCAGATCATGAATTCTAGAAAGATAGTAGATAAGCTAATGCTAAATCCTCCTGCCATACCTAGAAATACTATATAGAAAATAGTCAGGATATTTAAAAAAATAGCTTGGTTTTTCAAAAATAAATACATTCTCAGATGGTGGAAATGAAGAAAGAATCACAAATTTAATATGAAACCAAATGAACTGCTTCTGTGAGTTCCCTGCTTTAGGAATGCACTAGTCTGGTCTTTCTGATGAGGGCCTTTAGTGCAAGAGGAAGCCTGGGGTCCATGCAAGGTGTGAAATTATTTTAAGTCACTTAACTCAATAATTACAACCTGAAAACTTAAAGTTTGAAAGTAGAACAAAAGAAAGAATTCTGAAAGATTCTGAATTTGGGCAAAAAGTGGCAAGATATGAGCAAGACAAACTTTTGCTTAGTATTGTCACTCTAGTGCTCATACAAATGCAATCTATGAAGATTATATTTTTTAAACTGTGCATCTTTGCTAGGAACTAGGCCAACCCAAATGCCATGGTTGTAGATGCCCTTTTAATTATGTTTCTTTACATATCAGGAAGAGCAGGAAAATACTTTCCCTAAGTTTGAAGATCTAAATAAAATTATAGTAACATCTCCCAATTAACTTATTCTCCTCTATGTTAGAGTCACTGACATGTAAATGTTTATGTCAAAATGACTTCTTAAAAGGTACTATTTATACAAATTAATTTAGGACCAACATGCTTCTTGTGAAACCTGACTTCTTGGCTCCCTTTCTCATAGGTAACTTTATTTCCTTTGTGTCATATCATAAAATTAGACATTTAGATTCAGATCCAGAGTTTTATACTTAACAAAATGGATACCTTTTGGGGAAAAATGAAAAGTCACTTAGAACTTTTTCATTTCTTACACTACTTAGTGCTCTTTGTAAGCTGGTCTCTGATCAACAAGTGTGACAGAGGATATGAGGAGGTGAAATTCTTAATACGTATCAGTTATCATCTCTCAATCAAATCAGTAAATCAACTCCACAAATTCTTGCTATAACAGTGATTATAATAATAACAATGTATAATTCAGATATCAGCAAATGTTTTTACAATTTTTAAATGATAGAAAACACCAAACACACCAAAGTATAGGAATTGTACTGTATAAAGAATGCCTAGTATTTGCTACCCAGATTCAGTAATTATTGACATGCTTTGTTTATCTTCACCCACTTCCCTCTATTCCTGAGTTATACTTAATCATACTTCAGTCATTTATTTAAACAGCAAATAGCTCAGCATGCATTTTCAAAAGATGAACTTTTTGTTAAAAATTAACATAATTATAGTATCACTATAACCTCTAAAAATTAATAATTACTCCTTAACATCATCAAATAGAATTCAAAATTCTTTAGTTGATCAGCCATTCTTAACCTATACAAGCTTTAACAAAACAAAGTAAATAGAAACTGGATTAAGAAGCTTTAAATTTATGATATAACTTAAATGAGAATATGTTTTGACTTTAATGACAAATGGTAAATACACTATTTTATTTGATGTTAGTTCAGCTCTAGTCCATTTCAGTAGCTACAGTGGCAGAACTAAATTGCTTCAGTTTATTTTCTTAATAATTGATTTCCATATTTTGCTTAAAATACACATTTCCATTTTCTAGCATGTATGTACTGAGAAACAGTGTGAAGCACTAGGTCTGTAATAGGCCTGTGGGAGAGATCATTTTGTTTGAGGAACAAGCGAGAGTTCATTTACTGATGGAGGAACAGACTAGGAAACAGTTGGGGAAATTCAAGCACTCTTATCTTATTAGAGCCCAATTACTGGAATGACAAAGTGCTTTGTCCCTCTGTTCAGTTTTCTGATTTTAGGAGGCTATCGGATTGCCCTAACTTTGGCCCTGTGTTCTCTCTTGGCTAGGGGAGACTCCACAGCTTGACCCACAGTTGTGCTAGACACTACTCAATGGCACAAGATAATTCTCCAGACTACCACAAAGCCAAAGAACTACAGGTAGAGTGGAAATGGTCCTGGTGACAGCTTTCTGCTTCACCAAAAGAAGTAAAAGAAATCTGGAATGAAAAACAGTGAGAAACTTTTATTTAAAAAAAATATACTACTTACCGCCAAAGGTAACATGATCAGAAAAAGAGCTGAGTATGGTAATGAAATGGTGAGAGATATCATTCCCTTTTAATAGTGCAGAGAATTAAAACAATCTCTCCTTTTTCTTTTTCTTTTCTTCTTCCTTCCTTCCTTCCTTTCTTTTCTTTCTTTTTTTTTTCTTTCTAATATGGACATGCTTCCAAACTGTTAGTCTTTTTTCCCTTATATTAATTATGAACAGCTAATGCTATGTGAGTTCTCTTGCTATCTTACCATTTCTCAATTATTGATTCAACTTCTTAAGGGGTAGACTTTTAAAATAAGTTTTTATGTTGGAATAATTTTAGATTTGCAGAAAAGTTGCAAAAGTAGGATATAGACTTCTCATATACCACTCCTGTAGTTTCCCCAACACTAAAATCTTGCATTACGACTTATCAAAGCTAAAACAATAATTACTATTAACTTAATTTCAGACTTCACTTAGATTTCACTGTGGTTAAAAAGTCAAATTAATTGTTTAAGGTCATTCAACATTATTTGTTTTCAAGTGACTCATAAGTATTTTTCACAGGCTATATATAAAAATTTTATTGTTGTTGTATTACATCCATCCCCTTTTTGCTCCCCTCTGTCCCCCTCCCCACCCACCCATTCCCCCCAAAGTCAATCCCACCTGTTGTCCATGACCATGGTTCCTTTATACTAGGTTCTTGCACAGGTTATATTTTAACAATACTATAAGAAATGGTTAGGACAAAAGTTGAAAAATTCAATTTTCTATAAATACCAAAATAGTTTGACTTAATTTTGGCAGAAACAAGTTGCTGATCCGGTACATTTTATGTTGTCCCATAAAACATATTTCTTTGGAAAAGTCTGCCTCAATCATAACATAAAGTTCACACTCTAAGAACTCTTTACAGTTTTCCTTATTTAACAGGGGCAAACATAATAAACCATTTAAAATTGAACTCTTGTCAATCAAATCATATTTGAAAAGAAGAATGTTGTTTTAACTAAAACTAGAAATTGTTTCAAATTTGCCTGTGTCTGGGACTTGAAGGTTTTTTCAGCTCTGAGGAGGTTCTCCTGGCCTTTTCCTCTCACTCTCAAGGCTGGTCAATATTCATGGTCCCCGCTGGCCCCAGAAAGACCAGCAGATTCATTAACAAGTGTATTGATGGAAATCAGTGTTTTCTCTGCATGGTGAGATTGGGCAGAAATGGAGTTCAGTGTTCCAGGAACCACCTAGGGTGAATAGGTATCAGGTTTGGTGAATCAGTTGAAAATGAAATACAAATATTTGCCTTTAAGTTTTTAAATGTTCTCAATGTTTGTTCTTAAATGCTTCTCATGGGTACCTCTTAAATCTAGCCCAGTGTATGACTCAGAATGTGTGAGCCACTGGATTCCATGGAATGAATGCTCTAGCCTCATTTTAAGGTAGGAGCAGTGACAAGTGAAAAAGAGAGAATGGGGATTAAAAGTGTATCTAAAGTGACATTAGAGGGTCCTTTGTTCCAGAAAGAGATTTAAATGCTTAAAGAAACACAAACAAGAAGGAAACAACAAATGGGGCTCACTGGGAATTAAATCTGAACCTTTAACTGTATATAAAAAGGAAGGTGCTGGCTTATTCTTCTTCAAACTCTAGGATCAGAATCAGAATGGTTTGGCTCAGAGCCTTGGCATCTGAAAAATTAAGCAAATACCATTTTAAGCCTCAGAACACAGCTTGTGGTGATTTCAGATGCTGCTACACATTTTAAACTCCCTGAGGAAGCAAAGGCACACATTTGTTGAATAGTTTTTAAACACACACATGTTTACACTGACAAATTTACCAAGATGAAATCTTATTATGACAATTGATTTATATGACAAATGAGCAAGTTCCACCATATGCAATCTAGCCCTCAGAAGTTGAATGTTGAGAAAACATGAAATATTTCTCAACTGATAAGTTTTCATAGAAGGTAAACATTTTCAACAATGCTTATAAAATACAGGTAAAGTACTTACTAGCATTTCATAAAAAACAACTGGAGTGATAGGTTCTATAGGACTTAGTATTATCATTTTTCAATTAATATATGAATTGTCTTTTGTCTGTTTCCCTGAAAAGAATGTAACTCTATTTGATCTGAAGTCACTCACCATTTCATCTTTAGTATATAGCATTATATCTGGCATGCAGTAGGTACTTATATATTTGTTGAATGAATAAACAAACTGTGAAAAGGAGATATAGGATTAACTTGTTTCTAGATTTACCATTTTATGATCTTATGCAAATGTAGGAACTTAAGAAGATGTTTACAATATCTTATTAATAGAGGTAGAAGTATATCTTGATTTTTTGGGGGGGAATTCAGGTTTTTGTGTGGCATAACCAGAAAAAATTATTTCCAGTCTAAAGTAATTCAATAGATATTACTGAGAGGAAATTTTGAGCACAACACTCTGACGAGTGTTTTGGAAGTTGAAGGTGAGTAAGGCCCTGTCTCTGGTCAAACTACACCAAATATCTGGCTCTTCCAATATTTGCATACTGAATCCTGATCCCTTAAGTCATACAAGGTCTGTTCAGAAAGTATCTAGCCATGTACTATGAAAAACAGACATTTATTAAAGAAGATACAAGGTACAAAAACATTGTACATGGGACAATAATGCCTCAGTACTCTTCAAAGGTATGACCTTGAGAAAATCTGGTTCATGAGTAGTGGTTTGAATCAATTGCAGCACAAAGTTCCTTCTGCTCTGGTAGCAGAAGCCACAGAATGAATTTTGCCATAATGTGTTTCATGCCAAGATCCTGCATCAAAATATTGGACACAGTAGTTTTTGGGATATCTAGATTAGCTTCTAGCTCTCACATGGCCAGTCACCAACCTTTGTTGATTGTAACCTGTACACATTCAACATTCTCAGGTGTTCTGCTTGTTGCAGGCTTTCCAGAATGTGGATCACTTTCAACAGATTCTTGACCACTTTTGAAGCATTTGTGCCACACTTTATTTGTGCTGCACTCATTGCATTATCCCTGAAAGCCTTCTGAATCATCTGAATAGTTTCTGCAGAGGAATGTTTAAGATTAATGCAAAATTTGATGCAGATCCATTGTTCTATTTGCATAGTCATTTTGAAAGCGATGACCACACAGTACACATACTCACTCGAGGATGACTACTGCCCCCACTGACTAGTGCAGTGAAGTTGCCATTGTTCACACATGCACATTCTAGTCCACTCTCCTTGGCTTCTAGGTTACGTTAATGATGTCATACAAACCTTTCTCATTATATTAATAATGGCATGATGGCATGAGATGCAGGTGTGAGGGAAAGGTATATATATATATATATATATATATATATATATATATATATATATTTGTTTGTTTTATGGTCACTTCAGTCTTTTGTTTATCACTGCAGCTTTGCAGATGACTTCTTTTTTGTTAGAATGAACTCCTCTCTCTGGTAAAATTCAACCAAGCCTTTTCCTGAAGGTTTAATGCCATTTTCTCTGGAAAGCCCTTCCTGACACTCCCAGAAGAATGCATGTTCTTTTCAGTGCCTTGTATAGATTGCTGTTGCAGTATTTTGTCATAATCTATTTACTGGCAGTTGTATCACTGTGTTCTGTATATTTGAACACATCCTCTTTGTTCTAAGCACCCAGAAGACATGCAAGTTTAATATCATATTTGTGTCTATAACATTGGCAATGTTTGGCATAAACTTATTTTCAATAATGTCTATTAAATTAATAAAGAATTAACAGAATTATTGACTATTCAACCTTTGGCTCAAAACCTCCCAGAATCTTAAATTTATTTTCTAAAAGTTAGTAATTTGAGTCTTGTTTTTCTCCAGCAAAGAAAACTACCACTCCACTTCTCAACTCCATCCAGATAAAACTCAACAAGTGAGTTTTCTCTTTCTGACAATACCTATGCTTTTGCTCTCCAACCATAATACAGTTTTCATGGATTTCTATAATAACAGCAGAGTGATATAGAAACAAAAACTTATCAGTGATACCTAGACATTTTTATGAGCAATTTATATTAGTTGAGAAGCTTAAGTTTAATTTAAATTTGTCAGGGCCTTGTTAATGGTTGACAACCATTATAATAGTAAGAAAAAGAAAGAAGTACTAGAAGTACTCTTTCCCATAGTCATCTAATTAAACAGAATTAATTATATAGTCCTTAAAGTTTACAAATAATTGGAAAGTAGAAGGAAGAGCATTTTGACAGATGAGAAAATAATTCCCCAAAAAGCTGATTTGTTTATTAATATTGAATTATAATTTTAAGTGATTAAATTGTAGATGAGCAGTTTGGGAGCTCTCAATAATTTTCCAAAAATGCAAACTAAAAGTTGTGACATGCTTGTGCTTTAGAGTTGATGATAGGAAGGAAATTTATTTAAATATAACTTCTATTAGAGTCACAATAAATTTTATGTTTAAATAATCATCACATGATTGCTTCCAATTTGCTTTTGTTAATATTAAAAAAAAAAAAATACCTTGTAGGCAACTGGCTAAAAGTTAAGTTTTATGTCAAGTTTTAATTGTTTTATTCTTCTAGAGACCATTTAAATGTTTATTGATTAAACAAACAAATTAATGTTTGTTGTATATCTAGCTTTTATAAGGTTGACTTTCTGGTTGGCTTATTATTATTATTATTTTTTAAAGATTTTATTTCATTATTTTTAGAAAGAGGAGAAGGGAGAGAGGCAGAGAGGGAGAGAGACATCAATGTATGGTTGCGTTTCACCTGCCTCCAGCCACAGACCTGACTGGAGACCTGGTTTGCAACCTGGTTATGTGCCCTGGCTGGGGAATTGAACCTGCAACCTTTGAGTTCGCAGGCCGGCACCTTAACCACTGTGCTACCAGCCAGGGCTGGTTGGCTTATTTTTAACCAAGCAGCTGACTGGTCATTAGATTGAAAGAATAAAGCCTCAAACACCTATTTTTCTTTCAGTCATTTGTTGAGTTTTTAATTCCTTACCCCTTAATTGTGGTGGTATTGCATAATTGGTACCAAAATGTCAAATACAAAGTAAATAGTGAAAAGAGAATTTTAAAATAATAGTTTAATGTTAACTCATAGCAACAAATTGTTTTAGGAATATGAGCTTTTTACTTATTTATTTTTTAACTGAAAATTTTTATTTATTATTTTTAGAAAGGGGAAGAAAGGAAGGCAGAGAGAGAAAAAAGATCAATGTATGGTTGCCTTTCACCTGCCTCCAGCCACAGACCTGGCTGGAGACCTGGCTTGCAACCTGGTTATGTGCCCTGGCTAGGGAATAAACCAGTGTGAGCTTTTAATAAGGTGAAAATGAAATAAATCATAACAAAATATAAACAGCAAATATGTGGGGCTCCCCCACCTGCAGAGACCCCTCGGTGCTGCTGATGAAACAAAGACTCTTCAGGCAGCTTGTGCTAGAGGAGAGAAGACAAGAGCATGGAGTACCTTTCTCCAAAGCATTTACTGAGTAATAACAGTGGGTGGTGCATGTACACATCATTGTGAAAGAAGAATATTCTATAGAACAGGAGTTACTATGTTTATACAATCAGTGGAAGGAATGCAGAGGTCTTGCCCCAGGACATGGCCAGCTAACAAGGGGACACCAAGGGATCCAAATGGCTCATTAAAAATAAGGAGGTTAAGGTTACATGCTGGTTAATGAAAACAAGTCAAGTAAATTTGCTAGCTTCAAAGATTGTATCTCATGGTTGAATTTCCACCAGTATCCTCTGTTCATAGCATAGGGGCTTGTATGCACCCAATCTTCCCGGTTTTCTGGTGGGGTCTTACAGGCTGGGCCTGGCCTGCCTGGTGTTCCACACCCTTTCACCATTCTGGGAGGATACTGACAAATACAAATTTTAAATAAATACCAGAGGTGTTATGAGTGCATATGATTTTAGAGAACTTTCTTTAAACTCCATGGTGATCATTTCAAAACCAATACAGAATCTACACTTGCATTGAGACATGTACATTTGTTCTTTGGCAGTTTAATGAAGGAAATCCTTTCTTCACTAATAAAGATTCTTAGTAGTAACAGTATAGCTTGTGCATTAAATTGTATAGTGCTCCTCAAACTGCTGATCTGTGCTGATTTGTACACACTTACTGTCCAAGTTAAGGGCAGAAAAGGAGGTGTTAGAAAATTTACAGGGATTCAAATATAAAAACAAAATATTTTGTATGTTTTTGTGCATTTTAATTATTACCACTAATATCATTAGCTGATAGGTAAAGATAATCAAAGGAAGTGGATTCTGCATTCAATATCATTCCATAGGTACACAGGCCTTATTGATATCTTTGGGATATGTCACCAGAGTCTCATCCCAGAGGGGACTTTGTCCATTGTAGGCAGAGGCCAGTGTCAGAGACTTGGGTAGAAGTCCACTGGTAGTTAGGCACCTGGTGATTCCCTTCAGACAAGGTTAGAGAGTGTCTTTTATTTGATGTGCTTTCCAAGAAACAAAATCTCCAGGTGGCAGTCAGTGCTCTTTAAAGCCTTTGTCTCCTGGGAGCATCCCTGTAAAAGGAAGTGGTTAACACCTTAGCATTTTCCTGAAGTAACTCTATCAAATCTTGGCAATAGTGGAAGATGTCTCTTTTCAATAATGTCAGTACATTCCTTCATCTATGTCCAGCTTAAATGCACTATGACATACTTGTGTTTGTAAAACCCAGGCAAAAATACATGCTCATTTTATTTAAACCAACAAACTAAAGCTTGCTTTTATTTACTGAAGATTAATTTTAGATAACATAAACTTGAAAAGCATTTGAGTTAGTTTCTATATTTCTGAGAATTTTGGAATACCCAATGCTTACAAGGGCTTGCCTTTACATTTTAATAATACCAACTTGAGGTAGAAATTATCTCACATTTACAACACATACATACACACACATGTTTGTATGTATATATATACACACACATACATATACATGTAACAGACATAAACATGTAACAGTTAGATCTAAATTTTGTTCTGGAGGCATTTACAATTTATATCTGTCCTTGACAAACCAAATTCCAAATGACCTTATCCCTAAACTATTAAAGAATTGGATTGACATCTAAATGACATTATAGGTTTACCCATTTTCTAAATCCTCTTACTTCAGAGAGACCAATTAGATATGATTTCCATTCATTCTGCCTAATTTTATAGTCAGCTTATTCTAATTCTGCACAAAAGAGGTTAAGTTAGATATATCAAAGGATCTTCATCTTGGCCATATTAATATTAATATCAACAGGAAGCTGACTGTCATTGGCCTGTTAGCCTCAGAGGCATCATTTCCCTATTCAATTTTGAGATTTGTAGAGTCTGAACAGACTCCTAGGGGAAAATTTCAAAGGCAAGGGCCCTTCTCTTCAGGTGTACACATGTCAAGTGATCAGAGTTCCTACCAGCTCCTTCTGGGATCAGCTGCACTAAGGTGCTGGCTGGATACATCATGGAGCTCATCTCTACTATTTTGAATTTGGTGATCTGGACAATCATCATCATCCCTGTGGCTATTGAGGTTGGGGAAGCAAGTGATCTTTCTCTTTCAGAGCCAAGCAGAGCACAGTCTGTTATTTAACCAAAAAAGATTTTGTTCAGACGCTTAGTAAGCATCCAATTAAAAGTCCGAAATTAAAAGCAGCAACCTATCCTCACTCCCCTTTCTGGGTTATCTCAACCCCTGTCCAACTTGAGGATTTTTTAAGAATAGCTCAGATGAAGGGCAAATAAGATCTGCTACTTAAAGCAAGGAGGCCTGAAATTTCAAGGGTAACTCATCCAAGTTTGCCTGATATGAGTGGGTAGGTGAGAGGGCACAGTGACCCTAGCTTGTAACTAGCACTCAGTCTGACTGTGCAGGGTGGTTCTGGGTGGACGTCTTCAGAATCCTGCTGACTATGCCAAGTAAGAACTGATGTAAGAAATGTCCAACCCTGTAGAGAAATAAGAGTTTGAGCCAAATGGACATATGCCAGGGAGCAAAATCTCAAATGTTCCCTGTTTTGTGCATTTTGTATGCATTAAAACAAGATATAGACACAAAATGGAATGACTTATGGTAAGTTCCATGTAATCAAAGAGGCTTGACTATAGGTTCAGCGCCCTGAGGAATGGAATCTTAAACCATTCATTGAGGCCTAATCAACACTAGTTTGGCAATCTGCCTGATAGACCTCCGTCATCCTAAAGGAAAGCAAACTTGCCTCAACTGTCCTTTTTATTGCCTAGTGTAACTTTCTGGCTCTCACTCTCTTCTGCCTAGTCTTTCATTTTGCTCAGGTCCTCAGAGTTTCTTTCTATCTGATAGATTGGGTGCAGCCTGATTTATGAATCATTGAACAAAGGCAATAAGATTTTTAACATTTCCTCAGTTGAATTTCGTTTTTTAATGGTTTTTGCTTAATTTTAAATTTCAAAAGCTTTATTATCTTTTACAAAGTATTTTCAGTCTGCAATTGCTTGAAGGAAAAATAAAGCAAACAAACAAAATCCCCCAAACCTCTTCCACCCAGCACGTGCTACTTGCAGCAAGTACCCACATTTGTCCACAAGATGTCGCCTTTCTGCCAAAGTTGATCTTGAAAAGGATGGCATTCTGGACCTGAGCAGCCCTGGAATTGGCTGTGTATACTTTTACATCATTCCAGTTAAAGGTTTAGAACAGAACATCAATCCTTAACAACAAATGCCAATAGATTGCTGTAATTATTTGTTCTCATCAAGGAAAAAGAAGGTATAATTCCACTGACAAATGGGTGAAATTTCTGAAAGCCATTGTCTGAGTGTCCCCTAGGTGCTGTAATGCCAGGGGCAATCATGACACATTGTGATGGCACTGGGTGCCTGTGATAAAGAAGGCTGGCTTAATTGTTGGCCTTCCAGGCAAAGGTTTTAGCATAGTTTATGGCAGCGGTTGTCTAACTGTAGCTCTTGTCAGTATCTCCTGGAGGGCTTGTTAAACAGGGGTTCTGATTCCGCAGGTCTAACAAGTTCCCAGCGAATCCAGTGTGACTGGCTCAAGAAACACACTTGGGAACCTTTGCTCTATGACACAGTGCTCGAGCCTTGGAGTTAGGCAAGGGTTCAACTACAAGCCCTGTTTGAGATAACAGAGTAACCTGGGCAAGGGACCTGGTCATTCTAAGTCTCCATTTCCTTGTGTTTAAATGCAGATGTTGATGGTGGTAAGAATAGGTTGGGACAATCTGGGTAACATTTTAGCAAGGAGCTTGGTGTCTAGGGAGGGTCTGGATTTTGTAGAGCCTGAATCTTATACAAATTTGAGATAAAAGATAAAAATTGTAAATGTAAAATTGGGTTAAAGTCATATCTTTATTTAGAAAGAGAAAATAAAGGCAAATTCAAATATTTAAAAAGCTGCCCATTGTCACATGGCCAGAAAATAGAGTAAACTACCATGTTTATTGATCAATTACCTGACATCTTTTTGCATTTTCGCTTTCATTTTTTTATTTTTAAATTTTTTTGTATTTTTTATTGATTAAGTTATTAGAGTTGTCCCAATTTCTTTTCCCTTTTCTCCCCTCTGCCCAGTTACCCCTGTAATCTCCAGCCATGCCAACCTCCTTAGTTCATGTCCATGGGTTGTGCATGCAAGTTCTTTGGCATCACCCTTTCCTATACTATTCTTAATATCCCCCTGTCTATTTGAGCCCACCAATTATGCTTCTTAATCCCTGCACCATTTTCCCCTCTTTCCCCTTTCATTCTTCCAGCTGATAACCCTCTAAATGATCCCAATACCTATAATCCTGTTTTTCTTCTGCTTGTTTGTTTAGTTTGTTTTTATTTTTATTTTTTAGATTCTATTGTTGATAGTTGTGAATTTGTTGTCATTTTAAAGTTCATAGTTTTGATTTTCTTTTTCTTAAATAAGTCTACTTAACATTTCATATAATAATGGCTTGCTGCTGACGAACTCTTTTAGCTTCAGCTTGTCTGGGAAACACTGTATCTGCTCCTCCATTCTAACTGATAGCTTTGCTGGATAGAGTATTCTTGGTTGTAGGTCTTTGCTTTTCATCACTTTGAATACTTCTTGCCAGTTTCTTCTTGCCTGCAAAGTTTCTTTCGAGAAATCAGCTTATAGTCTTATAGGAATCCCTTTGTAGATAACTTGCTTCTTTTCTCTGGTTAAGATGGAGGTATAGGTAGGCACATTGCATCTCCCATCACAACTAAGAAGGAATACATCTACTCAAAACTATAAAACACAATAAAAAGATACAGAAAATTGAACTTAAGTGAGGTCCAACACAGAAATAAAAAAGAAATACTCATTCAGACAGGTCAGAGGGGCAGAACCATGAGGAGAGGACAGGGTGTGGTGGCACCTGACTGTGAAAACCAAGTGGGGGTTGGGGCAGAGGAAGAAACTGCCTGACTCTCAGCAGAGCCCATTTGTTTAGTGGAAAAGGAATGAGTGTTGAGCAGGCAGCATTGGTCCCTCTCGGATACCTCCTCTACATATAGCACTGAAACATGGTGAAACAAGTTGCCCCCACACTGATGAATACTTAAGGTTCCATCCCCTTATAACATAACAGGTGCAGTAGCTCTACCTAAGACACAGAGGCAAACATAGGAGCCTGTCAAGTTGAGGAGACAGAGGAGTATGGCCCAAAAGAGGGAACAGATCAAAGTTCTAGTGAGAGAACTAAGCAATAAGGAGATAGACAACCTAATAGATGTAGAATTCAAAATGCTGATGATAAAAATGCTCACAGACTTGACAAACATGCTTGAGTATGGCAAACACATAAGGGAAGAAGTGAAGGCTATACTAAGTGAAACAAAGGAGTATCCACACAATACCAATTGTGAAGGCAAGGAAACCACTGTTCAAATCAATGATTTGGAACATAAGGATGAAATAAACAGTCAACCAGTACAGAATGAAGAAACAAGAATTGAGGAAAACAAGAAGAGGCTTAGCAACCTCTGGGGCAATTTTAAATGTGCCAATACAATATCTGAAGCATAGGGGTGCCCAAAGAGAAGAGAAAGAGCAAGAAATTGAAAACTTAAGTGAACAATAATGAAGGAAAGCTTCCCAAATTTGGTGAAGGAAATAGTATATATATCCAAGAAGCAGAGAAACTCAAACAACTAGAACCCAAAGAAGAACACAGCAAGGCATATCATAATTAAAATGCCAAAGTTTAAAGATAAAGAGAGAATCTTAAAAGCATCAAGAGAAGAGAGTTACCTACAAAGGGGTTCCTATAAGATGATCAGCTGATTTCTCATTTTCTATAATTGCCTCTCCAGGGACAAATATTCTGTACTGTAATTTTCTATACCCAAATTAGAAATGCAACTAGCATGAAAGATCAAAATCTGTTTTTTAAAAAAATTATTAACAGTTTAAGAAATTTCTTTCAGCTTCTCAATTGGTAATGTAATGTAAAGTTTTAGGATGATTGTCAAATTGGGGGAAGCCTCTATCACTCTTTTTTATGTATCAGCTATAATGTTTGAGAGCATTTCAAGCTTTCTTATACAGGTCCTAATATTAAATACTTTTTGAATTATTGATTCTCTAGCCACTTCTTGCAGTATTTCAGTTATTATTGTATTAGTTTCTTATTGCTACTGTAGCAGGTTACGACATACATTTTGGTTAAAGCAGGTCAAAACTATTTTCTTATGAGCTCAGAAATCCAAATGGCTCTCAGTGAGCTAAAGTCAAGGTTTGTTACTACTACTGGAGATCCAGGGGACAAGCTGTTACCTTGCCTTTTCCAGCATTCAGTGACTGCCTGAATTTCCTGGCTTGTTGTTTCTTCCTCTATCTTCAAAGCCAGCAGCAGAGCATCTCCTAATCTTTCTTCACCTCTGCTTCTGCTTCTAAGGACACTTGTGATGGCCTTTAGGCCCTGTCAGATACTCCAAATCACTCTCTCCATCTCAAGGTCAGCTGGTGAGCTGTATCCAAAATTCCCCTTTGCCATGTGACCTAACATATTCATAGGTTCTGGGGATTAGGACATGGACACGGGTATCTTTGAGTGTCCCATTCTGCTTACTACAGTCATCTTCATAAATGTTGATATTTTATGTCAAAACAGCAAAGCTAAGCATGCAACTCTTTTTCAATGTCCTTATGAGTCATTCTACATAGACAATGAAGGAGCCAGTTCCTTATGTCTTTTTGAAATTTATTTCTCTTCTTGAATGAGTTATTGCTTTTGGTTCATTCTGAAAAATTTAAAAAGTCTCTTCTCACTATCAGTGTAATTTGTATTCATTGCTATTCTATATTAATATTATTTTGCAGGCTATTAATTGGTATTTGGCTATCCATCCTCTATACAAATAAAGATGACAAGAAAAGGTACACTATATACGTCCAAATCAAGAGGCTGTATAATTTTGTTTTAAAAAATGTATCCCAAAGCTTCTTTCCAAAATACATGTAGAAACATTATCAACTTTTTGAAAAGAATTTTGCATGTGCTCATTTTAAAGTAGTTTTTAGAAAATACATCTTAGATTTGTAAAATATTGCTGTTGCTTTACGTCATAGCTCAAAGGGCTGTAAAATGAGCAGATTTTCGTGTTAAATTCTGTAAAGAAAAATCCAACTTATATTTATATATGTAAATAAAATATCTCAACTATGAGACAGGCCCCAGAACAAAATAAATATACATCACTTACAAAATACATCTTCAGGTGCTGCAGTTATAATTCTTCTTCAAAAAGATAAAAGAATAAGTGGTGTGTGCACATCTGTGACACTCTTGTATCATGATATTGGGTGGTCTGCCACAATGGGTGGTACAAATTTTCCAGGAAGCCGTTCCTAAATAGGACAGCTGCCCATGACTTCATTATATGCAGAAATAACCACTAACCTCTTAAATGCATTCCATTAATTCCTAAATAAATGTATTCCTACCTCAATTTTCCATCAGCTGTACCTCTAAGCTGTTATCATAACAAATTGCAGTTAACATATCTTATTTTGCACATCATAAGAAAACATGATCATGTGAGTACATGTGTAGGACCCTTCTTGGGGCTTTGGAAAGGCCCTTAGCACAGAAAGGGTCTTGAGGCTCAAACTTTGAGTTTTATGGCAGAGCTGTTTCAGGCATGTTCTAAACCAATGGTTAACCCATTATTATTTGGTAGGCTCTTTAGATTTATTTTTGAAAAATAAATATATTTTTTAAATATATAAGTTACTTTTATTTGAAGTCAGGAATTAAATTACAATGTACAAGATCTTTAGTCTAGACAGAGTATTTTTCTAAGCTGTATTTTGCTTCTAAAGAATTCATACAAACCAGAGCAACAAGTAAAGCAACAAATGATGATGAAACCCTTGACCCCCTATCAGTCTGTGATAGATCGATTGATTTAGCCATGGAACTACATTTTACTTCATACAGTTAACCTTTTCAATTTTTTTTATTTTTTAAAAGTTTTTATTCATTATTTGTAGAGAGAAGGGCAGCAAGGAAGAAAGGGAGAGAATCATCAATGTATGGTTGCCTTTCACCTGACCTTGCTGGAGACCTGGCTTGCAACCTGGTTATGTGGCCTGACTGGGAATCAAACCAGTGACCCTTGGGTTCACAGGCTGGCACCAATCCACTGAATTACACCAGCCAGGGCTCTTTTCAAGTTTTAAGAAAAATGCTCCATAATTAAACACCTCTTGTATTAGAAACCAACCCAAATGTAGGTTATTTACTAAAATTCAGAGGGGAGAAGAGAGCTCTTGGAACTTAAACTGACAAAATAAAATAAAAATAATAATACATTCCAATAAATGATATCTTTATTATTTCTACCATGCTACTAATATATGCAGCTGTCCCACATGACTTTGTAAGTTAAGGAAACTCTCTGACTCCATAGGTATGAGAATTTACCCTCCTGGTGAAAATTTTCTACATTTTACTTTTTGGTTTTTTAAGGGATTACATGCCTCTTTGCCTGAACATTGTAAAAATATTCACAGACTTAGTCAGTCAATATTTATTAAGCAACTACTATGTTCCAGGTATTACTAGATACAGAAATCAATATTTATCTAATCCTGGCCCTCCAGAAGTTCATTATATAGTAAAGAAAACAAAATCATAATCAATAACAGACATAATTGATGCTAAATAGTATATAAAGTGCTATGACAATAAACAAAACAAGACATTTCGAAATTGAGGGTGTAAACTTTCATTATTGTTATTAATAACTATTCATTATCATGATTTATCATGCTTGTTAATCCCCAAATACAAATAATTCATTCTGTTTGACTTATTTTGTGTAATATCATGAATGGCTGATACTGTGCCCTCAAAAGCATGTGAAATTATCTAGGAAATACTCAGCAAAATTTTGAGAATGACAATATAGTTACATTTCCAAATGTTTGTTGTAACTCCCAAGGCACAGAATTAGAGGAGGGAGGTCTGTGTCAGAATTTGAATGGTGTTTTTTATTAAAGCCCACTGTGTGTTTTTCTTTTCTTAAAAAACAAACAAACAAACAAACAAACAAAAAAAACAACAACTTCATGGTGACATACACATACATAAAATTCACTATTATAACAATTTGAAACAATTCAGGGACAGTAAGTACATTTACAGTGTTGTGCAGTCATTGTCATTCCCTAGTTCCTAAGCTTTATCATCATCCTGCCTGGAAACCCCATCCCCTCCCCCGCCCCGCAGCTCCCTGAAAGCGATGATGCCCTTTCTGTCTCTATGGATTCGTGTATTCTGGATTCCCTGCTCCCTAATGGTGTGTTTTTAAGTTATTTCTTAGTATTACCTTGAGAAGTACAATTAACATCTTAAACTTAAAACCTAGTTTGAATTTAACACCACTTTCATGTTAACAGTGTACAAGCACTCTGATCCCATACATCTGTGTTCCTCCCTTTTGATATTGTTGTTGTCATAGATGACATCTTTAGATACTTATGTCCATTAACATAGATTTACAATTGTTGTTTGATGTATTTGTCTTTCAAGTCACAGAGGAAAATAAAAGAGCAGTTAAAACCAAAAATACAACAATATTTGTTTTCATATTTATCTTTGTAGTTACTGTATCAGTGTTCTTTGTTTCTTCATATGGCTTTGAGTTGCTGCCTAGTGTCTTTTTGTTTCAGTTTGAAGGATACCCTTGAGTGTTCCTTACAGAGCAGGTCCACTGGTAACAAACTCTCTTAGCTTTTGTTCATCTGAGAATTCTTAATTTCTTAATCATTTGGAAGAGTTTTGCCAGGAACAGACTTCTAGGTTGAAATTTTTTATTGTTCTTGGAAAAAAGATCCACTTGGCTCCCCCCAGAGCAAGGTACCCACGCTGGGAATGCAGGTGGCTGCCTTTAAAATCTCCACCAAGTTGGGGTAAAGAGGAAGCCAAGGTGATACCACAAAGGTCTCCTGCCCTGTGACACTGTCAACATTGGATAAATGTTCATTTGGTTGCTGTAAACCTTGGACTATTTTCTATAGTTCTGATCCAATTGATTCTGATGGTATTTTGGTGTCTGTGTGGAGGGATGGCATCTGGGTATTTCTACTCTGCTCCTCTTGATGATATCACTCTAAATATATTTTAAATAATACTTTTCATATCCATCTTATGATCTATAATTAATTCTAGTATCACTAAGCAAACCAAGTGACTAACTTTACATTTTACTTGGCGATGACCACTAAAAATATGAATGAGGCTTATATTTAGATGTAGCCATTGTCAGTTCAGCTAGGGTCATGAATATACATCTCTTCACATGACTTCTGTGCTTCATTCCAAAGCAAATCACCATTGATTATTGATTTGCTTAGATGATTATTTCTTCATTATCTGTTTGATTCATTTAATCTTCACATGGTCCCATGCAATGAACGTGAACACACAAGGAATCCACAGAAAAGAGACTGCATGGAAAGGAGGGTGGGAAATGGCAACTTCAGTGGTTCTGGCTTCACATACTTGTCTGGAAGCTATATAGAATTTTTCTGGCCTTTGAAGCTCTGTGAGAGAAGATGGTAGGTCATACATTTAATTCTTTGTAATATTTTTCCTTCAAGTCACACTTAAGGTTGTCAAGATTTGCTATGGGAAAAGGAATCCCTTGGATCTGAGGCTTATTAAAATCAAAACATTTTCCTCAAGAAATTTCCATGTTACATTGAATTGCTTTTTTGCTATAACACTATAATGCAAAGATAAAATGAGCTTAAGAGCAAGAAGCCATGACATTTGGGGTCTTGACTGTCACAAGTTCAACAGCTCATGCCTCCTCTCAGGGTTAGGAAACATGAAGATTTTCTGTTGGTTCATAATCCCTTTGAGGTCAGACATCATGCCTTTTGCCTCCCCTACCATCCACCCAAATGTTTACATCAGTGTTTCACAATTAATAACCATTCAATAAACTTTCTAAGTGCATGAGTATGCCTGAGTATCCTCATTTATAAAGAACAGTTTAGATTCAATGATCTTGGTGGTCTTTTCATGTTCTAATGTTCTAACACAAAGCATTTGGAGCCAGTTATTCTAATTCATTTGTTACATATTCAATACAATTACTAAAATTTATTTTTCTTGTATTTGAGAAACAGTATTAAATGTTATTTTCATACAGGAGAGATCAAGACCACTGTTTCTGCAGTCAGGTCTGACATTGAATCCTGACTCCACCTTTACTTCTGGGAGGTTTGGACAAAGGTTAAGATAGGTTAAGATCTATCTTATAGTGTTGCTATGTAGAATAAATAACAATAGCAGCAAAAATAATAAAAACAATAGGTACCGTATTTTTCACTCCATAAGACACACTCCCCCCCCACCCCCCCGAAAAGCGCGTGTGTGTGTAGGGGGAATGTCTGTGCATCTTATGGAGCAAATGTTGTGTCACAGACCATGATGTATATTACCTGACCTGTCAGCGGTGACAGTAGCTGTTAGAAGAGGAAGCAGTGGGCCTATGCGAAACCCCTGGGGATGCTTAAATGTCCCACTTTACTGCTGAATCTCAGGGCATCTGGTCAGTTGCCACCCACCTCTGCCCATCACCTGGGACCCGGGAAAGCACAGAGAGCCACCTGACACTCCCAGCTACAACCGCTGACCTGTCCAATCAGCTGAGGATACTAATGGGTATGAGGCTTAGTAGTGCTTGACCAGTTTAGAGCACATGTTAGCAAAACTATAAAAAAGAGCTTTAAAGAAGTGAAGACTCATCTAGCTATAATTCCTGGGGTACCAGCCAGTTGCAACCTCTCAATGTTTCCATCAACAAACCATTTAAAGTCTATGCGAGAAGAGTGGAACAAATGGATGGCCACTGGTAATCATGATCTGACACCTACTGGATGAATAAAGAGGCCCACTATCACTCAAGTTTGTGAATGGGTGAAAACATCATGGCACTCAGTGAGGGATGAAACTGTTGTACAGTCATTCAAAAAATGTGGCATTAGCAATGCCTTTGATGGAACTGAAAATAATATATATGAAGATAGCGAAGAAAGTGATATCAGTGATTGTGAACAACTGAGCTTCATAAATTTTGACATTAGCAGTGATGAGTTGTTGGGGTTCTTAGAAAACTAGAAGAGCACTTGAACTTTACTTAAAGTCTCTCCTCATTTGTTAATGACAGTGATGATGGTTCTTAATACTGCTGTTAACTACTATTCACTTTACATGGTTAAAATATTATTTTGTTAGTATTCTGTAATATTTTAGTACACCATTTGGTTCAGAATATTTTTCTCTTGTTTTCCTCCTCTAAACCTAGGTGCATCTTATGGTCAGGTGCATCTTATAGTGCAAAAAGTATGGTAATGGATTTTAAGCCCCTACTATAGGCAAGAAGCCTGCCACATACTATATGATAATGATATATATGTTATATGCTACACACAGCTACCTCATGATCAAGGACCATACACCCAAGTTTTCAAAGGGGTCACTGAGGCAGTGATAGTTTAAGCAATAATTAATGAGTGGTGAATAAAGGTGCTAACCCAGGCATGTTAAAATAAGTCTGTGCATAGTACTGAGTACATACTGTAAGTGTTGGCAGTCTGCAGGAGCAGCTGCCACAGCAATGGAAGGCATGGTGGCAGCTGCTGGGGCCACATAAGATGCAAGTACACCTTTGAGTATTTGCAAGGCTGAGTGCCTTCCCTTAAAGAGCTATAGACTAATAGGAAAATTAAACATTTAGACTTAAAAGATATAATGAAGAAATAACCTTAGTGCAGCGGGGGCACAAAAAAGAGTAATTTGGGCTGGTGAGGGAATTAGAAGAACTTTCATAGGAGGTGGCACTTCAGCACAGCCTCAGCGGATTTTGGCAGGTGGACAGGAGGGCATCTCAGGCAGAGATCATGAGGAGGTGGGCAAGAGCTGGAAGAACACAGAATGATGATTACTTCAGTGGAGTGTGGCTTTTGGGAAATAAAGTGGTGGGGGGCCAACTTGGAAAGGTTGTGTAAGAGTGGATTGTGGAGACTCTGAATGTCATGCTAAGGAGTTTGGATTTTATCCTGCAGGTAATGAGGATTTTAGTACCAGTCTGAATAGCATCTTGTGTGCTTTCATGGAATGTTCTGCCTCTGGCTAGGTTGCATCCACTGTATTGATTGGCCTAGAATTTGAGCTAAACAAATGGGTGTAGTGTAGGAAATGGCTGCCAGGACACAGAGGCAGACACAGGACAGGGTGTAGGGAGCATCTGCTCCTCCTTGCAATGCTCTATCCACCTTTTCCCCAGTCCCACAGTTTTAATACCAAAATCATTTGGTAGTGTGTGCCTCTTGCTGAAATATCTCAAAGTCAGGTTGTTGTTCTCTCCTCAATCTCCTCTCCCCTATCACTACTCCACAGGCCACTTGGCTTTGCAGAATCATTTTCAAAAATGTTTATAATGTCTTACTACTGCCTCTTCCATCTGCTCCTCACTCATGGAGGCCTGGCTCCTCTGCAAGGCCCGGAAGTCAGGCACACGGTGCCAGGAAAGGTTAAAAATTCAGCTTTGCTCATTTTGTCATGCGGTCGTTTACTATCTCTTTTCATCTCTTTCCACAGATGACTGAAGGTAATCTTTCCTTCAAATGAAGCCAAGGCTTCATCTAATTCTTGATGGGAATTTCTACTTTTTAAAACTTTATTCATATCAAGTAATTTGTAAAGATAAATGACTTAAATTCTTAATTTACAATTCTTTATCTAATTACAAAGGTGTATCCTTTGCTTATAGTCATGTGTTTTGGTAATTTGATTTCATTTTGGTTCCTTGAAGGTTAAAGAATTGAAATGGAGAATAAAAATTTATATATTGCAGCTTTGCTGAGGTCTGTAACATTTTGGAGACCATTAAATTCACACTTAAAAATTTTACTAAATTAAATATATATATGTGTATGTGAAAAAAAATTCTTAAATTAATAAAAAAGAAATAACATGGACCATCTTACCATTAATATCAATGGGCCAGCACAGTAGTGCTAATATAGACATGCATAGGAACATATTAACAACACACATGCACACAGCACTTAAAAATAAATCTTTCATAGTTACATTTTGCTAAAACTTTGTATGTGAGAGCTTATATGTATATACTTTATTTTTATGTATAGACGCCAAATTAAAAACTATAATTATAAAAAAACTATTCTTAAGGGATAGAGAGAGCCAATATGTACATTCACACATGGACCATCAAGGTTATGTAAGTGAAAATTATATGGATGTGCAGGTGAGCTTTTGAATTCCAAAGAAGCGTTTGACAGGAATACATTTGATCAATATAGAAATATAATGTTTTTGGAAGAAAATATTTAATTAAGGTTTTAAGAAAGTCTCAGATTTATATGCTCCTGTTAAAATATATTATACTTTTGAAGATATTAGTTACACTTATCTGCAGATACACATATTTTGCCTTAATTTAGATGATAAAACAAGTTTTATAAAAATTATCCTACATTTTCATCTTGTTTTCTTTTACTTAAACTTTTATTTAAATGTTTTTATAGTTATATCTTCTGCCTATGGAGTGTGCATTTTGTTGGCTAATTCAAGTACACAGAAAAATTGAAGGAAGCTACCAAATGCTTCAATCAGCAAATAGCAAGAGCTGTCTTTGTTTTATAGTTGTAATAATTCCTCCTAGTGGACTTTCTCAGAATTATTTACTACATTTGCAAAAGTAAAGCATCAGGAAAAGTAATAGCACAAAATCAATAAATTAGAATAGCTGATCTCTTTCACCAGTGGTACAGAAAAACTTCTTTCTGCCTTTATGGATTAAGGTAAAAGAACTTATGAAGTATGCTAAAAAAAAATTGGTAATTAAAAAAACTAAATTCAATTATTGTTTGTTACCTCCTTTTACCTTACTATTTATAGAATTCTATTATATTTAGAATATATTATATTATAAGCAAATATTATTTCAATTATAGAATAATACATTAAAAAAATAAATTTTAAAAACCATATTTCTTCAGATCACTTTTCATTGAGGCACAGCTCTTTCTTGTTTTTACCCTTACAAACAAATTCATTATAGGACATAACATCACCCTATACATTTGTAATATGAGAAGTTGTAAGTCACATTCTTGACTCGGATTATTTCTTATTAGTAGGGCAAATGGGTTTCTGGAACAAAGCTTTTTGTGATTAATGCACCTCTATTATGAAATTCAATGACCTCATTTTTATCTTATTTTATGACTAACTACAACTCCTCTTTAATCACGAGACACCATTCTGTATGTGTAACATATTGGATGCACATATAGTTTATTAAGCATTACAATTTGAAACCAAATGTTGGCTTATTAACACGTACAAAGAACATACTCTTGTTTCCAGTATCAGAACAAATTTATGATTTAATTGGTACCCATGGAATGCTAAAGGTATACTAAATAAACACTGTAAAACATAACACCATATTATGGTGTTTTTATACACCAGTCATGATTTATTCTGATAACTATATTTTAAATATGAAACCATTCAGAGCAAGTGTTCCAACCAGACTAATTTTTCACTACAGCGTATGATTGTGAATGCAATGG
Organism: Noctilio leporinus; assembly: GCA_004026585.1. NCBI lineage: Eukaryota > Metazoa > Chordata > Mammalia > Chiroptera > Noctilionidae > Noctilio > Noctilio leporinus. The sequence continues at coordinate 186,478 of PVIW01002321.1, forward strand.
ATGGCTCAGGGTCATGAAAAGAGCTCGTGCTTTACAGGTAACGACCATACAAAAACAAACAAACAAACAAACAAACAAACAAAAAAGATTCACATGGCAGGAATAATCACTGGTTTAATTTGTTTATAGCACAATTTACTTTTACTATATTACTTGCTATCTTTCCAAAGACATCAGGCATAGCCTGATTTCAGGATTAGATTTTCTGAATGCTCCCTGACCCCTGGCATCTCTCCATTTCAATGGTGCTCAAACTTGAGCTGGAAGGCTTTTCAAAACACATGTTGCTGGGCCCATCCTCAGAGGTTCTAATTCCCTTGGTCTGAATGGGACCTCAGAAGATGAGTTTTTAGCAAGTGCCTAGGAAATGCTACTGCTGCTGGATGGTAACCACGTTTGAGGAGAACTGCTCTGCCTGAATCTCACATTCACTAGGCCCAAGACCAGTCTCATACTGCCCACATGCATCTCAATGTCTTCACTGTCTTTATTAATGTCCATATACCTCTTGGATTTAGTGTATACCAGACTATATGATTTGATACATATTTGGTTTGATTCTAAACCCTTTGAAAGTGGAGGATAGGATGAACATTTTTGTTAGAACAATGTATTTCAAAATGTGGTCCACCAGGTAGCCTAAAATGCAAATTCCCAGCTGCATCCCAGAAAAGAGGCTTTGGGATAGGGTTCCAAAATTTGCATATTAACAATTACTTATGTTATTCTTCTGAACACTAAGAATGGGAACAACTTCCTGGAAACAACACCCTGCACATCAGAGAGACTCTGTGTCCCCTCATTGACAAAATGCTCATGGAGTAGCTTGTGTCAAGGAGACTGAAATGCAGGGACTGTGCTAAGCAGAACCAGGGTGAAGCAGAAGCCTCTCTTTCCACCCCCAGAGGGGGTCTGGAGGATGTGTATGAAATCTGAGCTCAGGAGCACATTGACTCCTCACAGTGAGAAGTGGAGCATGTTCACCTCCAACCATTGCCATGGCAGGGACACTGTGAGATGGTAAAGAAGGAAGGACACCTCAGCACAGCCAAGTGAGCACACTGTACCGGTTTGGAGGTCAAGTCACAGGACAGGCCAGAGTCAGAGCTTCTCTCAGAGTTCAGTCTCTATAATCAGATCTAGTGACTACACTATCTCTACACAAAATATAGTGTATGGAACAGTGTAGGCTTGAATTCCATGATACCCTGGCCTATTTATATCCATTGGCCTGGGAGCTACTCTCTTTTCCAGAAAGGCCTAGTAGAGAGAAACAGAAGAGGACCCATCAAGGGCAGTTGGGGCTGAAAGATACTCTTCCAAGACAGCTTTTTTCCTTGTAAGCTTGGTGCCTCTCTGTCCTTTGACATGTTGTCTCTCTCCATATTTGTACTGTCTCATCTTCTAGGTTCCCTCCACATGGCCTGAGCTTTTCACAGCAAGGTGGTCTCCAGTAGTCAGACATAGTAGATAGCTTCCAAGTGACAGTGAGTGGTATCACTACTTCTTCTTCCTGCATAGTTTGTTGATCAAAGCAGTCTCAGCATGCCCTTTGACTCAGGGTGGAAAAACAGGCTCCATCTCTTGATGGGAGAACGGAAAGTTCTCATTGCAGAAGAGCACTTGGGGTGGGGGATATTATTGTGCCCCTTTGTGGAAAATAACATCTACTACTTTTAGGAATGAAAATTAGCAAAACGTCGTAATTCATTGGACATACATACAGAGTGAAAGCAATGAGTTGGAGGTGATTGCAAGGTGTCTAGATTCCGGGATGGGAGATGATATTGGCTGTATCAACACTGCTTTATAAAAAATAAGTTTGTTTTTCTACATGTTAGAATGTGTGAGTGTGTGGTGTTGGGAATTATCTAGATAAGAATATTCAGTAAATAGTTTGAGTCTGTTGTTTGGGTCTGGGTTCACTAAGTAGATTTAGTGATTAGCATATTTTTGGAAAACTCAGGGTAAATATCCATACATAGGGAGGGGATGTGGGTTGCCAAAATACAGGCTGAGAAGAGAAAACTAGGATAGCTATCATATAGGAGTAGTAGGAGACTAAAGGAGCAGTTAGAGGGGAGGATGGATTGTCCTAGAAACAAAAGTGGTGAAGCTCTTTAAGAGAGGATTGAGCCCTGACTAGGTACCTCAGTTTGTTAGAGCATCATCCTAATACACTAAGATTGCATGGCACATGCAAGAATCAACCAATAAATGTAGAAATAAGAGAAATAGCAAATTAATTTATCTCTTTCTTCCCCTTTTTCTCTTTCTGTAATAACAAGAAAGAAAAAGAGAGAAGACTGATCAACGGTGTCACGGAGACATGAAATGAGATTAAGACTGAAAATATTCTCTGACATTTTTGACTAGAATTAATTGAGTGTACATGTAAATAATATACAGTTTCAGTAGAATCTTGAGAAGATGAAGAAAATGAAGATGAGAGATGAAGAAGAGGAGCAAATAGGAGGAAACTGCTTTTAGAAAGCTTGGGAAAGAAGGGAAGGGGAAAGTATAAGTTAGGTAGCAGCTTGAAAAAAAGCTTTATAAAGATGAATATATGTAGCCTGGCTAGTAGCACAGTGGATAAGGTTCTGGCCTGCAAACCCAAAGGTCGCAGGTTTCAATTCCTTAGTCAGGGCACAGAACCAGGTTGCAAGCCAAGTCTCCAGCCAGTCCTGTGCCTGGAGGCAGATGAAAGGCAACCATACATTGATGTTTCTCTCCCTCTCTGCCTCTCTCCCTTCCTCTCTCTCTGGAAATAATAAATAAAATCTTTTAAAAAAAGATGAATATATATATATATATATATATTCTCCATCCTAAGGAGGAGAGAGGGAATGAATGCAGTAGAGAAAATGCTGTGTGCTGCAGTCTACAGGAGGTGAGGAGGTTGGGGAGGAAGTCAGAAGGTAGGGGAGGAGCCAGTGCTGGTAAGAGAAGCTCTCCACACTTGAAAGTGAAAGAGTGGGCCTTGAAGTGGGTTTGGCCATGATATGTATAAAGTAGAAGTATAGAGTGACCTCCTCTAATAGCCTCTGTTTTGTTGACAAAATTATTGGCAATTTATTGTTCTGAGAGTGAAGAAGTTAGAGATAGCTGGCAATTTTGAGGAAAGTTTTCAAGATCTGGAGTATTTAGTCTAGGTAAGGAAATAGAACAGGGATAAGAAAAATGGCTGGTGGTAATGACTACGCAGCTGAGTTGGAGACTACATATTTTAATGGCATTGTTCTGTGTGACTTTCTGAATTTCTTCATTAACATTAGGAGAACATGGAAGTAGTAAAGGGTATGATAGAGTTAATTAAGGGTGTTTGTGAGTAAGCAGTTCCTTCGGTCAGTTATGGGATCCAATTAGGACAGCAAAGGAAGAGAGAGAGGTGACCTTAGCTAGCCTAGTGATTAGTGTACAAACTAGGGTCTACTACTAGTTCTTGAATGAATTATTCAGTTACTGATTGAAAAGTTGGCCTCTTTCTTTCCTTTTATATCTTAGGTGTAGAGTTTTATGGTACAACTACTTTGTGAGCAAAATGAAGTCATATATATGTGGAGAGTATATAAAAATATAGCATATACAATAAAATGAACAAGGACATATCATAGTTACTTAGTATTTTATGTACAATTATCAGATTATTAAAGTGTTTTTATTCTTTGTAAAACCAAGTAATGAGTAAACATATTCTAGTTGTAAGATATTCGAATGCAATAAAAACAGCAAAAAATACAAAGTCACATGTCAATGCTATTCCCCATGAAGAGTCTGGTGTACAGATGCTCCTTTTTAAGTCTAGACAGCATGGCAAGCAGTAGAAAGAGCAGGACTTGGTGGTCAGGATGTTCTAGAGCCTGCTCAGCATATTTGTGATTTTGGGCAGACTTCTAAGATCAGCAGGTCTTCGGTTTCCTCATCTCTAAAATAGGTTAGGGAAACTTATCATTGGAATCTATTTTGAAAGTTAAAAATAATTTATTTTTACTTTTTTATCAAAATGTATTGAGGTGATATTGGTAAATAAGATTATGTAGGTTTCAAGCATACATTTCTATGATACATGATCTGTATATTGCATTGTGTGCCCACCATCCAAAGTCAAATCATCTTTTGTCACTATATATTTGGCTGTCTTTACTTTTTACTACTCCTAACCCTCTTCTTTCTGATAACCACCATACTGTTGTCTGTGTCCATGAGTTTCAGTTTTATATCCCTACATGAGTGAAATCATATGATTCTCAGCTTTTTCTGATGGACTTACTTTACTTAACATAATATTCACAATGTCTACACTGTCGCAAATGGCAGCATTTTATCGTTTCTTATGGCTAAGTAATATTCCATTATATATATGTAGCATATCTTCTTTATCCAATATGCTATTGAAGGATACTTTGGTAGTTTCTATGTCTTGGTCAATATGAATAATGCCACAATTAACATTGGAGTACATAAATATATCTTTGTGAATAAATGTTTTCAAGTTTTACAGGTAGGTACCCAGAAGAGGCATTGATGGGTTATATAGTAACTCTATTTTAAATTTGTTGAAGGGCCCTGGTTTTGGCACAATGGATAAGGTACTGGCCTGTGAACCCAAAGATTTCTGGTTCAATTCCCAGCCAGGGCACATAACCAAGTTGTAAGCCCCCAGCCAGGTCCATAGCTGGGGGCAGGTGAAAGGCAACCATACATTGATGTTTCTCTCCCTTTCTGCCCCTATCCCTTCCTCTCTCTCTAGAAGTAATAAATAAAATATTGAAAAAAAAAAAAAAGATTTGTTGAGGAACTGTCATGCTGTTTTCCATAATAACTACACCATTTTACATTTCTACCAGCAATGAATGAGGGTTCCATTTTCTCTACAACTTCTCCAACACTTTTTATTATCTATCTTGTTGATAAGAGTCATTCCAACAGGAATGAAGTGGTATCTCATTGCAGTTTTGATTTGCATTTTCCTAATAGCTAGTAAGGTTGAGCATTTTTTTATATAAGTGTTGGAAGCATCTGAAGTTGAGCATCTTTTTATGTAACTATTGGTCATTTGTATGTCTTTTTGGGAGAAGTGTCTGTTCAGGTCTTTCCATTTTTAAATTGGATTGTTTGGTTTTTTGGTGTTGAGTTGTATGAGCTTTGAGTTGTATGAGCTTTTTATATATATTTTTTGGTTATTAACCCCTTGCAGACCTGTTGTTTGCAAGTACCATCTTCCATTTGGTGGGTTGCTTTTTTGTTTTGTTGGTAGTTATTTTTGGGCTGTGTAGAAGCTTTTTAGTTTGATAAAGTCACATTCATTTATTTTTGCCTTTATTTCCCTTGCATTTGGGGTCAAATTCATAAACTCTTCTCTAAGACAAAAGTTCATGAGTTTAGTACTTATTTTTCTTCTATTATTTTATTTTTATTAATTTATTGTTATTCTATTACAGTTGTCCTATTCCCCCCCCCCCCCGCCCCACCCATTGCTCTCTTGTGACCCACTCAACCCATTCCCTCTTGCAATCAATCCTCACCCTGTTGTCCATGTCTGTGGGCCATTTACACTAGTTCTTTTATTGTTTTAAAAATATTTAAAACTTTTTTCTTACAAGACTTCAAGAGAATTTTCACTGTAAGATAGTATGTCCTGTCTAAGCTTTAGTTTCTTCTTACAGAATTGGTATGCTGAACACAAAGAGAGAATACAAATTAAATAGTCACATCAGTGTCCTGTTTAATTCTCAGGAAAATAAATAAATAAATATCTGTGAAGTCCCAATTCAATTTTCCCATGCTCATTTGTTTAATTAAGTTACCTTCAGAAGAATGGGAATGATACTATTTAAATGTGACAAAAACAAAACAAAACATAAAACATCAAAATGCCCTAATGGCAAATAGGACCAGTACTTGGGAGACCAACCCCATCTCCACTGACATCTCCAAGATACACCTTAGATTTTCTTTGGATAAAGTTGAAAAATAAAATTTTTCTATTGCAAAATTTGTCTTTGTTTTCTCTTGCCAGGGAAGATGGTACTGTCCTGCACCTGAGAATTAACCTTTTAGAGTCTTAGTGACAAGTCTCCTGCTGCCTGCTTTTGTTAGGAGAATTTTCCTTTGTACTTGCCCTGTCAGAGTTCAAGGGAAAAAGCCCTAGATGAATCAATGCCATCAAAATGGCCCTACTAGCAGCCAGCCCAACCCTAAGTCATGTGTCCCCCCTTCACCCCATCATGGGAAGTTCCTGAAGCACTGACTCAGGAGACTGGGTCTGAAAGCAGCAGAGGGCTGGTGGCTCCAGGGCACGACACAGAGTCACACTTCACACTGTGAAGGCCCCAGGGTACAGTATTTTCAACATAAAACTTGAACTAGTAGTTTTTCAGAATCTAAAGATTTAGCTTTGGGTCCTTTATTCTTATTCCTGAAGAAGCCACTCAACATCTGTTTGCTCTATATTGTGACTTATTCTGTTAGAAAGGCCAGGCTAGTAGAAGCACAGTAACAAAAAACAGTTTTCTCAAAGCTGTAGCTTCTCTCTGCCTGTGATTGGTTCTGTGTGAAAATCTTAGGTCCTTGACATTTGTTTATTTTGTTTCAGGAGTTGCATTAACAATGAGATGAGAAAAAGGAACAGGACACATCCTGGTCTTGGCTTCGTTGCTGTCAGCTGACTGACACTATGGGCTGCTATTTTCAAGCTGGAACACTGCCTTGAGAGGAACTACTTTCAGCCTCTCGAAGCTTTTTATCTTTGTTATGAGGAAAAATAAAGGCTTAGCAATTTGGACTTGGGGAGGACTGCTGAGAATGCTGTGTAGCAAGATTGTGATTTCTGAGACGTTTCAGGTGCAGACTTTTCTAGAGGCATTGTCTCTCGTGACCTTCAATGCAGCCCTTTGTGGGGATAGCCCAGGTGTTGCTGTCCCTACCTCTCAGATGAGGAAAGCTCAAGGCCAATTGCTCAACGATGCACCAGGACACAGGGGTCAAGAATGCTAGTCCCTGAGTTAGGAAACTTTATCATCATATCCAACTGGAATTTCAGAGGGACATACTGATATACCAAAGGTCATATACATTTCCCATTTCTATACATGATAACCTCAAAGTTTAGAAAAACAAAACAGAGGAGTTTTTTAGATTTTATCTGCTTTGCCTAACAGAGTTTCAGCTTTTTCAATTTTTAAATTTACGTAATGATTTACTGTACATTTGTTTACATTCTGTTCCTGGTAAAAAGTTAACACTGTTAAGGTAGAGCTGTATGTTTTGACTCAGTGTTTCTTTTTCCAGGACAGTATAATAATTCCAAAATTGCAAGATTCAGAGTATGATATTTAAAAAGTCTCAGTAGTGTCGTTATGGTGCTTTTATTTGAAGGAAAAGAGAACCCAACTCAAAGTGGCTTAAACATGAAGGTTATTTGTTGGCTCATGAAACTGAAATTCCAGGGACAGGGAGCACTCCAGAACTGATTCACCCAGTGATCCAATAATATGGTACAGGGACAGGCTCTTCCTAACTCACTGCTCTGTCAATCCTAATGACTCTTTATCTGTGACTCCCAAGATTTTCACATGCTTCTTGCCAAGGTTCCATGCTTTCCTATTATGTCCAAGAGAGACTTGTCCCCAGTTCTTTACAGAAAAACTAATAGGATCCTTCTTGGGAGCCTCTCCTCAGGTCTAATTGGCCCTGACTGCATCACAACCCTTATCCAGAACGCATCACCACCAGCAAGAAGACTAGACCTACTCAAAGTAGATTAGACTAACCAGTCCAGGATCTGGATCTGGGGATAGATTTGGCTTCCTGGAGGTGCATGGACTCTTATCAGAAGTGGCTAGAGCAAATTGCAGAAAGAGGGAGAGAGGAACAGGTACTGAGCAAATCCACAAGAGAACTGTTCAATATGACACATCTCAATGGACATTTCATTTCATCTATGTTAAGAGTGAACTTCATGACTAGCTCTGTGTTTGTTATATATGAAATGATAATTACTCAGAGTGGTTACAGGTGATGGGAGGGTAACCTTCCAGGAAAAGCAGACTCCAGACCAGATAAACCTGGGCTTAAACCCCTTTTTCCATTTATAAGTGATATAACAGTTGGCAAATTACTTAATATCTGTGAGCCTCCATTTTCTAATTTGTGAAGTGTGAATAATGGCAGCCAACCCAGGGATTCCATTTTAAATGTGAAAAAAAATGTAAGCACACCCAAATGTGATTTGACACAAATCCTTAACAGCTGAAAATGCCATGAAAGCAACAGAATAAAAGTGATCTTCCATCTCTAAATTTTTAAAACAATGTTTTATTGATTAATATTTTTAGAGAGAGGGTAAGGGGGGAGAAAAAGAGGTTATGAAACATCAATGTGTGATTGGTTACCTCTTGCATGCCCCAGCTGGTGACCTAGCCCACAACCCAGGCATCTGTCCTGACTGGGAATCGAACCGATGACCTTTTGGTTTGGTTTGTGAGATGAAGCACAATCTGCTGAGCCACACCTGTCAGAGATCATGCCTAAATCTTCTGACATGACTCTAAAACCAAGGTAAATTTTTGGTTCAGGTCACTTTGTTACTTCCTATAGAAAAGTACCCTTAATAAACTGTATGGAGTACTTTGTCATATACGATCCTTGTCAATGTTAAAATAATGTTAGGGCACCAGACTTGCTAATCCTCTCTTGTAACCAACAGAACATTCACTTAACAAATATTTATTGAACACTCAGAATGTGCCAAGAAGTTTTTCAGGTGCTAGCTACAGCAGCAGGGATACACAACATATGTCCAAATCACACTTCAATTTCTCATAGGAAGCATCTTTTACATGTAGAACATTTTTGATGATGCCTTGTAAATGGCTTCAATTTCTCGTATAGTTTTATAGATTTTAAACACTTATTCACAATCAGTTTTAACACAAAAGTCAAACTAGGATGTCATGCTGTTGTTAATATAACTTATTCAATGAGAAGAAATTGTTGCAGAGCTGTATTCAAATGAAGGAGTCCTTCATTTCTTGAGGACTCACCTTGTGCTAAACCATTTGCTGAGCACCTTGTAACTTTTTGTTCCAACAGCTGGAGAGGTGCTGGCATTTGGTGTAGCTCAGAGGGCCTTGGGCTGACCAAATACACTAAGCAGAGCATGTTGGGGAGGAGGGCAGGCTGACGGTTAGGGCTGGCAGATCTGCATTGAACACTGGCCGTTGACCACTGGGTCTATGGGAGCTGCCTTTCTTTTGACCTGTGGCCCTGTCATCAAGAGCCCTTCAATGTCTAATTTGCTTTTGGAATTGTTTCATCATCTTTACTTTCTGTGTCAGTTATTTTATGTGGTATCTTCCTCGTGTATATATAATTTTTAATTTTATTGTTGTTGTATTACATCCATCCCCTTTTTGCTCCCCTGTGTCCCCCTCCCCATTCCTATTGTATATTTTATTAGACTGCTTTACAGATCAAATCTGGCTCCATTAAAAGGGGCCGTTTTGAGGCTTCCTTGTATGTACATTCTTAGTACAAGTTTATATTGCAATGTATCATTTAAAAAATCCCAGCTTTACTACTTGCTAAGATAGATGGTAAATTTTAAGTATATGGGTGGTGTCTCATGACACTAGTGAGAAGCAAAATTTCAATCATGCTATGACTTATCAAATGTCCTGATCCCAGATGGAGTAGGATAGATCTTTATAGCACTTCTGCAGTCAGGAGCTTGATCTGCTCTGGGCTCTAGGTAGTGTTTGTATCTAGAGAGGAGAGTGTCTGGCTCATGAGTACCAGGAAGCAGATGAATTACAAAACGGACAAGGAGCTGTGGCTAGCGTAATAGCTCTGTATCAGTTCTAAAGGTGGAAGCAACCCCTAGTTGCCCTCAATGATTCTTGACAGATTTATTGTTTCTTAAAGAAATTTTTTTCCCCCTGGCTGGTGACGTGACAATGAGGCCCCGGAGCCCTGGCTGGTGTAGCTTAATGGATTGAGTGCTGCCTACAAACCAAAAGGTTTCTGGTTTGATTCCCAGTCAAGGCACATGCCTAGGTTGCTGGCCAGGTCCCCATTTGGGGTTGAACAAGAGGCAACTGATCAAGGTTCTTCAGAAGATTATGAGGTTATTCAACCAGGCTTCATCAGCCCCAGAGTGAATCCTTTGGCATGAAGATGATGCTCTAATGAGTATCATGAAAAAGAAGATTCTAAAAATATAACATTTTAATTTATCAACTAGTTTCTGATTACTGTAGACTGTGGTTTTTCTGTGGGAGCAAACTGGGGACAGTCCAGATACCTTTTTCTTTTCTGTTGAGAAATAATGTTAACACCAATGTATTAAGTGATTGCAATGAAGTTTCATGTCTGTGAAAATTTTTTTTTTACATTTTCAATTATAGTTGACATTCAATATTCTATTGTTTCAGATGTACAGCACAGTGGTTGGATAATCATACACTTTACAAAGTGATCCTCCCAATATTTCCAGTACCTACCTGGCACCATTCATAGTTATTGCACTTTTATTATGCTGTACTTTACATCCCCATGACTATTTTGCACTAACAATGTGTACTTCTTAATTCCTTCACCTTTTCGCCTGGCCCCAAAGCCCTGTCCATCTGGCAACTTTCAGTTTGTTTTCTGTATCTATGGGTATGTTTCTGTTTTGTTTGTTCATTTATTTTGTTTTTTAGATTCCACATGTAAGTGAAATCATAAGGTATTTGTCCTTCTCTTGACATTAGAATTTAATTCTCTATTGCTGTCTAACTTGTTTATGGTATTTATTTATTTATTTTAGCAGAATCTTATTTCTAGAAAAGAAGTACTGCAGAGCAAGCAGTGAGCCAGCAGCCAGGAGAGCAGGCAAAGAGCTGCACTGTGCTCAGATGTATATTCCTCCCATTCCATCTTTCCATCAGGCCTCTTGGTACTTCTGAATGTTTCAGAATGCCAGGCTTGAACCAAAGGGACTTTTGGCAAATACAGTGTTAGCTCTGGTGCTCTATTTGTAACAATTTGACCATAAATGTAGAAAATAGAATGCAGGTATTACTGATTATATTTTGATTATTAAACATCAGGCTCTCTGAATAGAACATTCCTCTACACAATCCTTTCAACAGGTTTTATTTTTGCTACATTTCCTAAGATATGAATTGTCAGTCTGGGACAAAATTCCCTAATAGCTGGAAATATTGTGGGTAGAATAGAGGAGGAAACAGGAATGGTGAGGAAGATTCTTATACACCCAAAGGCAAGAGGAAGAACGATAAGAAATACAAAAGACGGAACGAGAATAATTACATGAGGATTTATTAAGAATATTGAGGCTTATTTAAAGAGTTTCCATTGACCTCATTAGATATTCCCATATGTTTTTTTTTTTCAGTTTTATTGAGGTGTAATTAACATAAAACATTGTATTAACCCAAGATGTACAGAATGAGTTGAAATACATATATTTCAAAATTATTCTCACAATAGGTTTACTGAAGATTTATCACCTTATAGCTACAAATTTTTTTCTTGTGATGAGAACTTTTCAGATTTACTCTCTTAGCAACTTTCAAATGTATGATAAAGTGTTGTTCACATTGAGTCACCAAGATGTACCGTACAGTCCCAGGACTTATTTATAACTGGATATTTTAACCTTGTGACCCCCTTTACTCATTTTGCCCATTCTTCTGGCAAATACCAATTTGTTCTCTATATCTAAGTTTTTTTTTAAGATTCCATTTACAAGTGAGAGCATATGGTATTTGTCTTGCTGTATCTGACATATGACTTAGCATAATGCCCTCAAGGTCCATCCATGTTGTTTCAAAGGTCAGGATTTCCCTTTTTCCTAGGACTGAAGAATGTTCCATTATATATATAACACAGTTTTGTCTCATCCATTCAATTGTTGATGGATATTTAGGTTGTTTTTCATGTGTTGGTTATTGTAAATAGTTCTGTAAGACTTGAGAGTATCTCTTTTTGAGATAGCAATTTGTTTCCTTTGGATAAATACTCAGAAATGGCCCTGGCTGGTAGCACTATGGGTAAGGTGCCAGCCTGAGAACCTAAAGGTTGCTGGTTTGATTCCTAGCCAGGGCACATAACCTGGTTGCAAACTGGTCTCCAACCAGGTACATAGCTGGAGCCAAGTGAAAGGCAACCATACATGGATGTCTCTCTCTCCCTCTGTACCTCTCTCCCTTCCTCTTTTTCTGAAAATAATAAATAAAATCTTTAAAAAAATATATTAAAAAAATATTAAAAAAAACATAGAAGTAGAATTCCAGGATCATATGGTAGATTTATTTCTAAATTTTTGAGATGCCATTTGTTTTTAATTTTATTTTTATCATTATGCAAGTAAATCTTTACACATTTAGAAACCAGAATGCAGAATTAGTTCTGCATATGTCAATACATCCATTAAGTTTAATTTAAAAATTAATTTGTAGAGAGAAAGAGGAAAGGAGAGAAAAACATTGATTTGTTGTTCCACTTATTTATGCATTCCTTAATTGATTCTTGTATGTGTTTTGATCAAGAATCAAACCTGTGACCCTGGTGTGTTGGTATGATACTCTAACAAGCTGAGCTGCCCAACTAGGGCCCATTCATCCATTATTTTTAATAAAACAAATATTCATTTCATGCTTGCTAGAGGCTACCCTCTGTGAGGCTGTGAGGTTATTGCTTGTTCCTTGTGACTATTCCTTTACTGTTTGTAGCCTTAATTCTTCCTATGTAAAATGAGACTATTATATCGAGAGGGTGCTGCCTTTACTTGTTAATTACAAATATTTACTCTGAAGAATTCGAGCGTCAAATAGAGTGACCAGAGTGCCTTGTGCAGGGTCTGGCTGAACAAGGTCTCCTGCTGGTGAAATCTCCTGAGGAAGGTTCCTGATGTCTTCCAAGTGCGTGCAGGTTATGGAATGAGGTTACGGGTTCAGAATCCCACGCGGACTGTGTGCCCTTGAGTGAATACTCTCCTTTCTTAAGTATCTTTCTTTCAAAAACAGATAATACTGTTTACAGAGGTTTTTTTTCAGGAATTACAGATAATATGAGAATAAAGGCCCAGTGTGGGAGAACCAAGATGGGGAGGAGTAAGTGGAGCTACACCAACCTCCTCCCAAGACCAAACTGGAATTACAACTTAATTGGGGAGAAATCATCCAGAATAACCAACAGAACACCAATTGGAGAGAAACCTATTACCACAGACAGAACAGAAGAGCTGATTCATCACAACGTGAATGGTAGGAAGTACAAAGATGCAAGAGGCTGTCAGGGCTCCCATGGACAGCTAAAGGAACAGAGAAGCATCTCAGCAGCCAGGGGTCCCACCTGAGAAGAGTGGGATCTAAATGCTCAACTGGGCTTCCCAGCCTACAGCAAGAAAGCTGAGAGTAAAATAGCACCCAGCTGTGAAAAGCAAAAAGCCTCCAGGTTTAGCCAGCTTGACAGAGAGACCGAGTTCTTAAAGGGACCATGCACGAAAATACAATGGCACCCATTTACCCTGGGCTCTAGCAGAGAAAGAGCACAGTGAACTAGAGACACTTAAGGAGGGTTTGGGTCAGTGGGTTTAGGGGGAGAGCTGAGGGAACAGCCCTTGAGTCCAGGGCTGACCCAACCCCCATACAGCTAGCAAACCACTCTTCTCCAAAGGGCAGGAGCCTGAGGGGAAGCCACAGCCCCACCCATAGGAGTTAATCCACCCCACCCAGCAGTCCCTAAACCTGACCTCAAATCACAGGTTGATTGGATTAAAAACTGAATTAATCTGCCCTGCCCAGAGGTGCCTAAAACTGACCACTGATCACAGACTGGTTGGATTAATAACTAAAGCAGACAAAGACAGAGGATCTCTGGTGGTCTCCAACTGACTGACTAGGCCCAGACTGGGTCATGAGCTGATGTCACCAAGCACAGATCCAGGAAGTAAAAAAAGTGCACCTCTACATCACAGAAGGTCACACCACTAAGACAGTAAGTCAAAGCAGACCAATCTAAGAAGCAGAAAGAAATGAGAGCCACCTAAAATGGGGAGACAAAGAAATAAACCCTCAGCAAATGGAAAGGAGGAATCCCCAGGAAGAGTGCAAAATGAAATGGAGGCAAGCACCCTATCAGACATGGAATTCAAAATAATGATGATAGAGAAGCTCGACGAGCTCAGCAAGTTAAAACAACTCCAAACTCCAAACTACAAAACTACAAACAACTCCAGGGGAACTACAAGGAACTTACTGAGAACTACACAAGCATTAAAAAGGACATAGATACCATCAATAAGAGCCAGGAGGAAATGAGGAATACCATTTCTGAATTGAAGAACACGTAGAAGGAATCAAAAGCAGGCTAGAGAAAGCAGAGGATCAGATCATCGAGATGGAGGTCAATATAGAAAAAAACTCCCAGGCAGTGCAACAAACTGAAAAAAGACTGAAAAAGAATGAAGAGGCTTTAAGAGAGCTGCAGGACAACATGAAATATAATAACATGCATATCATAGGGATACCAGAAGGAGAAGAGAAGGAGCAAAGGATAGAGAACCTGTTTGAAAAAGTAATGACAGAAAACATCCCTAACTGGAAGAGAGAAATGTAATGCAAACTCAGGAAGCACAGAAGGTCCCAAGGAAGATAAACCCAAACAGGCCCACTCCAAGACACATCATCATTAAAATGGCAAATTTCAAAGACAAGGAGAGGATCCTAAAAGCAGCAAGAGAGAAACAGCTAATAACATACAAGGGGGCTCCCAGAAGGTTATCAGCTGGTTTCTCCACAGAAATACAACAAGCCAGAAGGGAATGGCAAAAAATATTTCAAGCAATGAAAAACAAAGGCCTGCAACCAAGAATACTCTACCCAGCAAAGCTCTCATTCAAAGTGGAAGGTGAAATAAGGAGCTTCCCAGATAAAAGAAGTCTAAAAGAATACATCTCCACCAAATCAGCAATGCAAGAGATGCTAAAGGGTCTGCTTTAAGAAGACGAAGAAACAGACACACACAGGAACACAGGTACAAAGGTAAATGAATTAAATGACCCAATCAAAAGACAGGACAGCTGAATGGATAAGAAACAACTTTAACTTATGAATGCTTTAAAATGATCTTGTTATAAATATATTTTACTAAATAAGGTACAATTATGTATATTACTTGTATCTGCATTACTGCAGGTTAAGTTTTCTTGGACCAGAATCATTTCACAATATGGGAAAATCAGGCTACTTGCAATAACTCAGAAAAATCGAATGCAGTTAAGGAAGAAGAAAAAAGTAAGAAAATGTGGATGTATATTACATAGAAGACATGCTATCTTTCTTATTCACTGTTATAAAAAATGTGCTTATTTATGGGTGTGTAATAATTAGATTTTATTAGCAATTTATGTTTTAAATAGCAACCAACTGGCATGGGTGTGTTGTGAAATCAGTCAATCTTTAGAAAAGATGCTGAGAATGAAGACTAATTTGGATGGAAGTTGCAAACTACTGAACTATATGATTTGTGTACATAGACAATATATAGTCTCATATGAGCATATAAATCAGATGAGATTCCTTTTAACTAAATCATGGAAATATACATTTCCAGTTATGAAGGCCCCCAAACTGGGGATACTTGAAAAAAGGAATGAATGCTATAGTAAACTTTATTATTGAAATGTGAACATACCTAATCTCTACCTCAACAGATTCTTAAATAGTTCAAGGGTTAGTTTAGGACCACATAGGAAGTCAACCAACAGGTACAAAAAGTTTAAAAAATAGCTAGAATACTATTCAACTAAATTATTTAAATTTTAGGGATTTTTATTTTTTACCTCAACTTAGTAGACATAATAATTTTTACTATTGGAACTGGCTGAGCACTGCAAGTGCCATTATTTCTGAAGGCTTCACTTGTAAAACTCATGTAGGGCAAAAACAGAGGGTATTGAAAGAAGTGAGACCTGTGCACAGCCTAAATAAATAAATAAATAAATAAATAAATAAATAAACCAATCTACTACTTAAGATGGAAAACTCCAAAAAGAATAAGTTGTAGTTCCAGTAGCATAAAATAAAGCTGAATTGTATTATTGGAGAGGGGGGAGGATCTGACTCAAAAACCAAATTCATTTTTTACTATGGGTTTGTCACTGTCTCTAGGACAACTTTCACAAAAGTGAGTTCTGCAATACACCATTTCTATGATATATTTCACAAAAATAGCATTCCAGAGTAAAATAACTATTAAAGAAGAAAAAACTGTTTAATATTGCTACAATATATCTAAAATACTATTATTTAACATGTAATAATTATGTAAGCTGTTGGCATGTTTTAAATTTTTTGTATTAGCTTCAAAATCCAGTATGTACTTTAAATATGTTTAAAAATATGGGTGTAAATGTACTTTTGCATGTGTTTGATAATATTGCAATTCATATTACTTAAAAGAGTAATTGTTTAAACAAATGAATTAATGTAGGCATTTTGG
This sequence comes from Noctilio leporinus, assembly GCA_004026585.1. Classification (NCBI taxonomy): domain Eukaryota; kingdom Metazoa; phylum Chordata; class Mammalia; order Chiroptera; family Noctilionidae; genus Noctilio; species Noctilio leporinus. Next base: position 202,990 of record PVIW01002321.1, read on the forward strand.
AATAATGAAAAGAAAACTTTGTATTAATATGATTTCAGAAGGTAGTAATTAAATGGTTAATTGTCTGGATGTGAAAGAATAAAAAAAGTACATGTTGGTGGTTACAGAATAGACAGACAGGTCGATGTTAATAGAATAAAGGAAATAGAGAAGCCAAAGAACTTTTATGCATGACTCATGGACATGATATAAGGGGAGCATTGCTGGAGGGAATGGGGTACTGGGTAGAGGGGGGTATGGGGGGGGGAATTGGAACAACTATAGCAAAATAAATAAAATATATGGAAAAAAAAAAAAAGGCCCAGTGTGGCCACTGGCAGGAGTGAGCCTGGGAAAGAGCCTTCCAGCTGGAGAGGGCAGTGCCAGCAAAGACTCTGATGTGGGAGCCTGCCTCACCTGCTCTAGGATTAGCCCAAAGTGTAGTGACCTGAGGCGGGTGGGGGGGGAGACATGAAGGAGGGGTGAGTCTAGGGGCAAAACAGATGGGCCCTCCAGGCAATTGCAAAGACCTGGGGCTGGATCTGAAGAAGGCAGTGAATCCATGGGGTGTGGTTTAGGTTCCTGAGCAGAGTGATGTCAGCTGGGTCTTGTTTTGATAGGATACTCTGGCAGTGGTGTGCAGGGTGCAGGTGTGTGTAGGGTGCTGGCCTGTGCAGGGTACACCTCACAAAGCAGAGGGCAGAAACAGGGGATGGATAATCAGGAAACTTCTGCTGAAATCCAGGCAAAAGGCCACTGGGGCTGGGCCCAGGCTGGTAGCAGTGGATATAATGGAAAGGAGTTGAATTAGTTGAATTCTTTAGTTATTTCTATGGTGAAGCTGATATAGTTTGCTGATATGTTAGGTGTGGAACCAAAGTAGGGTCACAGCTGTTACTGTCCAGAGGAAGTTTGGTGAGCAAACAGATGACCATAAACTAGCTGGCTTCCCAAAACCACTCTGGGTCACTCAGACTCTATCTCCAACCAGCTGTGTGACGCAGAGTTCTCTAATTGTTTTCCCTCTTCTGTGCAACAGAAGTCAGAGTACCACTCCACGGGATGGATGAGACAGTCCAAATGCTGGACACATAAGGGCTCAACCACCGTAATTTTTAGTAGAAATATTTAGAAATGTAAATGATCGCTATTTAAATAATTAATCACAATTTTTAAACCATGTAATCAATTCAATATAATTTAAAAAGTGTGGGAGAGGAAAAGCATTCCATCTTTAAATAGAAGTTTATTGTGATATATGAATATGAGAATAAAAATTCACAAGGAACTGAGAGAAAATGTTAGGGAATAAATACATCTACATTAACAAACATTCAGTCAAACCTGTTCGTGTCTGTAAGCAAATGGACAGCACCAGGTGTGCATAATTTATCTTTTGTTTTAGTTTCTGAATGCAGTACAAGAGTCAGCTCTTTAGAAATCCTTTCCTCACTTACTTTTGGAGCTGTGGCGGCCAGGTGCCCTGAGTCTGAAGTAATTAAAAACCTCTCACTCTGCAGCAGAAACCTTCTCCTTGAAAAACAATACCAAGCTGTTAGCAAAGAAATGCTAGTAGTGGAAATAAAATAAAAGATGTTTGTGAGAGAGGTTTTTCAGGGTTTCCATGAATAAAGGAGGCGATGTGCTATGATTACATGACCTCTTGGGCCCAGTATGATGGCCGGTGGTCAATTCCTCCTATAAAGGGAGATCAGGTGGTCCACCCAGGAGAGCAACAGGCACCTCTGAAGGAAGACACATACCCAATGGTGGCCATTTATCCTGCATGAATATAGGAGCATGTGCACTCCTTGGCAATCTTATTTGGACAATGTGGTTTTACAAGTCTGACGAGCTCTTCAGATGAGAACTTTACCTAAGTAAATAAAGCCATCTGTCTAGTCCAAAGTTTCCTTTTGCTTTGTATTGAAGTGGCTTCTTAGGAAAATGACTAAGCCTTCAGCTATTTCAGGAGAAACAAGAAACCCTGCTTTCTTTTCCTTTTTCATGTTTAAGGAAAATAACCACTTTAAAGTGGATGATTAAAGAAAAATCTATAGAATTCAAGTTCAGCAGAGTGTAAATTTATTTTAAAGAAAAATGCTAGGGTAGTTTGAGGAGTTTAAAAAAGTTATTGAGTTTTTGCAGAGTGGTACAACCTAAGGTAACTAAGAAAATTATTTTTATTTGTATATTCAATGAATAGCCATGCTATATATATTTATAACTTTACAGAACAATATAACTATAATTAAACACATAAATAATAATTCTCTCTACTCTGCATTGTTAATTTACATTTTCTATCCCTGGAATAATGAATTTTAAAATACCTTAGGTCAGTTTGTGAAGTGACTGAGAGGTTGCTCTCACATCTCTTATTTTAATAACTATTTAGTCATCAACATTCAAATAAGTGTCATCGTAGATTTAGTGAGGCCATAAATCAAACATAGGAAGCTGCTCAAATAAAAAAAAAAAAAAAGCAAAACAAAACAAAAAACACACTTTTCAATTTTAAACTGAAATTAGCTTATTCTAAATTTTGCTTCACAATTAAAACTTTGAACTATTTCCTTTAAAATTCAGGAAAATTCAAGTTTCAAAGTTGTTACCGAAACCTAGTTTCTTTTGGAACTGGCTTATACTGATAATTCAAAGATTGAAATAAACGGCAAAAACATATTGTTAACAAAAGTACTTTTTTTTAAAAGATTTTTCTTTATTATTTCCAGAGAGAGGGGAAGGGAGAGAGGCAGAGATGGAGAGAAACGTTGATGTATGGTTGCATTTCACCTGCCTCTAGCCACAGACCTGGCTGGAGACCTGGCTTGCAACCAGGTGCTCTGGCTGGGAAATGAACCAGCGAACTTTGGGTTCGCAGGTCGGCGCCTTAGCCACTAAACCATCAGTCAGGGCTAACATAAGAAAAAATGGATAAATTGGCTTCACAACTCTGGAAATCCACATCATTTTGGCATGTAGACACCGAATGGCAAGAAAAGCTGGTAAGAAATATTGTAGCATAATAGCTTTCAGTACTATTCAGAAGTGGTGCAATAAATGCAAATAAGAGAAAACCAAAATATTAGAAAACAATCCATATATTATGATTTTTAAATTAATCATTCACACATTTTGATACTATCAGTGGCACATTTTTGACGTTATTTGGATTTGTATGTTGCAATGGATTGCAACATATCAGCTACTATCTACATTTCCAAGGTTGAGAACTATTTGTTTTAGTTTTCCTTTCTGTAATTCTCTCTTGAGATGTTTTCAGTGAGTTACAGTTGCTTTTACTATTGAATGTTGAAGGACTATTGAATGTTGATTTTTTGAATATTCTTTATTTGCTCAACTGAATTTTGGGGTGCAATTTAAACCCACTTTCCTTTTCTTTGCTCTGAAAAATATTCATGTGGCAGATATAAAAAGTAGATTTTATGTACAAAAAGAATTTAAAAATTCTTGGTTATCTAATTTATTCTTCATGCCTTACATAATATTCAGTTTATTTTAAAGCAGAAACAAATGTCCTGTGGCTGTATTAAGCAAATTTGCATTTTTTATAAGGTATTTCCAACTATAAGGTGTTTTGTTTCCTGTCCTAAAACGCATATATACAAAGCAGGAAAGCGTTGAGACCAGTGAGCTATAAGTACATAGTGTGATCACAGCCAGCCCAAGTGATATGTAGTGAAAGATGAGCGTAGGTAGGTAAACTGGATTGGATTATGGAATGCATTTATTACCAGCCAGGGCACTGGCCTGAGTGGGTCTTCCTAGGGCCAGCCAGTAGTGTGTGGGCTCTTGACTTTGTGTAGGAAAGATTTACATAACACAAGTCCAGATGTCTACAAGGGTACATTTAGTGAAGCTGAAGACATTGAAACAAGGAAGGGCTCAGCATAGAAGCAAAAGAACTCAGGCAAGGCAGCCTTAGCTCACTGGAAGTCAGAGGAAAGGGGGCCTTGGGCCAGCAGTTCAGGGCATTAACCTGCTGGGATAAGCTGCTGCTGCCCGTTGCTCTGTGAAGTCTCACCTGGTTTTGCTGCTTTTCTGGGCCTTGAGCTGAAATACAACTGAGGCCTGGATGTTTTCTCTAGGGGGTGACCTTCCATATCTGGCTGTAAATTGCGCTGCCATTTTGTTCAGCCCTCTGTCTCAGTTTCCCTATTCCACTTGTCCCGCATTACTGGCCTGCCTCAGATTTACCAAAAGTTTAAAAAAATATGGACCTTATCTGTAGGTGACTGACATGTCTAATCATTGTTAGCAGGATAGTAGAAGGATTGAAATGTTCAGAGGTCAGCAGGTCAAGTAGCATTTTGTCATGAAGTCTAGGCCAGATATTAATGAGGGCCCACATCAAGGCAATCAAGAAGAGAGTGAACAGCAGGCAACAAGTTTGAGAAAAATTTATTTCATTGATAAAATCCATGGAATTTTATGACAAGTTTAATTGTTAACTAAAAATGAAAAAGAAGGATTGAAACCTCTGGAGAGTTTATCCTGGGTACCTGGTGATGCTATTAACTATCGGAGGTGGACTGGAGTAACTAGGGTGAGGGTGGAACATTAATGTGAAAACTTCCCAAAAAGTGCAATGTCTGTCGCACCTCACACAAAAGTTTTAAATGCTACAAGCCACAAACTGTCGGGTTTAACAACCTTATACAAATTACAGTAAACACTGCACCACTTCCTTCATTGTATTTCACTTCTTCATCCAGATGAGCAACTGAGAAAATCTTCAAAACCTCCCTCCCTCATGGCTGGAAATTAGGTCAGGTCCTGCCAGAGTAATTAATCTTAAATCACAACTTTTCCTGACAAGATGTACATATATATGTGTGTGTATATATATATATATATATATATATATATATATATAACCTTTATTATTAGATAGAATTTGTTAAAATACTAATGGGTAAAATAACTTAGTATTTATGCCATTTAATCCTGCTGAGAGTATCATTCTGAAAGTTGTTTCTGGGTTTACTAAACTAAGCCCTCAGGTAAGGAAACCAAATAGTGTTGAGTTTTAATGTTATCAGTCATTTTGAGAGCCTCCATCTCAGTGGGGAGGGAGTTCACTATGCCTCTGAAACATGGCTGTACTTATTGAGTATCTGTAGCATTTTAACCATTTGGTTAAAATAAAATAGGTTATATTTTGTTAGCTAAGCAGGTTAGTGGCAATTCTACCAAATCTTAAAAAAAAAATTCTGCAGGGTGTTCGAAGATCAGCTACATCCTTTAATGTTAAACTTGTTTAAATTTATTTGAGTATCATGTAAATTTCCACATTTCCTTAAGGGTTGGACCACTTCAAAATGTCTCTGTCAAAGCAGTCATTGTTTAGAATGCCCAAGTGATATGTAGTGAAGTAAGAAATACTTCTTACTGAGTAAGAAATATGATGAAAGAACATTTTGACTGGTAGGTTTAATACTTATTTTCTTGCTTATGATGGAATTCTAATTCCTAACCATGTAGCTGAAAGGGTAGCTTTGTGCATGTAAACCAATGCAAAGTTTCTCATGCAAATGTTTTTGAAATGTCAGAGTGTTGCTCTGGTTGATTTGACTGCTATTTTGGATTTTTTTCCTGTTCTGTTTTATTGATGTACCTGGGTTCCAAGTAAATTTCCATATGTCAAATACATTTGGTTTAACACATCTCAAATTATTTTTTCCTGATTCTAAAATAATATGTAATACACTGAAAACTCCTAATACGATAGATGTGTCGAAGGTACTTTAAGCTGCATTTAGGATTTCAAGCCAAATTTTGAAATTTATATTAGTCTGTAAACTGATTTGAATCTTTGCCAAGAAGAGCTATAAAAGTTGACCTTTAAAGGTTTACAAATGTGTAGTTACTTTCTACTCTTCTTGATTATTGCTTGAAGCAGAAGTAAAGCATTTACAAAAAACAGCCTAACCAAGATGTTTTGAAAGAGACCCCTATCTTTTATTATTGTTCATTTTATTCCTATAGCAACAGGGCCCTTGGGTATTTGCTTTTCAAATATATTTCATTACAGGTATTAATCTATCCAGAACTAGTATCAAACTGTTTAACACTAAAGCTAACCATGAACACCTGTCCCAAATCTTAATGATAATAACTTTACATTGTTAATTTCCAGATTTCATTAAATAGGACAGTATAAAATTGCAATTGAATAGAGGGAAAAAATGAATTGCTGTGTTTTTGGTAAAAACATCTTGCTTTTGAAGGAAAGTGGCATCACCACACAGTTGAGACTGGTGATGGAAAGTTTTATGTTGCCATGTTTTTACAAATTGTATGTTTTAAGTTAATTTACCGTTGATGGTTCTTTTTAATACAGTAGAATTAATTATAGGATCCCAGACTAAATACTTTGGTTTGGCTTTTAAGAATCTTTCAGTTCATTTGCTTATCGTTATAGTTAAGTTAGAGTTTCTAAGAACTATTTTTGAAAAATAAGCTTAACATAGTTTTTACAATTTTTACAGAAAAGCAATCTTAGTTTTTAAGTGAACCCTTTGAGATATATATATAGATATGTATATTTTAATATCCCTTGCAGTCCCCTGGCCCCTAAATGTCTCATCTCTGAAATTGGACATGCTGGTACCAGAGTTTCTCAGTGACATTTTCCCTCTTGAGCTTTCATTTACTCTTCATACGATTGAACAGTAGTACCCTTTTGGTCAATTAGGTGAAATTGATGGAAAAGATATCAGAGCAATTAAAGTCTTCACCTTTTTATAAAATAACAGTAAATTACAGTCTTTATTGTAATTAACAGTTACAGAAAAGACATTCAACTTTCACCAAGAGATATTACTTATTGGTCATTCAGTCTTAACAGAGAAGAACTAAATGTAAAACACCTGCTTATAATACATCTGCGTACATTAGCATGAAAGTTTTGAATATGAACAAACAGGGAAAAGGAGAAGTAGCTACAGGACTAAAGTTGGAGTCACATGGTTTCAAAGTTTGCGGAAAGTTTTTTTTTCTTTTTTCTTTTCCCTTTTTTTAATGATCTGTGTATGTGTCAAGGTTTTAGGTGTGAGTCCTTCAAAGTTGTTAGATTACATTTCCCTTCAGCTGGTTTGGAGCTGACTTTCAAACTTCTTTCACAAGTAAGGTTTTGAATAATTTTAAAGAAATTATTTACTGGCTTTTTAAATTTAAAATTCAGATGGATAGGCTGTTTTAGTTTACTGTTAAGAATTCTCTTTTTCACCTTTCATTTCCTTTCTAACATGAATTTATTAGGACACTGTAACGTTTTACTGCTTGTGAAAAAATGATCTTTCTTTTTAGTGTAAGATTAATGATGTTTGACTTGAGATAACTTTTATTTTCTGTTATTTTTGACTAGTCTTTGCTTTCTTTTAAAGGGAACTTGATAGAATACCACCTTGTAAAAGCCTTAGTATCATTTATATTTGGTAACTTAAGCTAAATGAACATGTTAGATGTGTCCATAAAAGAATATGTTCTTACTGAATTAACTAACCCATTCTAGGGAAGAGGGAAAGGAAGAGCATATCCAAAACTTTGCTACTTTTATGAAGTTACAAAATATATAATTTTTCAAACCCCAGTGAGTCACAACACTCTCATGGAAGTACTCTGTGCTACTCACCAGCACATCTGCCACAAGGGTGCTTAACACCCCCAAGACACAGCCTAGGGTAACGTCTCCCGGAAGCCTCACTGCAGCTGGTTTCCTTCTCCCCATTATTCTTCAGTGCTGGTGCTTGAAATGCAGAGCCTGACAGGATCCTCAAGGTCATATGTCTCTTCATGCATGCTGTCAGGCATTTCATGGATTTGTTTTGGCTATTCACCTAAATTTAAAAACTTCATGAGACAAATGTGTTATCTTCTTAAAAATGTTTTCTCCCTCTCTAACTACCCTGAAATGATACAGTGCTGCCTGCATAACAGACATTTAAAGCATTGTTGCTAAACAAAGATAATTGTCTCTTTATTTGTAGAAAATAATTGTTATTTTTGATATAAAATTCATATGCTGTGAGTTCCATTTATTTATTTAATATTTTATTTCTTTATTTTTAGAGAGAGAGGAAGAGAGGGAGAGAGAGAGGGAGAGAAACATCAATGCATGATTGCCTTTCACTTGCCTTCAGCTACGGACCTGGCTGGAGGCTTGGTTATATTCCCTAACTGGGAGTTCCAATTTTTAATTTCTTAATTATGATGGTGTAATATCTGTCCCATAACCCATATAAAGTTTGTGTCAAAAATGTCTTCTGCCCTCTACAGGAGAAAAGGTGTGAGGTGACTACTTTGTCTCTGAAACAATAAACCACAAAACCAACTGGTGAAGATCATATGATGTATGATCACTAACACTCTAGCCAGTAAGCTTTAAATTCCTTTGCTTCTTTGTTATGATAATATTAGATTAATGGTTGCTGAATGCAGGTGATTTTTTTAAATAAGGAAATTCTTTTTTTTTTTTTTAATTTTATTGTTGTTGTATTACATCCATCCCCTTTGTGCTCCCCTTTATCCCCCTCCCCACCTACCCATTCCCCCCGAAGTCAATCTGAATGCAGGTGATTAAATTTATATTTGGTTGATTTCCAGGGAGTAAACAGAAAATGATGTTCTATTAACATTTTACATCTTCCCTGATTGGACAGAAGTTCCGAAATACCCTTTGCTGAAATATTTTATTAATTCTTTACAATAAGCCTCATTTGATTTATTCTAGTTACTTTAAATAGATGCACAAAATTATTTTATGATTATAAAACAGAGTGCAATATCAAGGATATACAACGAGTTGAACAGAGGGATAAAAATTAGATTGTGATTGCTAATTATTATATTAAGGACAAAAACTATGATAAAAGTGACTTCGAGTTAAAACAAATTACCTTCATTTTAGGAAGGAGATATGATCTATTACAATATGAGATATAACATATTTCAGTTTAAAAATGCAGATAGAAAATATGGACAAGGGAAAATAGGCTGGAAAGTTATGATTTCAGAGTGCTGATCTAACTAAGAGCAATAATTATGGGGTTGTTTCTAGAGACATAGTACAAATGTGGCTCTGAGTTTCCCTGCAGCAAATAGATAGTTATAACACTCAAACTATATAAAAATAAAACAAACACTCAAGGTAAGTAAAGCTATTCCTTGATCTATTTGTAGATTCTTATTCAAATCTATGCTGTTCTAACTACTAGAACATTAGAGTATTTCTTAGAGTCAGATAGTTGTAAGTCCTCTAACTTGGTTATTCTTTTGTAAGATTGCTTTATACATTTTAGGTCCTCTATCATATTTCTATAAAAACTTCCAATCATTTAATCAAAATTTATAAAGAACAAAGAGCTTGCTGGGATTATAATATGGCTTTTTTTTTAATCAATAAATTAATTAGAAGAGAACTGACATCATAACTATACTGAATTTTCAATCCTTAAACATGGCATATCTATTTATTTCTACAATTTTTAACAATGTTCTGAAGTTTTAAATGTAGAGGTCTTGAGCATTTTCTGCTTAATTTATTCCTAACTATAATATAATTTTTATTGATGTTGTAACTGAATTTAAAACATTTCAGTTTTTGATTGTTTTCTGTTGTATACAAAATGCATTTGACTTTTATATATTAACTTTGTATACTACAACCTTGTCAATATCACTTATTAGTGTTAATATCAGTTAATATTAGTTAATATCACTTTTCTGTATAAACAATTGTTACATAGAAAAAGAGTTTTACTTATTATTTCTGATCTTTAGATCTTTCATTTCTTTTTCTTGCCTTTTTGCAATGACTAGCACTTGTAGTACAATGTTAAATAAAAGTAGAAAGAATAGGCATTTTTGCTTTGCTTCTGATCTTGGGAAGGAACTGTCAATATTTAATTGTTGTAGTGAATTGCCATTTTCCTTTATCATCTCCATCCTGCTGGTAAGCTCACTTAGTGATTTAAAAATAAAAAATTCAGAAATGAAAACAGTTCTAAAATTTGCAGTTGATTCTATTTTTATCTGCTTTCTGAATGTTCCTGTCTTTCCATCCCACTAGAGGTAAATAGCTATCTGGAAACTATTTCCTTATTTTTTTGAAACTATGGCTTCATTATTTTACTAGTGCTACTGCACTTCTGTGGGCAAAATTCCACTGGGAGTGCCACCTTCCTACTCACCGTAATCTTCCTCTCTAATACATACTATTTATCCTAATGGGATATTGAATACTTAACATATGTTTTTTTTTTTTTAAAGGTTTTATTCATTATTTTTAGAGAGAGGGGAAGGAGGAGGCAGAGAGGGAGAGAAGCATCAATGTATGGTTGCCTTTCACCTGCCTCCAGCTGGGGACCTGGCTGGAAAACTGGCTTGCAACCTGGGTATGTGCCCTGACTGGGAATGAAACCAGCAACACTTGGATTTGCAGGCCAGTGCTCAGTCCACTGAGCCACACTAACCAGGGCTAACATAATATTTTTTAAATGGAGTATTACATCTGAAACTAATGTAGTGTCCATTATAACTCTATAAAAATATTAGTGCTTAAACCAGTAATTACATCTTTTAATGTGCTAATTACCTTAAAAAAATTCTTGGCTATTGTTTGGTAAATGATTATGATAAGGTTAACAGTGTTAATTATAGGAAGTGAGTCAGTCTCTCACTGAGGTTATTAGATTGTTGAACCCTTAATTATTTCCTTGATCTCCAATCAAGGAGTCAAACAAGCAAGGATTGGAGAAAATAGTGGGGCAGAGAGTAGTATGTAACTAAAGGGCTATGCTGTTCAAAAAAAAAAAAAAGGCCCTGGCTGGTGTGACTTGTTTGGTTGGAGCGTGTCATTCTGTACACCAAAAGGTCTCAGGTTCTATCCTTGATCAGGGCACGTACCTAGGTTGGTGGTTTAGTCCCTGCTCAGGACCCTTATGAGAGGCTACAGATCAATGTTTCACACATCAGTGTTTCTGTTTCTCTCCATTCCACTCTTTCTTTAAAAGTCAATAAATATATTCTCAGGTGAGTATTTATAAGTAAAAGGAGTACCAAAATTCATTATTGTTTTTCTCAGATCAGTGTAATCTTATCTATCAACAGATCATTCTCACAGATTCTGATGCTTGTAGTGGCATTAAGGGGCAGATCTTACATAGTAATAATTATTCTAGGTGCATGGAGGGTATATCAGTGGGAAAGATCGAAGGAGGACATCTTATTGTGCCTATACAGTATGACCATCACAGTTTCATTTTAAAGGATGACCAAGATCTTGTTCTGTTTATTGCCCTTTTTAATAACCAGATTAATAATACCAGGAAATTTAAATTCTTGAATTTTACTTGTATCTTAATTGGCTGGAATATAACAAAGTATTGAGCCAATGTCAATATGATTAAAACAGTTTGCACTACCAGTACTTTCGGGACAGACCTTGTATTTCCAAATATTTTTTATTAAGGACATATTGAGAATATATTTTCTAAGGCCTTCCTTTTAAAAAATTGATATATAATTTACATACCATAACATTCATCCTGTTAGAGTGTACAAATTGGTGTTTTGTTTTGTATATTCACATAGTTGTAAAACCATCAGTTATCTACTGTTATTTAATTCCAGAACACAGCCATTTATGGTCAATTTTCATTCCTATTCATCCTAGTCTCTGGTGACCTCTAATATGATTTCAGTCCCTAATATTTCCTTGTTCTAAACATTTTTTAAAATATTTTATTTATTATCTTTAGAGGGAAGGGCAGGGAGGGAGGAGGAAAAAGAAGCCTCAATGTATGGTTGCCTTTCACCTGCCTCTAGCTACAGACCTGGCTGGAGACCTGGCTTGCAACCTGGTTATGTGCCCTGACTGGGGAATCAAACCAGTGACCTTACTGTTTGCAGGCTGGTGCCAATCCACTGAGCCACCAGCCAGGGCTCTAAAATTTTTTAAATAAATGGAATTATACACTATATGGCCTTTATATCTGAATTCTTTCACTTAACATATTGTTTGCAAGACTCATCCCTCTTATAGCACATATTAATACTTCATTTCTTTTTATGGCCAAAAAACATTCCATTGTATGGATATATATGTTTTCTATTCATCTGTTGATATACATATGGGTTGTCCACATTTTGGCTAATAAAGTAATGCTACCATAAAAATTCATGTATATTTTTTGTGTGATATCAGTTTTCATTTGAGTATATATGGTATATCTAGGGTTTGGAGTTGCTGGGTTCTAAGCCCTCTCTTAAACATTTATTTTGTTATGATAGATAACAAAAGATAATATTTTGGAGTTATGACTCTATCCTCTAAAAATAAAGTGGACATTTCTTTGTATTCATTATTTTCTATGTAGATGAAGAATTTTTTTCTTTATTGCAAATTCAAGTAGTCTACAGCGGTATGGTCTTAGGGAGAAAAAATACTGTAGTATCACTTCTGCTTGTTCTCTTTCCAGCAGCTCTTGTTTGTGTTGATTGTGCACATGTGCATATGTGTATATTTTCACCTTTAAAGTGGAAAAGTACATTTTTAGTGAAAAGCCTTCTAAGAATCTGGCACTAAATTTTGGAGATAGTATAAATCTTTTCAGTTTTTTTTCCCTTAGTCATTCTAAGAAGTTGAGTGAGACTGGGACAGGGACATATCTTAGATATATGCTATTAAAACTAGATGTTTCACTTCCCCTTTTTTCTGAGGTTAGTCCATAGTCTGGGTGAAATGGTAGATCTCTCCTTGGCAAGAAGCAGAATCCATTATTCAGAGTGGACCTTGGACAAATGCAGTACTATGTGCTTTCCACGGGATGTTTTATTTGGCACTATATCAGGGCATCTTATTGGGACCTTAGTTTTTATTTTATTAAATTAAATTAATTTATTAAAAGATTTTATTCATTATTTTTTAGAGAGAGGGGAAGGGAGAGAGGAAGAGAGGGAGAGAGAGCTCAATGTATGGTTGCTTTTCACCTGCCTCTAGCTATGGACCTGGCTGGATATTGGCTTGCAAGCTAGCTTTGTGCTCTGGCTGGGAATTGAACCAGTGACCTTTGGGTTTGCAGGCTGGCATCTTCTCACTGTGCCACCAGCCAGGAATCTGATCATTGTTCTCTTTACCAATTAGTATGAGATATTAAGTTCTTATTTAGGTTTACTGAGCACATTTATTTAGTTTTCCCACTAGGAGTACTTTTAAATGTTCTCTTTCAATAAATTAATATGTGTCAAATGCAATCACTATAAAAAAGAATATTGCTTGCTCTTTCCCACAGCTTTCTATATCAGATATGTTGTATAATCAATACTAGAAGGTGAACTCCTCAAGGAAAATAGTCTTAATTAATTAATGCCTGTGTCTTCAGGGTTTGGTATGCTGCCTGGCTTTTTCTATCTCAAGAAATGTTTGCTACTTACTTACAACATGCCAGCCCCTCCTGTGGGCCCTGAGAACATAAAGGTTACTATTATAATCAATCACCTAACAGTTACTCTCAGGCAGCTCTCTCCCAGGGAACAAACCATGAAACAAACTAGCATGAAGCTGTGGTGCTGTTTTAAGAATAGGCCCACAGGTACACTCAGCTGGGACAGAGGAGTATCCAGGGAAGGCTTTCTGGGGGACAATAAGAAGAGATACCTTAAAGTGAACTGTCCAAGGCTGAGCTGATATTTCTTTTCCAGACCTTTACCTTGTTTGGCTTTCCTGTATCAGTAAATGGTAATTTCATTCTAGTTTCTCAGGCCCAGTCCCTGGGTGTCATTCTTTGCTACCCTCTTCTTTTACACTCCAGTATCCAAATCATCTTCACTGCCCACCAGCACTGCCTCCACATGTCCCAGGACTCCTACCACTTCTCGAAGCCCCCAGTGTCACCAGGTAGTTCCAGCCACTGTAACCTCTTCCTGGCTTAATTTCTCTCCTGCTCTGCCTTCTTCTTTAGGTGGTCAAAGTATATGCAGCAGCCAGAGCAACTGTGGTAAAGTGACAGATCCAGACATGTCTTTGCTCAATTCTTTCATTGATGAATGCAGATTAAATGTGTAGTTCCTTAGAAGGAGCAAGGACCCACATGACTTGCCTTATTTTGTTCTCTGACTTCTTTTTCCTATTCCTCTCCCCCTTACTTTATGCCAGGCGCTCACGTTGTAGCTGTTTTTAAACGTGTCAGGCTGTGACTGGTTTAGGAGGCACTCTGCCCAGACCACCACTAGCTCTCTCATTCCCTCCCTTCTGGTCTTTATTTAAATGTCACATGCTCTATGAGGCCTTCCCTGCTAATAGCCACACCTGTGACCCCTTGCCCCGCCTACATACACATTCACACTTCTCTGCCCTTCTCCTGAGCAGGTACACAGCCTCACACTATGTTGATTTAGTTACCTGGCTTATGAATGTCTTCCCCACTAGAATGAAAGGACTTTGAAGACAGGGATTTGTGTCTGTTTTGTTCAATGTTATCTTTACAATACCTAGAATGGTACTTGGTCCAATAGATATTTATGGAATAAATTAAATACATAGCAGTATTTGGTAGTTACTCAATATTAGGTCTGTCCTAAAAGTATCAGCCATGAAAACTAAGGAACAATAGTCCTTCTAGAAGCTCCTTAAGTTTATATTTCCATGATATGTTGTCAAATTAAGAAACTGAGAAGTCCACAATAAAAATAATTAACCTAGAGCCCTGGCTGGTAGCACAGCGGATAAGGTGCCAGCCTGCGAACCCAAAGGTTGCTGGTTCAATTCCCAGCCAGGGCACATAACCAGGTTGCAAAGCCAGGTCTCCAGCCAGGTCTGTAGCTAGAGGCAGGTGAAAGGCAACCATACATTGATGCTTCTCTCCCTTGCTGCCTCTCTCCCTGACTCTCACCCTGGAAATAATAAATAAAATCTTTAAAAAAATTAACCTAGAACTAACATTTCACAAACTTTTAGATCATTGATTCTTAAACACACACACACACACACACACACACACACACACACACACAAACAAAACTAAACAAAAACAACCCATAAAATTTCTTAGAACAAATATCATGTGGAACATGCTTTGGAAAAGAAAGTATTCTGTTCTATGAGAATTCACTGTTCAAAATGCCTTGGTACGCTAGCAGGACACTTAGTACAGGAAAACTAATAGTTAATGTCAGAAGTATCACTAGCATCTCAATCCAGAATTTTGATTGAAATTTAGATATCACTTTGTTAGAAATTACCCTAGTCAGAAAGTGAGATGCTGTAACAGATAAATCTAGTGATGATCCATTCAAAGCAGGAGTGAAAATATAGACAGTGAAAAACTGAGCCCAAGACCTTGAGTCCTGAGTGCTTCTTCGGACACATCCTCTTCATCTAACTGTGACAGGCATATTTCTTTAAACAAATGTTTATTGAATATCTCCTGCATGCCGGATTGGTTTTTAGGCACTAGAGGGAGAGCAATGAGCAAGTCCCTACACTCATGGAGCTTACATGCCAGCAGGAAAAGGAAGAGAAGGATAAATAAACAAGTACACCCTATGCCAGGTGGTGATGGGCATCATGAGGAAAACAGACATCCTGTGACAATAGGGAGCACCGCCCACTGGGACCAACTAGTGACATTGCTCCTTTAGGTGTGCACATGTCCAGGGACAGAGAGTGCCAGAAGAGGTAGGAGGGGAATGGGGTGGGGCAATTTTAGATACCTTGCCAGGGAAGCCCTCACTGAGTGTGACATGGGAATGGCATCCTGAAGGAGGGGCTAAGTGGGTAGGGGGCTGGGTGAAGTGCTCTTCTGGTGGGGCCATCACACAAGACTTGGAAAGTGGCAGAGAGATGTGACAGGATGGCCTCCCATTGAACAGCATTCTCAGGCTGCTGTGTGTAGACCCAAGGGGAAGGCAGAGCCGGGAGGGTACATAGGAAACCACACACCATGCAATAACAGGTGAGAGGCTCCATTCAGTGGGAGCGGTGGACTGGTGTGAGTGGGGTAGGTTAGGGTGGACAGGATTTGCTGAGACATTAGATAGAAGGTTTAAAGGAAATAAAACTAGAGAGTTCATGGAAATTTTGGAATAATGGAATTGAATTTACTGGAAGGGGAACCTGGATAAGCCAATTGTCAAAGATAGAGGTTATGGGTCAAAAGTTGGCTTTGGGTTCATTATATTTAAAGTGCCTATTAATTATTCAAGTAGAGCTAGTCATCCAAGATGTAAAATGTACACATATTTTTCAAATATGATCTTAAATGCCTTTTACGATCTGCTGGTTTGATGCAGTTGTACCTCATATTCATTTGCCTGGAAAATTGTATTCAAAATGACTCATAGCACATATCCTGTTGGTCCTTAGGTAGACCAGAAGCTGCAGAGCACAGCAAGGTGCACTGTCCACACGGAACTGGTGCTGCACCAGGTTACTTTGTGTCACCAGTCTCCTCAAAACACCAACAGAAACTTCATATGGGGCTTTTTCTCCTAAAGACACTAGGTAGTCATAAGGAACGTTTCCCAAAATAAAATTAAGACCTTAATCCAATCCTCATCATAGGGCAATATCAGTTAGTTTCAGGCTTTTTAAAAAAGATTTATTTTATTATTTTCAGAGAGAGGAGAAAGGAGAGAGAGATGTATGGTTGCCTTTCACCTGCCTCCAGCTACAGACCTGGATTGCAACCTGGTTATGTGCTCTGGATAGGGAATCAAACCAGCAACTTTTGGGTTTGCAGGCCAGTGCCTTATCCACTGTGCCACCAGCCAGGGCTGGTTTCAGTTTTGATGTAAGGTTCTTCATTATACTAATAGTAACTTGCTTTAACATTACTTTTGGAGGAAGATAACTATCTGAATCTGTGGACACTTGGTAAGGAAAGAATAGTTGGTAACAGTGGAGTTAGGATGCATTATATTTACTTAATATTGTCATTCTCTGAATCAGAACAGACATCAAGATTTTGGAAAATTCTAAGGTCTCATAAATCTTAATGATCAATAAATTAGTAAAACTGAAGAATTGCTTAAGGGAAAGTTCAGGTGAGAAATTCTGGATGTTGGTCAGGCTCTTACTCATGATCTGAAAGCCTCTGAAACAAGTTTTGGCATAAACCAGAGAGTATTCTTCATTTTAAATAAAAATTAAAAAATTACCTTCTTCATGACATCAATTGCCCCCGCCCCCATACATATGGGTTTTTTTTTTTCTTTAGGAAGAGAAATTAACTAGGTTACTGATTAAGCTACTTGTATGGGAATAAATAATATAAATTTTCAATACTTTTTCAATTTTAACTTTAACTGA
Organism: Noctilio leporinus; assembly: GCA_004026585.1. Lineage (NCBI taxonomy): Eukaryota > Metazoa > Chordata > Mammalia > Chiroptera > Noctilionidae > Noctilio > Noctilio leporinus. The sequence goes on from PVIW01002321.1 coordinate 220,304, forward strand.
AAGTAGATTTACTAAGTCAGTGGTTATTAACTCATTCTACATATCAAGGAATTTTGCTTACTTTTTAAAAATACGAGAATGGAAAGGTGAAGCTAAAGTTAAGGCTCAAAATGAGCTTTGCTGACCCTGCCTCTTTTGTTGTTTCTTCCGAAAGCCAAAATGACAGAATATTTACACACTTGGAATTAATATTTATTTGAAATCTAGCTTTGAAATAAGCCAAAGGGGCAGTTTGCTTCTACTCTGAAAAAATTGGTGAAGGTTAAGTTATCCGTGATTCCAGCAAAGCCATATTATACATAGTTACTCAATTGATAGAAATGATCTCCATTAATTATTTTTCTGTGAGCTGCTAATTGCTATTTTCAGCCTACAATTTCTTGCAGATGATTTGTTTGAAAATCATGATTGTGGCTTCTGCTAAATTCTTTGAAATTCAGGCCTTTAATCCTGTGCTTTACAAATTGTTTTAAAAGTACTGATCTAATTAAGCAAATTGATGCAAATATTAGTTGCGGAGACCAAATTCTTTTCTAATGGATATGCTTTGTTCACATCATAACTTTAATTAAAACTCGCGGATTCTGACATGCATAGTCAAGGGCTGCCTCAGAAATATATGACATCAATGTTCATGAAATTGGAGTGCATCTAAGCATCATAGCACAGGGATGGTCTGGACTTTCCAGCTTAAAAATATTACTAATCATGTGTTTTGTTTGTTGTCACTGGAAAACTTTTGTGTTTATGAACAAAGATAACATGTTTAATGGTTAGACTGATACATTGAAAAATGATCATAATAGTACCTTTTATATACATTTAGTGTATTTTTTCTTTTTCTTTTTCTTTTTTTTAATTTTATTGTTGTTGTATTACATCCATCCCTTTTTTCTCCCCTCTGTCCCTCTCCCCACCCACCCATTTCCCCCAAAGTCAAACCCACCTGTTGTCCATGTCCATGGTTCCTTTATACTAGATTATTGTCTAAGCTGCTCCCCTTTCTTGCCTCTGCCTCCCCCCTCCCCCTTCCCCCCAACCCCTTTCCCCTGACCACTGAAGGCCTATTCCTTGTATTCATATACATGGTTCTATTTTGCTTGTTGTTAGTTTTGCTCATTATTGTCCCATAATGGGTGAGATCATATGATATTTGTCCTTCACTGCCTGGCTTATTTCACTAAGCATAATACTCTCCAGTTCCATCAATGTTGTTGCAAAGGGTACAAGTTCTGTCTTTGTTTCTGCTATATAGAACTCCATTGTGTAAATGTACCAAAGTTTATTTTTTTCTTTATTTTTAATTTTATTGTTGTTGTATTACATCCATCCTCTTTTTGCTCCCCTCTGTCCCCCTCCCCACTCACCCATTCCCCCCAAAATCAATCCCACCTGTTGTCCATGTCCATGATTCCTTTATACTAGGTTCTTGTCTAAGCTGCTCCCCTTCTTTGCCTCTGGCTTCCCCCTCCCCCCAACCCTGTTCCCCCTGACCACTGAAGGCCTATTCCTTGTATTCATATACTTGGTTCTGTTTTGCTTGTTAGTTTTGCTTATTATTGTCCCGTAATGGGTGAGATCATATGATATTTGTCCTTCACTGACTGGCTTATTTCACTAGGCATAATACTCTCCAGTTCCACCCATGTTGTTGCAAAGGGTACAAGTTCCTTTTTTCTTTCTGCTATATAGAATCTCATTGTGTAAATGTACCAAAGTTTTTTGATCCAATCATCCACTGATGGGCACTTAGGCTGCTTCCAGCACCTGGCTATTGTAAATAGTGCCGCTATGAACATAGGTGTGCATAGGTTCTTATGAATTGGTGTTTCAGGATTCTTTGGGTATAGTCGAAGTAGTGGAATTGCTGGATCAAAAGGCAGTTCCATTTTTAGTTTTGTAAGGAAACCCCATACTGTTTTCCACAGTGGCTGCACCAGCCTACATTCCCACCAACAGTGCACCAGGGTTCCCTTTGTCCCACATCCTCGCCAACATTTGTTGTTTGTTGATTTGCTGATGATTGCCTTTCTGACAGGTGTGAGGTGGTATCTTATTGCGGTTTTAATTTGCATCTCTCTGATGACTAGTGATGTTGAGCATTCTTTCATATGCCTCTGGGCCCTTTGTATATCTTCCTCAATGAGTTGTCTGTTCAGGTCCTTTGCTCATTTTTTAATTGGGCTGTCTGTCTCCCTGGTGTTGAGTCACATTAGTTCTTTATATATTTTGGCTATCACACCCTTGTCTGAGGTATCATTGGCAATTATGTTTTCCCATACAGTTGGTTCCCTTTGAATTTTGCTAATATTTTCTTTAGCTAAACAGAAACTTTTCAAATTGACATAGTCCCATTTGTTGATTCGTTCTTTGATTTCCTTTGCCCTTGGTGAAGTATCAGTAAACATATTTTTGCGTAGGATATCCGAAAGTTTACTGCCTATATTTTTCTCCAGGACCTTTATGGTGGCACCACTTATGTTTAGATCCTTTATCCATCTTGAGTTTATTTTGGTGTATGGTGTAAGTTGGTGGTCTAGTTTTATCTTTTTGCATGTTGCTGTCCAGTTCTCCCAACACCATTTGCTGAAGAGACTGTTTTTACTCCATTGGATGTTCCTACCCCCTTTGTCAAATATGAGTTGACCATAGAGTCCTGGGTTAATTTCTGGGCTCTCTATTCTGTTCCATTGATCTATATGTCTATTCTTAATGCCAGTACCATGCTGTTTTGATGACAGTAGCCTTGTAGTATTGTTTGAAGTCCGGTATTGTGATTCCTCCTACCTTGTTCTTCTTTCTCAAGATTGTGGTGGCTATTGGTGGGCGTTTTTGGCTCCATATAAATTTTTGAAGTATTTTTTCTATTTCTGTGAAGTCTGTCATTGGTATTTTAATTGGGATTGCATTGAATATGTAGATTGCTTTGGGTTGTATGGACATTTTAATGATGTTCATTCTTCCCGTCCACGAACATGATATATGCTTCCATTTATTTGTGTCTTCCTTGATTTCTTTCTTCATTGTTCTGTAGTTTTCTGAGTACAGTCTTTTACCTCCTTAGTTAAGTTGATTCCTAGGTACTTTATTTTTCTTGTTGCTATGGGAAATGGGATTTGTTTTCTCGCTTCTATTTCTGTTGTTTCATTATCGGTGTACAAAAATGCTTTTGATTTCTGGATATTGACTTTATACCCAGCTATTTTGCTAAATTTGCTTATTAGGTTGAGTAAGTTTTTGGTGGAGCCAATCGGATTTTGTATGTACACTATCATATCATCTGCAAATAATGACAGTTTGACTTCCTCCTTTCCAATTTGGATACTTTTGATTCCTTTTTCTTCTCTGATGGCTAGAGCTAGAACTTCCAAGACAGTGTTGAATAGAAGTGGAGAAAGTGGACAGCCTTGTCTCATTCCTGATCTTCGGGGGAAAGCTTTCAGTTTTTGTCCATTAAGTATGATGTTCGCTTCAGGTTTCTCATAGATGACCTTTATGAGGTTCAGGTATGCTCCCTCTATTCCCATTTTGCTGAGGGTTTTTATCATAAATGGTTGCTGCACTTTATCAAATGCTTTTTCAGCATCTATTGATATGATCATATGGTTTTTATCTTTCAATTTGTTGATGTGGTGTATTACATTTACTGATTTATGAATGTTGTACCATCCTTGCATCCCTGGGATGAAGCCCACTTGATCATGGTGTATGATCTTTGTAATATACTGCTGAATCCGATTGGCCAATATTTTGTTGAGAATTTTAGCATCTATGTTCATCAGAGACATTGGCCTATAGCTTTCTTTCTTAGTTGTGTCTTACCCTGGTTTTGGAATTAGAATAATATTGGCCTCATAGAAAGAGTTTTGGAGTCTTCCCTCTTCCTGGATTTTTTGGTATAGTTTGAGGAGGATAGGAGTTAGTTGTTCTTTAAATGTTTGGTAAAATTCACCTGTGTAGACATCTGGTCCAGGCTTTTTTGCTTTGGGAGATTTTGGATGACTTCTTTCATTTTGCTAGTTGTTATTGGCCTATTCAGGCTTTCTGCTTCTTCTGGGTTCAGTTTTGGTAGATTATACCTTTCCAGAAATGTGTCCATTTCATCCAGGTTGTCATATTTTTTGTCATAGAGTTGTTTGTAGTAATTTCTTACAATCTTTTGTATTTCTGAGCTATCAGTTGTGATTTCCCCCCTTTCAGTTCTGATTCTGTTTATTTGGGTCCTCTCTCTCTTTTTCTTGAGGAGCCTAGATAAGGGCTTGTCAGTTTTGTTTATTTTTCAAAGAACCAGCTCCTGGACCTGTTGATTCTTGGAATTGTAGTTTGAATCTCTGAGTTATTGAGTTCTGCCCTGATTTTGATGATTTCCTTCCTTCTACTTGCTCTGGGCTTTGTTTGTTGTTGCTCCTCTAGGTCTTGCAGCTTTGTGGTTAGGTCGTTTTTATAAAGTTCTTGTAACCTTTTTTGGAAGGCCTGTATTGCTATAAATCTCCCCCTGAGCAATGCCTTTGCTATATCCCATTGGTTTTCGGCTGTTGTGTGTTCATTGTCTTTTGTTTCCAGGAACTTTTTGATTTCATCTTTGATCTCATGGTTGACCCCTTCATTGCTTAAAAGCATGTTATTCAGTCTCCATGAGTTAGAGAATTTTTGGGTCTTTCCCTTGAATTTGGTTTCTAGTTTCAAGTCATTGTGATCTGAGAAGATACTTTGTATGATTTCAATTTTCCTGTATTTGTGGAGACTTGTCTTATGACATACCATGTGGTCTATCTTGGAGAATGATCCATGTGCATTTGAAAAGAATGTGTATTTTGCTTCTTTGGGATAAAAGACTGTATACATCAGTTAGGTCCATTTCCTCTAGAGTGTTGTTCAATGCCACAACATCTCTGGGGATTTTTTGTTTGGAAGATCTATCCATTGTAGATAGTAAAATCCCCTACTATTAGTGTGTTACTGTCTATGTCTTTCTTAAAGTCTTCCAAGATTTTCCTTATATATTTCGGAGCTCCTATGTTGGGTGCGTTTATGTTTATCAGAGTTATTTCTTCTTGATGGATTGTTCCCTTAAGTATTATGAAATGTCCATCTTTGTCCCTTTTTATGTCCTTCATTGTAAAATCTATTTTATCTGAAATCAGTATTGCTACTCCAGCTTTCTTTTCATGTCCATTTGCTTGATATATAGTTTTCCATCCCTTCACTCTCAATCTGTGTCAATCTTTTGTTCTGAGGTGGGTCTCTTGAAGACAGCATATATGTGGGTGATGTTGTCTTATCCATTCGGCTACCCTATGTCTTTTGATTGGTGCATTTAATCCATTTACATTTAAGGTTATTATTGATTGATACTTATTCATTGCCATTTTCTCCCTTTGTGTATGTATTCTTTTTCGGCTTTCTCTGTTTCTTCATTTTATTTGTTTACTTATTTTTATAGCAGACCCTTTAGCATTTCTTGCAATGCTGGTTTGGTAGAAATGTATTCTTTTAGTCTTTTTTTGTCTGGGAAGCTCCTTATTTCTCCTTCTATCTTGAATGAGAGCCTTGCTGGGTAGAGTATTCTTGGTTGCAGGCCTTTGTTTACCATGACTTGAAATACTTTTTGCCATTCCCTTCTGGCTTGAATTGTTTCTGTTGAATAATCATTTGATAGCCTTAGTGGAGCCCCTTAATAGGTTATGTGTCGTTTCCCTCTTGATGCTTTTAGGATTCTCTCTTTGTCTTTCAGATTAGCCATTTTAATAATAATGTGCCTTGGTGTTGGTCTGTTTGGGTTGATCCTCATTGGGACCCTCTGTGCTTCCTGAACTGGATTCATGTTTTCACTCATCATGTTAGGGAAATTTTCTATCATGACTTTTTTGAACAGGTTTTCCATTCCTTGTTTCTCTTCTCCTTCTGGTATCTCTATGATACGGATGTTGTTA
>PVIW01002322.1:0-226051 GCA_004026585.1 Noctilio leporinus
TATGCCTCTGGGCCTTTTGTATATCTTCCTCGGTGAGTTGTCTGTTCAGGTCCTTTGCCCATTTTTTAATTGGGCTGTCTGTCTCCCTGGTGTTGAGTCGCATTAGTTCTTTGTATATTTTGGAGATCAGACCCTTGTCTGAGGTATCATTGGCAATTATGTTTTCCCATACAGTTGGTTCCCTTTGAATTTTGCTGATATTTCCTTGAGCTGAACAGAAACTTTTCAATTTGATATAGTCCCATTTGTTGATTCGTTCTTTGATTTCCTTTGCCCTTGGTGAAGCATCAGTAAACATATTTTTGCATAGGATATCCAAAGGTTTACTGCCTATATTTTTCTCCAGGACCTTTATGGTGGCACTGCTTATGTTTAAATCCTTTATCCATCTTGAGTTTATTTTGGTGTATGGTGTAAGTTGGTGGTCTAGTTTTATCTTTTTGCATGTTGCTGTCCAATTGTCCCAACACCGTTTGTTGAAGAGACTGTTTTTACTCCATTTGATGTTCCTTCACCCTTTGTCAAATATGAGTTGATCATAGAGTCCTGGGTTAATTTCTGGGCTCTATTCTGTTCCATTGATCTATATGTCTATTCTTATGCCAGTACCAGGCTGTTTTGATGACAGTAGCTAAACCTGATTGTTTTTTATGTATGCAAAGTATATGTATAGAATAGAGGAAAATTAAATCCTGAGTACTTCTAAATATATAGAGAGAGCTGCCAAAAATTGAGTATATATTTTTCTTCTTTGTTGAGAGACAGTCTTTTAGGTAATGGTCATGATCACTAGTACCATCAGAGAATAAGCCAGTCAGAGTCTAGGCTGCCTGTGTACCTTGCCCTGTCACTCAGGGCAGAAATGTTGCCACCTTTCAGAACTTCATACTGCATGAGGACAAGCCTTCTGACAGTCTGGGAACACAAGGTCTCTACTAGAGTACTGAGCCCCCTGGATCCATACCCACAAAACTGACCTCTTCATAACACCAGTTCTCATCAAAAGAGGCACCCCCAAGAGTGTGTTCATGCCACAACAGTTAAGGCATTTCAGATTGTCCATCTTCTCCACTAGCAACAGGATAGTGCAGATCAAAAGCCTTAAAAATGGACAGTGTTCAAGATACCATTTCTGTGAATTGATTTTAAGTAGATATCAAAGAAAATGGAGAAATGTCTTTAAAAATGGAAGCGACCTAAATGTTCTATAATGAAGATTTGGGATATGGTATACTAATATAGTGGAATATTATGCAATCATTAAATAACTTATAGAAATACATAGTATTAAAATGTTCACATTCATAACTGGTTCAAATGGAGAACAATATGCTATGTATATATTTGATATACACTAAGTTGTTCATAAATATTTTAAGTGAAAAAATTAGTTGTGAAATAGAATATAGTAGCCAATCATTTTTTAAAATTTTTTTTAAAGATTTTATTTAATTATTTCTAGAAAGAGAGAAAGGGAGAGAGGCAGAGAGGGAGAAAGACATCAATGTATGGTTGCCTTTCACCTGACTCCAGCCACGGATCTGACTGGAGACCTGGTTTGCAACCTTGTCATGTGCCCTGGCTGGAGAATCAAACCTGTAACCTTTGGGTTCGCAGGCCAGCACCTTACCCACTGTGCTACCAGCCAGGGCAGGACTTCATTTTTTATATAAAAGTTGTAAGTTATGTTCTTTGCTTATACTCAATAATAAGTTTTTATAATTTTTTGTAAAATATTGTAGTTTTCCTTGTATGTTTGCTACATGTAAGCTATGGGGATGGAAATGAATAAGCTATCTGGATAAATAGAAAAGTACCCACCATTTATATGACTTTTTGGTTGATTGGTCTGCTTATTAGTAAAAAAAAAAAAAGAACTTCCAGAATGACATGTTTGAGAATGTTAAAATATGGAGCCCAAATTCTTCCAATATGGATGTCTGATCAGATTACAATGTTGAGGTATTAAACACTTAGAAAAAACATTTTCATATTGTTTAAGCACTTGATAGTTTTTTTCTATGAGATTTTTTAGAATGCAATGTAAAAATAAGGAGAGGACTAGAACTACTATGAAAGTGGTAATCCAAAATTTTAGAAGATAGAAACTATAGTAAAACTCTTGGATGATGAGGATGTGGAATGAATGATTCTTTGTTAAGCTCTGCATTTTTTTTTTTTTTTTAAGATTTCATTTATTATTTTTATAGAGAGGGGAAGGGGGAGAGGCAGAGAGGGAGAGAGTCATCAATGTATGGTTGCCTTTCACCTGCCTCCAACTACAGACCTGGCTAGAGACTTGGCTTGCAACCTGGTTATGTGCCCTGGCTGGGGAATTGAACTTGCGATCTTTGGGTTTACAGGCCGGTGCCTTCTCCACTGTGCCACCAGCCAAGGCCTAAGCTCTGTTTTAAAGATTGTATTTATTTATGTTTAGAGACTGGGAAAGGAAGGGAGAAAGAGAGAAACATCCAGGTGGTTGCTTCTTGCGTGCTCCAGCTGGGGACCTGGCCCGCAACTCAGGCATGTGCACTAGCTGGGAGTCAAACCAGCAATCCCTTCAGTTCAAAAGCCAGCACTCAGTCCACTAAGCCACACCAGCCAGGGCTAAAGCTCTGTTTTAATGAGGACCGTGTATCTCTAAACTCTCACCAAGTTGCTTAGTATAGGTTCAGTTATTTTAACACTTAAGAGTGAAATTTGTAGAAATTAGTCACTAATACATTTAAATATGTCATGCTATCTCTGGTCAGTTTACCAAAGATTAAACTGGGCCCCTTTCCTCAATGCACATATTACATTTACTGGATTTAACAGTAACATGCCCAAAATCCATCATTGAGAAAGTGGATGAAGGGTTTATATGGCCAAAGAGGTTCCCCTCTACAGCTATTCACCCTACCAAACACCCTCAGACTAGTCAGAACACAAAGTGGGTATACTCCCTCACAAAAAAAAAGTATCTTAAGTGTGTTCTCCTTGGGCGAAGTTTCTGTTTCTCATAAAGTTTAATGAGGCATGTTCTACAGTTCCAGTCATGGAACTACCCAATATCCCTAACTCAAGTTCAGAAATAATGAAATATGAGTGGTAACACGGATCTATTCACAATTGATGTCTGTTGAAATGCTTTCAAAGATTTTTTTTTTTTTTGCCAAAAAGAGAATTTGTCAACGTGTTGTAGCATGCTATTAAGTATATCATAGTCTTCAGGGAATAATATCAAGAATTAGACTTCCCTCCTTCAATTCCCAGTCTTTTGCTTGGTGTGTGTGCTTTTCAAAAACTTTCTGCATCTCTTTTCAACCACCTCTGTGGGGGAGGTGATTATGATAATAAGTATCTCATTAAGGGTGGTTGCAAAGAGTAAATGAGATCACGTGTGGAAACATTTTAGAACAGTGACTGACCCCCTAGTAAGTTCTCAGTAAATTTAAGCTTGATAGTAGCAGTCATGCTGATAGTAGTAGTAAACTTAAATTTTACATATAAGAATTCTCATGCCTTTAAATTTAAAAATTTGTAGCCGTGAAACACATAAAATTGCAGTGTTTTACATTGCTGAAGGTCAAGAAGATAAGTGTTCAATCCTCTCCAATGACAAAGGAAGCCAAGCATATGAAGACTTTGTTGCTGGACTAGGATGGGAGGTAATTCATTTTATTTAATAGGTATTTATTGACCAGCACTATTTAAAAATGTATGTAAACTAGACATTGATTTTATATGTTTTTACATTCAACTGTAGCATGAATAGAGATCTAGGGTTAAAGAATGTATTGAATTTAACATCTTCTATTAGTTCTTTGTTAGTACTTCTCTTTCCCCTTAGATTTCCTCATAACATTATTTCATTTGCTCTTTACCGGATCTCAATAGTCAGATCACATTCGATAAGCTTAGATCAGCTCATCCAACCATAGACAGTTTGTAGTAAGCGAAGGCAAATATGGACAGAGATTCAATGGCTTTCACCACAGTATGGAGAATGGAGAAAAGGAATCAGTTATGTGATGGGTGAAAAGATGAAAAAAGAATTGACTGAAGTCAAAAGTTGGAATGAAAATAGAATATAATAGCTATGATGGTTTAGCTTTCAACCTGTTTTTCTAGGATAGATCCCAGAATGACTAACGATGAAAAAAATTTCCTCTTTTACTAAATGATATTCTCACAGACCCACATGTACATTTTTACATATCCATGGATATACATATATGTCTCCAGAAACATAATCTAAAGAAAAATCCAGCCCTAGAATCTAAAAGAATTCAGAATAGTTAAAATGAAAATCTGTGTATCTAAAATACTTTTTCTTCTTACTACTTTTGTTTGGGTTTCTTGGTTATCTGTGCTGTGAGAAACTCTCTGAGTGTATAAGAAAGACTTGTGTCTGAGAGTTAAGGTTAACAAGGGGACTGATGTGGAGATAGGGACAGGGTAAGAGTACTTCAAGGCAAAGGCACATATACTTTCTAAAAGGTCAAGTAGGTCTTGGTCCAAAAGTTATTACGCTTCTAATAAATAATTGTTATTTTTACTAATAAGGTTATTTCTTTGTCATGCAAAATACTTATTATTTAACTAATAGGTTTTTAAGTACATTCTTAAATAAATTTTTAATGAAAGACCAGAAAATTAGTTAAATCTGTTACATGTCAATTATCTTTGGCACAGAAGAAATTCTTCTATTTTTTATTATGTTTGAATAGTTGCTTTACTGAAAAAATACTAGTTTGTGAAAATTTTTAAAATAGATATAGGCACTAAGAAGTAAACATTCACCCCTACACCGTAGCTTGAAAATAATTATGACCCATATATGTACTTTTGGCAGTGATGTAGATTAGAACAACCTGTTTAAAAGGCAGTTTAGCAATGGCTATTAAATTTTGAAATATCTGCACCCTTTGACCCAACATCCTACAGAAGCAGTGCTTTTAATGCTTCTCTGGTTTGACCAGCAAAAAACTCCATCACATCAACAATAGGGAAACTGTGTGAGTGTGTGTACACTTAGATACATATAGTATATACGCAGGAGGGAAAACGTTATAAAAAATATATAACTAAATTTTGATAGTTGGTAGGATTATGGAACACTTTCATTGTTAATGTTTCTTTAACTTAATTTTGTCTAACTTCATATTACATTTGTTTTGATCAGAAAGCTATAGAAATGAACATAATTAAATATTTTTAAAATTCACATTCCTGCTTGGTGAGTAAGAATAGTTAATGTTTAACCCTGATTCTTTTTCATCTTTGTGACCTGTATCAGGTGGATCTCTCAACCCACTGCGGGTTCATGGGTGGGCTTCAGCGCAATGGCAGCACAGGACAGACCGCTCCTTACTATGCCACCTCAACTGTGGAAGTGATTTTCCACGTTTCCACTCGGATGCCATCAGACTCAGATGATTCACTCACCAAAAAGGTAAGGGGCCCTTATTTATAGGCAAGGCTCTCCTAGAACTGAACAAGGTGATGGCTTAGCACACTTTGAGCCTAGTTAACTCTGGGTTCAACCTCAAAGTCATTCATCTCAAACTACAGTTGTATTTAATCTGAAATATTCAACGTGTCAGAAACTAAAGAAATATGTGAAAAGCAACCAGTTATTTGAGTCTTAAATCCTGAGATTAAGATTTAGGAAACAGGAGGATCTTAAATGTTAATACTTCTGGATTTTCCACTGATTGACTATTTTATTTTTAAAGATTTTATTTATTATTTTTAGAGAGAGGGGAAGGGAGACAGAAAGAGAGGGAGAGAGACATCAATGTATGGTTTTCTTTCACTTGCCTCCAGCTACAGACCTGGCTGGAGGCTTGACCTTGCAACCTGGTTACATGCCCTGGCTGGGAGTCGAACCAGTGACTTTTGGGTTCCCAGGCCAGCACCTTAGCCACTGTGCCACCAGTCAGGGCCATTGTATGACTATTTACTGATGGAAACCTCTCAGGTTGGCAAAGGTCCTAAGATATGACAGCCTTGTACTAGTGTAGCTCTGAGAAAGCAGACATCTCTTAGGCTTGCTGTAGGGTATCTGGCAATGCCTGTCAGAATGATGACTTCAAGTGTGCTATTGTCCAATTGTCCCACCTTTGGCACTGACCTTGTGTTCTCCTTCAAGTTGGCCCTGTGGGTATTTTTTTTTTTTTTTTCCTAGAATTCAAAGGAAATCTTCTTCACCCTTGAGGCAACTACACCCTTCCGCTTCCCCCTGGGCCCCACCCTCACCCCCACACTGTACTTTTCAATCTGCTGGAAGTTCACCTCAGGTAACCTATTAGAATGAGGAGCACCTGAATGGAAGAGGGATTTTAATCTGGATGGAAGCCTAAAAATATGACCCACTCTTATAAGTTTCCAGATGAGAAGAACTTTGACTAATGTGCTAGTGAGCAGTAGTACCTGGAATTTCTACCTCACACCCACTCTGTTCCTACACAGAAGCAAGGATAGCAACAAATCATTCAGATGCTGATGAACACTGGCCCTTGGTTTGGGTGGGGAATCTGACGTGGTTCTAATAGCCATGGTCTGGAGACAGATGGACCTGGGCTCAATTATCCATTTACTTTACTAGCCCAGGCCTCAGTTTCCCCATATATTAAATGAAATTAAAAACACAACCTATATCGCAGGGTTGTTAAGTTTAGATAATGCCTGCAAAATTGCTTGGCACAATGCCTGGTAAGGTCTCTGACCATCAGCTGTTGTTATTACCTACCCATTGGTCTAAATGATTCTTTTATTCTCCCACCCTATTAGGCAAATGATTGATTTTGGCCAATGGGCCTTACTGTATCTCTATTTCTTTCCTCTGCAATTTTCCTTTTTCACTACTCTAGCCACAGACCTCTGGACCATGTTCATGGTGGCCAGCAGTAAGTCTGTTCATGGCCAATCACAATCACAGACAACTCTTCCAAGTGACCAAGTGACTAGGATGCACAAAGCATGATTGGCTTTCACTCCGTGGCCCACATGCTAGCATGGCCTCCCTCTGGCCATGAGCTGACTTACACAGGTGTGGAGGAACTGCCTCTATGTCTTAGGTTCTGATGGCTGCCCTGGCTGTGGTGTTTTTAGTGAAGGAGACCCTGCCCTCAGAGAATCTATTTCCCTCACCAAGATCTGGGGCCAGACTTACACATTCATCTTATGTGGTTACATTTTCTGTAATTGCTGCTACTCTACAAATATGTTACCATATTCTATGATTTTTATGATTGAGAACTATTTCATTAAAAGATGGATTTATAAATAAATTATTTTTAAAAATTATTTCCTAGGTTAAGTTGGATTGTCTTTTTTGAGAAAAGACTTGGTGTTTTCTTGATAAAATGTCATGTGATAAACAATGTTCCAAGGCTTGGCCTGCCTGAAAGATTCCCTACTGTAACAATCAAAATTCAGCTGATAGCTTTTGCAGTTCCAAGATTTAGCATCATTAGTGACAAACTCTCTTTATCAGGATGTCTCACAGCTAGACTAAAAATCAGTTACAGTAACAGCAGCCCACAGTTTCTTGTCCTATTCTAACTAAAGTGTTTCTAACAGCTTAAAAATTAGCTGCAAAATTCTAAAGTGATTCATAGTCTCTTCTGTCCCTGTCATGAAGGCACTTTTTCAATTCTGCAATTTGGTTCCAACCCCATACTGAACTCTTGATCCTTCACTACAAAAATTTGTTAGCTCTAGCTAGATTAGATTTTTCACAGCTAATCTAACTGCTGTAGGGGTTTGCAGAGTAGGGACAGAGCTGTGCTATTGGATTTGACCAATTCATTTGACTCCAGGAATATAATTGTACTTATGTTTTACAAGGCTTTTATAGCCTCAGGCTGGCCAGCCACATAAAAAAACAAATTGGCAGTGATACAGAACAAGTGAAAAGGGATGAAAGGCCCACATTATCAGTCTCCAGGCAGCACAGTTCTGGCAGGAAGTTTCTTGGTTAATTTACAAATAAAACTTAGATTTTAGGATGGGCACACTGTCAGCTGAACAATGGGGATGTCAGGCCTGACTGTTACTTAGTAAAAGTAGCAGTCAGGCCCACTGAGGAGCAGGAATTCTTCACTCAAACAGACGACTCCTTCTGGAGCCAGCTGGCGATGTAATGCAATTAGCCGAGAAAGGAGGTCAGCCTGTTAGGTGTGTGCACCATGACCAGTGTCACCAGGGCATGCTGCCTGGCAGCAGCCGGCAGAATGGCCCAAGCAGAGGGACTTTCAAAGTCTGTCAGGATGAGAAGTGGCAGGACATGTGCTTGATTTCTTAACACTTAAGAACTAAGCATTTGTTCTGAGCCTGTTGTGCGGTTGAAGCATTAGCTGGTATGAATGTCAGCTCCAATCTAGGACAAGACTCCTCAGTCGCCTTCCAGATTACACACGCATCTCATTAACTTGGCTGTGTGTACAGAATTCACTGATGAACCTTTGATTTAAGGGCCTCTAATCCAAAATTTTCAAAACTCATAAAAAGGTCGCAGGTTCGATTCTCAGCCAGGGCACACGTAACCAGGTTGCAAGCTAGGTCTGTAGTTGGAGGCAGGTGAAAGACAACCATACATTGATGTCTCTCTCCCTCTCTGCCTCTCTCCCTTACCCCCTCTCTAAAAATAATAAATAAAATCTTTAAAAAAAAAACTTATAAAATGACATCTCTATGATAAAGTCCCCCTTAAACTGAGCAACTTAGAAGTTTCCAGGTTAATTTATTCATTTTACCTACTTGTATTGTCATTGAGAGAAGTGGATCTGTTTCTGCTCTTTGCTTCAGATTTATCAGTCAGCTGGTTCTGTGACCTTAGCTCATAATTTTGTGTGTTTTAGCTAGTTAAACTATGATGTGTCCAGAGGTCTGAGGTACATGACATTGAAAGCAACTTTGAGATGATGAATTATTTTGTGTGTATTATTACCACACAAAAGTGGCCCTTCCTTAGTAACACAATTGCTACACTGGGAGAATGGGTCTATTTGTATAATACTTTTCTCCCTTACTGTAGTTCTGAGAATACAATTGCAAACCGAATTAGGAGAGACTTAACTTGGGTTATACAACTGAGCAACCTAATTTAGAAAAGGGAGAGTAACTGCAAAATTTCAATAATCACTGTATTTACCTCCAAGTTAATGCCTTTCAACATATACTTATGGATCCACAGGAGAGGCCACACAGAGTGTGCTGGCATATTTGAAAGGCATTTAAGAGGTGGGTTGATCCTGTTAAGATGTTTGTGCCAGCATTATATGAAGGGGTACAGAGCCACGTAGAGGGTCAGCTTTGTTTTCAGGATGAGGAGTATAGGTGTGACTTCTGGGAAAGTCACACCTATACTCACAGTTACCTTCTGTGGGTTTAAATTCTTCCCTAACTTCAACTTGTTACCATTTGTACTATTCATGTTTCCCTTGAAAATGCCTTTATTGTGCTGCTGGCAATGCTGGCTACCATGTTTTCTCTCCAAAGGGATTGCCTTTCAGGAATATGTTGCAGGGTCCCTGAATATCTTATGAAAAAGGAGAAAGAAAAGAAAGAGAAGTTTTAACCTCTAAGATGGAAATAGAAAAATAGAAATGCTCAATTATTATGAGAACCCACTATATTTTTTAACTATGTAATAGATTGCCTGCTACCCTTTTAACTTTTAAAATGGAGTGACAGGAAAGACGAGACAATAAAGGATGTAGTGAATAATTTTGCATTTAGAAATTTGTAGATGCGATTACATTATTCTGGGTATTGTGACTTGTGCTCAGCGCTCACACTTGAATTTGTCCCAGAGCCCATCCATATTCAAACACAATGAAACCATGCCACCCCTCACTAAAGGTACAAAGGTACAGGTGCAAATCTCTTTTAAAATTCGACTTGTGCAGTTGTTTCAAGCAGTGTAAGAGAGTGAAAAATAGGAAGGCATTGTAGCAGACCAACTTCCTTTGTAATCTTATAAATGGAAAGGCCATGTTAGGGTCACTTTGGGTTTTCCCTTTGTGGTCAGATAGTCTATAAATAAAATGATATTGACACTATCATGTTTTATTGTATTCCAAAGTATCGTGTTTTAAATATTTTAAGACAAAACTAATACATTAGCTTTGAGACAACATTTGAGTGCCTCTGAATTTAGTCACTTTTAGGGTTCATCTATTAAATAAACCAGGAAGCAAAAAATGCTTTTTCATATGGTAGACAGTGAGTGATCTTCTGCAGTGTGTGAGAAGACTGAAATCTCAGATTTTCAGTAGGTATCAAAGGACCTTCACCAGTCAGCCTTTTTTTAAGCCTGTAATTTTGGCCAACATTTTAATCTTTATAACCTGGTTTCTTTCTTTCTTTCTTTTTTTTTTTTTTGAAAGATTTTATTTATTATTTTTAGAGAGTGGGGAAGGGAGGAAGGCAGAGAGGGAGAGAAACATAAATGTATGGTTGCCTTTCACCTGCCTCCAGATGGGGACCTGGCTGGAGATGTAACTTGCAACCTGGTTATGTGCCCTGGCTGGGAATCGAACCAGTGACCCTTGGGTTACGACCTGGTTTCTTTTAATCACACTTTCAGGCTTACTCCACTGATTTCATATGTTGTTTTCTCCAGCCCAGGATATGCAGTCATTGTGTTGGAGTTTTATCACAGATGCCCTTGCATCTGTGATAACTCAGAGCTAAGTCCTAGAACTCTCAAAGGCCTTTTCCTTGGAAGGATATGAGAGCCCCTCAGAAAGGCCAGGAGGCTCTGACTTGTTTTTATTTTTTATTTGTTTTATTTATTTATTTTAAGATTTTATTATTTTGAGAGAGAGGGAGAAAGACATCAATATATGGTTGCCTTTCATCTGCCTCCAACTACAGACCTGGCTGGAGACCTGGCTTGCAACCTGATTATGTGCCCTGGCTGGGGAATTGAACCAGCAACCTTTGGGTTCACAGGCAGGCACCTTATCCACTGAGCCACCAGCCAGGTCTTTCTGACTTGTTTTTAAAGTCTATAGACTCTGTGTATAAAGTGATAAACAAGTAGGTTAAACTATTTGAACTATGACAACAAAAGTAACTTTTGGCATAGACTTAAGTAGCTGTGAAAAGTGGAAACAACACTGAATTAGGAGCCCAGCCCAGGTTTGCAGACCTGCTCTGCCACCTTGGGTAGACAATGCCTTTGACTTCCTAAGCTCCATTGTCTCCTTGTTAGATAATATAAAGATTAAACAAAACAATATGTATTAATATACTTTTTATACAGTAAGGCACTCTTTAAAGCTAGGTATTAATGTTCTTACTACAATTAAATATTAGTTTCTTTTTAAGTTATTAGTTTCTTAAAACTAATTTTAAGGCTTATCACAAGTCTAGTTTTTATATATTTGGTAACAGTTGTATCATAAAGGCTATGTTCTCTTTATATTTATCTTCTTGTTTTCTTAATAACCTTTAAATTAAGACCTATGAAACTCTACAAATAATATGGAATAAAAGACTCATGTCATTAATTGTTTACAAACTTGCACAGCAATAAAAAGCATAAGGCTTTGATGCATGAGTAAAATGTAATTTCTAAAACTTTTTTTAAACTGTCTTGTCTCCTTCCAGCCATAATGTGATGCTTATGTGCATCTTCTTAGTGCCAATGTATTTCATTGAAGGTGAGCTGTGTTTTCATGCCTTTTTGCTCTTCAAAATCCTCATAGAGGACATTTGTATAGTAGCCCTTTTGATAGTAAAATAGTTTTTGCCTCTGAGTATTATAATTCAATTTGTAAGCCATGACCCTTAATAAACTGCTTGTTATTACTCTGATTAATAAAGAACCAATTTGCCATTGCAGCTTCGTCACTTGGGGAATGATGAGGTCCACATCGTCTGGTCTGAACACTCCAGGGACTACCGCAGGGGTATTATCCCAACCGCCTTTGGAGACGTTTCAATCATTATTTACCCCATAAAGAATCATATGTTCTTTATAGCGATAACGAAGAAACCAGAGGTACATTTGCACAATGTTGACTGACTCAGAGCATTTGTCAAATGATTCACTGTTATTAAAAATAATGATATAAATATGTAAAAGGGGACTTGTTTCCAATCTATGAATGTCTTACATATATCTGAATTACACATACTATAGGAATTAAATATGAGTTGGGATTTTTAAAGAATATCTCATTATGAGCACTGATTTTCATCTTAATAGCCCCTTTGAAAATGTGATTTTAAACATGTTCCAAATTTTTAAATTTTGTAATTTAAAAAATTATAATTTTAAATTTGGAGCATTTTGATTACTAATAAGAGCTGAATGAACCCCATATCACATCTAGCATTTTGTGGATGACTCTCGCATTAGAGTTCAACCTTGCACAGCGGATAGACTCTGCTTACCGAGCCTCCAACTGCTGCTAGCAGGAATCAGTCCTGAAGGATCATGGCCATGTCCTCAAAGCACGGGGGCTCTGTAGCACAGCCCATGTGATGATCTTTATCAAAGCACCTTGCCACAGAATCAATTCAGCCATGTCCATTGGTATTGATCTTGGGAATGGCTGGAACAAGCCAGCGGTTATACACCATGTGCTAAATTGCCTGTGGTTTTTGGTCCTGGCCATATCTTTAGTGGTACTTCAGCAGTACTTTATATAGTGACTTGTTTTTTTTTGGAATTATTAATAGAAGGGTTTTTACAAATGTTTTAATTTAATGTTCAGTATATTAAGTCACTCCTTGAGAATATGACTTGTTATTTTAAGTTTGATATTAAGAATAATCATTAACACTCCAAATTATCCCCCTAAAGGAATCAAAATTTACCATTCCAAATACTTTCTACTTTTAAACTTTAAAATAATAGGTTAGTAAGGTTTACTGGGATATATAACCTGAAGTGGTAAGGTCAGGAGAATTAAATGAGCTAAGAAATAAAAGGTGCTTCAAACAGTGCCTGGCCCAGAGTAAAGCTGTTTAAGTGTTAGTTATTATAATTATTATTGCTATTATTTTTTGTTATAATTACTACCATGAAAATACAATAAATAATAAATCTTAGGTTTAACATGATTATTTCTCAAACCAGATACATTATTGAGTCACTCCTGAATTTAGAGAGGCCCCACTCTGGCTGGTGAGAAGCCTGACCTAAAGGGAACCCTCTTCTATTCAGGGAGTGAAGATGGCAAAAGTTTTTAATAATTAAGTATTTGTATTATTTTTTATTCAGGTTTCTGCGTATGTGAAGTTTCTGCTTTTTTATAAGAAAATGGTCTTAGTGCTAATAACATTTGTGTTTATCCATAAAGGCCATTACTTTAATTTTTAAAACTAAACTGGAAAGTTTAGTATTAAACAATCAACAAAGTATCTAGAAGCTACAAAACTGGAAAATGTGTTTCTTTAATATTTAGTATGGGTTAATTTGGCTTTATTAGTTCATTCGCAATACGGTCCTCTAAAATGTCACTTAATGTTTATACATGTTGCCTTTATTTCTTTAATATATAAAGAACATAAAAAATAGTTTTCTTACAATGCATTAAAACATTAACATAGTTTTAAATTTTCTTTTAAAAATGTACATAAGTTCTATAAATTTGGTCATAAATTCTGACAAGATGAATTGAGCAAATCACATTCTTAATATTTCAATTCAGAAAGCCTAAAGGGCAGAAGAGAATAATAGCCAACTGGAAATTTAGTGTTATCCCTACATTTAAAGTACAAACCATTACATGTAATAAAATTAATCCAGACATTTCCAGGGCAAGTGTGGCTGACCTTTTGTTCACCAACCACTGACCCCCGGGTGAATGCAAGAGGCTTGTGGAGGGAAAGTCTGTTTGTTTGGCTTCAGTCCCTGGTATTTAAATTGCATTCCCTAATCAAATGAAAAGGCTGTCCTCTCTATCAGGTTACAGAATCCATGGCAACATTTGGCCTTTTATATCCATAATGTTAGCCTTTTTGTTTGCATCTAAGTAGAGACACCTGGAGCAATGTTAACATTAACCGATTTAGCATTAATAGCTTCATTATATAAGAATTTCTGATCAGATAGCTGTTACTTTTGTTATATTGCTTTAGCTTGTATTGTTGTCATTTTTTATCTCCCTGCTTGGCAACCAGGCAGTGATTTGCAAATTTTTTTTGTCTTGATTAATTAAGCAATATAATTATCAGTAACCGTGATGCAGTCTTTGCTCAACAAAGCTTCTGGAAGAAAACAATAGTCAGTCTGTTAGTGTGAATGCATTCCACGCGTCCCAGATGCATGAGGATATTATGGACAATGAGGGGAAAGGCCGCCTGTGAGCGAGGACAAAGGGTGCCACGCAGACTCGACACACTGCACATACCGCCAGGGACATGCTGCAGGCTCCCTGGGACACAGACGCCTCGTTAGATTACAGCTAGTCAGTAGAGATTAATTCTCAGCCATTTGGTGCAATAATTTACCTATTCCCTAGTCTTTTAACTAGTGCTCCTTACTATGAAAGTGAAGGCTTTGTGCTCAGAAGGTTTATTTAACTTTGCCTACTTTTTATATATCTCCAACAAAAATCTTTTTTTTTTCTTAGAAATTGTAATGACATAGTTGCTTGAAATTGAGGAATACTTTTTGGAGGATGAGATATACAAATGTCAAAGATTCTAGGTAGAGTCAAAGCAATTATCTCAGCACCTGTATATTTCATTTGAATATAGTGTGACTCAATGATCTAAGTGCATATATTTTACTGGTCTCTAGGAAGCCATACTTCTCTTAGAATAATTTTAATCCTTTTTTTAGGAGGAAAAGAAAACCTCATCAGTACACAAAAGTCCTGCTCGTTGGATAAAGTCATGCATATTCAAATTTTACTCTCATTCATTCAGCCTCATTAATAGCGTATGTAATAATGTAGGGCTATTTGTAAGACAAGCTCACAGACAGCATTGCTTCCAAGTCCTTTGAAATTTAACATATTTCAGTTTATTTCATTCCATACACTTCCCTTAAATATACAAATCATGTGTCTGGCAGAATCTGCCTCCTCTTGCTAGTACCGAGCATTTTCAAAATGTTGTGTTGAAGAAATGTGGGTGTGCTTATTGTTAGCATATAAAACCCTCACATCTGAAAGGACCTGCTCACTTCTTGAGCTTTTTATTGAACTTTCTTTTTAAATAATTAAAAATAACTGTGTGAGCAACATCATTTCATTGTGAAATTACTTTCAAAGTAAGTCCACCTTCATAAACATTGACATAACCATTTTTGGTTACAGGAAAAAAAATTGCTGTTAGACTTTTGTTTTTTCTACATTTATTACTAAGTCAGCAGTCAGGGAAGACTTACACAGAATGTGAGAGATTTAAAGGGTCGTTAAAATGCCCAATTTGTTCTGCAAAAAGCTGATTCATAAATCCCCATATTGCAGTCAGTACCCATATTGCTTTTCTTCTTTCAGTAAGGGAAAGTAATATTGGTGTTCAAACATTTGCTTTTATGAATTTGTGAAAGTAAGTTTTAGCTCTTTTGACATGTTTTTCTCGAGCCACAATAGTGACTAGTTGGTAACTGACCAAAGGGTAGACATGCTGAAGCAACCTTGACCAGGAGCAGCTGAAACAAGGGAAAGCTTTGGTAGGGTCTCCTTATCACCACAGTATCAGTTTTGTGATTGAAAAATATGTTGATGGCCTCCAAATGCTTCTTACTCAGCCCTGGTAAATATGGGTATAAGAGAAAAATAGAGGATGATTTAATCATTTCTGAGAAGTATAGGCAGGAAAAATAGGATAAGAAGGTGAGACCCCACAGTTCTAGTTCTAATGCTGCCACAAGTGGGTATCTTAGCCATATCTTTCCATTTCTTTAGACCTTAGTTTCCTGTCACATTCAGGTCAGAGATGAAATTCTCTTGTTAGCCCTTTCAGGGGTTCTCCCTTCAAGACAAAAGGGCATCGCTGGATTGCCTTGTTCCTAGATAGATGCCCATCTTTTCCTAAGTTGTCCCAACTTGCCAGGTGGCTTTTGAGGTAGCATCTGGCTCCCTTGCAGACTCAGCAACTATTGTGAGTCAGTGCATATGTGTGTCCCTGTTCAGGATGACAACTAGCCCAGGGTCTTTATCTGGAGCAAGTGCCCTGAAATGCTGGTTAAAGCTAATTAATACACCAGAAGTCACAAGCCCATTTGTGCATGTGAGGCCAATAATAGTCAGTATTGGTACCTGTATTTGAAAGAAAACCTTTTACTAGTGTGGCTTCCTTATATAGGGAGTGTGTTTGGCTATAACTTGGTTATGTGAATTTCTTTCTTTTTACTTCAAATGTGCAGTTTTCTTAAATAGTTATCCTAACTCCAAACAAGCCTTTTGAGATTAAGTCATTCACTTAAAAAATTCTCTGGGAAATTCTTTGGGAAAGTGAGTTGTTAACTTTTGAATATACATAAAGAATCACTTATTTTGAAAAGATAATCGAAAATAACCAGAATTTACTAAAATTAAATGGAATACTGCAATATGTATATTCTGTTTTGGTAATTTATTATTGTTATCACTTTTAGTAAAGGAATGACATTGAAAACTTGGTAAAAAGGCAGCTGTCATTTGCAGATGTTACATCAAAATCAAATTTCTTCTCCTAATAGAGGAATTCCCTGGGTACAAGGGATTTTTATTATTCTTCTTGTCCAGTTTCTGCAAGATTATCTGAGTCTCCCATACGCAGTTGCCAGAGAATAATAAAGAACATCTATCAATGAATTCCAATACAAATGGAAAAAATCTATAACCTTTCTTAACTCCTACCTCCTGTTTTATCTTTCATAGCAATTTGGCTATTGAGATCTTGTCAATTGATCTTCCTCAAGAGTTGACATTATTTTCCTCTTTTTCAGTTGGTCTTTTATATATACATCTTATTCTCCTTCACATTTTCCTCCCTCTTTTGGCCAGCTAGAGCCAGGGTGTAAATGTATATTAAGTGGCAAATGGTAGACCCTGCTTTATGTCAAAAAACAAGACAGTTCTCAATTTCTACCTCTGAGCACCTCAGCATGAAGGGCCTTCTGGCTCAGGAGACAGAGCACATTCTCCTGACCTTTCAGCACCTTCCTGCATTCCTACACACATTTTCACACCCTGTAAGCTAAAGCCAAGCAAGGGAGGCTAGGGTATAAGGGGCACACAGAACTCTCTGTGGGAAGGAAACAAGGCCCTTAGTGTTCAAATCCTGGCCTCATTCCTTACTAGGGCATCTAACCTTCGGAGAGTTACTTAATGCCTTTATACTTCATCTATAAAATGGGTTACAAGCCCACCTTACTTTAGGACTGTTTTAAGGATTAAGATACTTTTTTAATGACCAAAATGTGACACTGTTCTCAGTGATTGTTAATCTTATTACTATTATTTCTCATGATGATGACCACTCATATTCCTTCACATTTTTGTTATCATACAACTTTTTTTGCAGCTTCACAACTCTTAAACCATCTCTCCTGAAATAACTTTATTCATAAAATCATACTCATTTTTTTCATCTTTTCGATGTCTGCTTTCCTAAACTATAGAGTACATATCTCTTCTAAGAATTTGCCCCTAGCCCTGGCTGGTGGCACAGTGAATAAGGTGCCGACCTGCGAACCCAAATGTCACTGGTTTGATTCCCAGCCAGGGCAACATAACCAGGTTGCAAGCCAGGTCTCCAGCCAGGTCTGTGGCTGGAGGCAGGTGAAAGACAACCATACATTGATGTTTCTCTCCCTCTCTGCCTCTCTCCCTTCCCCTCTCTCTGAAAAATAGTAAATAAAATTAAAAAGAAAAAAGAAAAAGAATTTGCCCTTAGAATTAGAGATTTTATCCTGAGAGGTATATTTTCTATACTGATCTGAAATTCATTAGTTTGTTGTTGGCAGTTTTTCTGTTGTTTTGGTTTCTTCATAAATACTTCCATCACAACTTCACCTCTAGACTGCTTTTAGTGTAAGTCATAAGAGGAGGTGCACTTATTTTTATTTTAAGGAATGTACTTTAAATAATAAATTTAAGTACAATATTGCTTAAGATAGAAGGAAAAAGTTATTCTATCTTATTTTCTTATTAGCTGTCATTGTTATTGGGACTAGGCAATGGTGAATGATTTTAGACAATGAGGATCAGTTTCTTGATTTTCCCCTTTGGAATTAAGATGCCCATGTCCCTAGCTCTATCATAAGGAAAGAACACTTAATTGTCATCACTAGTAGAACCAACTCCCATCCTTCTTTGTTCCCATTTGAGTTTCTTCAGATCTGAATGCTCCCTCTGTACTATAGGTGTTGGTCTCAACATAGCTTTGCCCAATCTTGGCCGTTTTTACAGTGTATTAACTGTGGAGCCCTTTTCTCAAACCCCCACCCCCACCCCCCAGACAGCAGAAGGGGTGTGACAAAGCAAGCCTGCTCAGGACCCCATGGCCACACCTTTTACTCTTTTTTCTCTGACTTTTCAGCCATCTCTGTGAAGTAAAAGACAGACAGTCACAACAGATCTTATTCTAGAAATGTGAAGAAGGACAAGAGATTTGGTTAATGTCAGAGCCTGGAGAGCTGGGGGCCTTCACGCAGTCATTCAAGCAGCATAATCTATTGAGGCTGCTTCATATCAGGCACTGTGTCAAAGCCTTGATAGCCAGTGGCAGTGGAAATTGAAATTGAACTTCAAATTGAAGGCACCATTATGTCTAAAAACTCAAATCAGAGATCAGCACTATAGGAACAAAAGGAAAAAATTATGTGTGGGTCAGGAGGAATCAAGTGAGAAGCACTACCCTTCCCCCACTGCACACCCTACCTAGAACCTGAGTATTCTGGTTATAGAAGAAACACCACCATGTGTTGGCCCTGATTCCAAGGATATACCATATATTATACAACATCCTCACCTCGCAAGGTAATATATCCCAGTTAGTACTGGAAATGAGTTTGTAATGATAGTCAAACATGCAGGAAGCTGTGCCTATGTTCCTCCATTCAGATGCACTGGTCTAGTGTGCCTCTGTCACACTGTCTTTTTAGCTAGGAAAAATCCTCAGTCTTACTTCCTCAAGAACTATTAACTTTTCTTGGCCTCCTTGATTCCATATAGATTTCAGAATCAGCTCGAGATACCTTACACTGAATCCATAAATCAGTCTAGGAGGGAAAATGACAATAACATTTAGTATTCTAATCCATGAAAAAATGTATCATTCCTTTTACTTAGACTACTTTACTTTTTAGACTACTTTACTGTCTCTCAATAAAGTTTTAAAACTTTCTATATACTTTTCCTTGTTAATCTATTTTTATGGACTTCATATTTTATGCTGTTTTAAATAGTATCTTCTCATTCCATTGTTGAAATATGTGTTGTTAGTGGGTAGAAATGCAGTAGGATTTTTGTGAGTTTATGCTGTACCTATTGACTTTAATAAACCCTCTCATTAACTCCAAGCATTTTCTGTAGATTCTTTTGGAGATTCTGTGAATATAATCATGACACCTGAAATAATGACAGTTTTTCTTTTTCCGTTCTAATTCATAGTCTTCTATTTTGGTTCTTGCATTACTATGTTGGCAAGGATTTCTGGTGTCAGTGTTGATAGATGTGATCTTATGGGACATTCTTATCTCCTTCATAGTCTCACACATAAAGCTTTCAATGTGTTACCCTTAAGTTTCATGGTTGCTATTGGGTTTGGTAGGTATTCTTTAACAGATTAAGGAAGTTCACTTCTATTCCAAGAATGCTATGAATTTTTTTTCATAAATGGTTTGAATTTTATGAAAATATTTTAAAGCATCTGTTGAGATGATCAGCTGACATTTTGCATTTAATCTATGAATGTGGTTAAGCATATAAATTGATTTTTAATGAAAACCCATACATATACCTAACTTGCACATATTGAATAGGGTTGATAATATTTTGCTGGGATTTTTGTGTGCATGTTCATGAGTGATATTGGCCTCTTAATTTTGTTATTAATAAAATGGATTAATTTTCCCTTTTCCTGTACCCTGGAAGTTTCTCCAAAAAATAATTTGTTTCTGAAAATTTTGTATGATGTGTCATAAAAGCTATCTGGATTTTTTGCATTAAAAATAACTTTTTTCACTGTTATTTAATTACTTTAAAGCTTATAGAATTAGTCCTGACTGGTGCGTCTCAGTGGGTTGGGCTTTATCCTGCAAACTGAAAAGTCATCAGTTTGATTCCCAGTCAGGGCACAGGACTGAGTTGAGGACTAAATCCTCAAAGTTGTAACGATTTTCTCATGTTTCCTTCTAGAAGCTTTGTGGTTTTAGCTTTAATATTTCGATCTATAATCCTTCTCAGTTTTTGTGTATTGTAGGAGGTAAGAGGTCAATTTTCATTTTTCAGGATAGCCATCCAATTGTTTGTTAAAATAGACTTTACTTTCCCTGTAAAAACTAATGGCTTTCTTATTTTGCAAATCAACTACCATATATATGTAGCTCTACTCTTAGACTCTCTCTTCTGTTCTGTTGACATATTTGTCTCTCCTAGTGCCAATATTATATGTTAATTATTATAGTTGTATACCTTGAAATCAATTAATACAAATTTCATCATTGCCTTGGCTAATATATATCTATTTCCATATGAAATCAGAATCAGCTTTTTCCTCTCTATCAAAACAGCTTACTAGGCCCTGGCTGGTGGCACAATGGATAAGGCGCCAGCCTGCAAACCCGAAAGTGGCTGGTTCGATCCCCAGCCAGGGCACATGACCAGGTTGCAAGCCAGGTCTCCAGCCAGGTCCGTAGCTGGAGACAGGTGAAGGACAACCATACATTGATGTCTCTCTCCCTCTCTGCCTCTCTCCCTTCCCCATTCTCTAAAAATAATAAATAAAATCTTTTTAAAAAACCAGCTTACTAGAATTTTGGTTTGTGCAGAATCTATAGCTCAATTTCAGAAGACATGTCATCTTAATAGTATGGAAATTTCTGATTCATGAACGTTGTACATCTTTTTATTTATATAAGTTGTCTTTAATTTAGCTCATTTGGTAGCTTTAAGTATAGATATCTTGCAGGGCTTTAGTCCAATTTATTTCTAAGTACAGGCAAACCATGGTTTTCAACTGCCTTGGTTCTAGAAAAATTTGATTTTCAACCAAGTTATTCACAGAAAAGATATCTCAGTTCTTTTAACAAAACTTTGTGTCTTGATTCTCAACCCAACAACCTTTTCATACTAATACCTATATAATCAGTAACATGCCTCTCAAGCAACAAAGGAGATTTGCTTTTCGAAAACAAATCACTTCTGGACCAGTTTTCCAAGACAAATTAAGTTCAAGAACCAAGGCCACTGTATTCAATGTTTTTGATGCAATCATGAACAGAATTTTTAAATGTCATTTTTCCAGTTGTTAGTTGCTAACATTCTGAAGTATAATTTATTTAGAGGAAATATTATATCCTGCGACCTTTTAAAATTCACTTACTAGTTCTAATTAACTTCCTTTGGATTTCTTGTGTACATTATCTTGTTACCTATGAATAAATATAACTTCTTTTCAATCTTTAAGTTTCTTTTTCCTTTCTCTTATTTTTCTTTATTATAACAAGGATCTTCAACAATATTGAATAGAAGTGAGACTTTTCAGATCTCAGATAGAACACATTTAATATTTCACCATTAATTATAATATTTTTTCTTTTAAAATTTTATCAAATTAAGGAAGTTACGTTCTGTTCCCAGATTGCTGGGAATTTTTTTATATCATGAATTTTATCCATGTTTTTTTTAAATACTATTAAGAAGATCATATAATTTATCTTCAATATTCTGTTAATGTAGTAAGTTGCATTGATGGATTTATAAATACTAAATCAACCTTGGTTTTTTCATGGAAAATACCACTTAGTCAAGGTACCATATCTTTCTTTTTTAATTTTATTGTTGTCATATTATATCCATCCCCTTTTTCCATATCCGTTTTATAATTTCTTAACTTAATGTTTTTACACTTTGTTGGGAGATACAGTCCATAATTTTCTTCCATCAGCTCCTATGGACAAATATAGTCTTTTACCATTGTATCCCAAGACCCTTTCTTAAGAAAAGGTTTTCTACAGATAATAATCTTTGGTAAGAAGACCTAGGCTGGAGACCCATATTCATTAATTAATTTAAAATATTAATTTACTCATTTAACAGTTATTTGCGTTCCAGCTGTGTGCCAGGTACAGTGCTACTCATTGGAGGTTTTGCTTCTCTATCTCCAGCCACTCCCTCTTAGTCATCTTTGCAAATTCTTTCTCATCTCTGCAACTTGTAAACATTGGAGGACCACAGAATACATTCCTTAAAGCTCTTTTCTTGCTCATTCAGTTATCTAATCTCATGGCTATAAACACCATCTATAAATAAATAATTCTTATAAATCTGTAACCTGAGCCTCTACCTTGATTTCTAACTTGATATATCTGTCTCCTTCATACATTATCACTGGATCTCTACTAGTCATCTGAAACTTAGCATGTGCAAAATTGAGCAAATAACCCTTTCTCAGGAAACGGTGGCTTCAATCTAACAATTACCAGACTGCACAACCATAGTATGATCTGTGACTCATTTTAGTTTTCTTTCCCACTTCATTAACTTTCCATAGCAGTACTCAAACTAGATCCAGAAACCAACCACTTCTCCCCACTTCTTCTGCTACCATTCTGATTCAAGCCATCATTACATTTTGCTGAATTATTCAGTAGTTTCCTACCTGGTGTCCATTACTTTCCCAACATAGCAGCCAGATACTACCTTTAAAATATAGGTTAAATCATATCCCCCACTTTCCTAAACCACCCAGAAGGCTTTCATCTTACTCAGAGCAGAAACCCAGAATCCTTAAAATTTTCTACAAGGCTCTTTTTATGACCTGTCCTTCTTTGTCACCTTCTGTTCTTTTCCTTGCTTTCTCAGATTCAGCCACTGTGGCTTCCTTGCTGTTGCTTAAACATGATAATTCCACTACTACCACAGGGTCATTGTACATACTGTTCCTCTACCAGAAAAGCTCTTCCATCAGATGACCTTATAGCTTGAAGTTCAGTCCCACATTTCTGTCAAGTCTTTACTGAGATTTCATCTTCTCCTTCGAGCTCTTCCTGGCCAAGTGATCTAAGATTGGGGAATTGATCCCCTCAGAAAGAGTCCTTCTGCTCTTTCCTGCTTTATTTTTCACCTTGTACCTTTCCTTAAAATATTTTATGTGTTTATGCTATTTATTGTTTTAAGCCTCCAATAAACTCTAGGCCCAGTGATATCAGGAATACTTTTATTTACTGCTGTGTCCCCAGTGAATAGAACATTGTCTGTCATGTATATTTTTGAATAAATGAATTAGCAAGTGTGAGAGCAAATCAGTTCAAGAGTTAAAAGTCAGACCAAATGCTGGACTTCATATTAGTGAATGGAGTCAAGTTGAAGACAATTCTCATAGAAAAAAAGGAGTGAGAAGAAAGAAATCCAAAAAGGATAGACATCAAAACTTTATGGCCACACATGGTAGAAGGGGGTCCAGTGAAGGA
This sequence comes from Noctilio leporinus, assembly GCA_004026585.1. Taxonomy (NCBI): domain Eukaryota; kingdom Metazoa; phylum Chordata; class Mammalia; order Chiroptera; family Noctilionidae; genus Noctilio; species Noctilio leporinus. Next base: position 23,582 of record PVIW01002322.1, read on the forward strand.
AAGCTGAGCTTCTGTTAAAGAAAAAATAGAAGGAAATGAGGATAATTCAATATTTTGGAAGCCGAGGGAAAGAAGGTTCAAGAAGAATGAAGACTGTAAAGTGGGACCTTGTAGTTGCTAACAGGGATAGTCATCATCTCTGTTAACAGTTATTATGCATCAGGATCCATGCAGAAATATCGCAAATTCCAAAACTGGCTTTAGAAGGGTGCAAGGCCAAAGGTATGCAGTGAGGTAGGGCTGTGTATTATGTGCATAACATACATGATACAGGTACTTAAAAAGAATAATGCCATTTCTGTAAATGACAACATAAAGACAAATAATAACCTGGTAACAATATGTCGTTAGAAGTTTTGCCAGAGTTCATAGTAGAAGAGCACTGTGGAGTTTGTTTTTTGTGGGGTCCTGCTAAGGCCAGCATCTATTCCATGGGTAACAGCCTTGGTGGTCATGGTCATGGCAGGTCTGAGACATCAATTGGCTGTTGTCATATCTTTGGTTTGACTTTCACTGGTTTTTGAAAATTCAGTGTTTTTTCTGTTTTCAATCAACAGGTTCCATTTTTTGGGCCTCTGTTTGATGGAGCCATAGTGAGTGGGAAGTTACTGCCAAGCCTTATATGTGCCACATGCATCAATGCCAGCAGGGCCGTGAAGTGCCTCATCCCACTCTACCAGAGCTTGTATCTTTTTTCTTTAATTATTCAATTTAGGATGCATACCAGAATCCTGGCAATTTTTCTTGAGAGGTAAGTATTAACAACTGGGTTGAAGAGGGTAGAGAAAATAGTTTTCAGTCTATGTTGAAAATAATAACAATATGATTTTCATACCATTTGTTAATATATATTTATAGTAATTTTGTGTTGGATCAAACTTAGAGTTTATTTTCAAAATATAGTTATATAAGTTTATGCTAAGACACTGTGACCATTAAGAGATGTCATATCTTCTTGGGTATTTTTCCCCAAGTTTCGTCTCATTTTGCATTCATTTGTTGCAGTTGGTAGTAGGGTCACTAGAGTGCCTACCAGAAACCAACAGGAAATGAAATGGCTCTAATATATCAAAGAATGTGGCAAGTGCCACCAGAGAAGTACAAATACTCTTCTAGGAGGTCAGAGACAGGAGAAATTAAATCTAGTTGGGAGGACAGGGAAAAGTGTCCTTAACCAAGTTGTATTTGAACTCATCAGTAAGAATGACTAGAAATTCTTTTGTAATTTTTCCAGATCACTAATATCTACTTCTCTAATTCTTGATCTTCTCTAAAAACAGAAGAAATTTCACTTTTGTAATTTTTATAAAATATTAATTGGCAATGCTGTAATTTTAAAATCTAGGCATAATCTCTGATTATAAGAAAAAGAAACTAGGGCGGCTTCATAAAATTATTGCAGAAGGCATCTAAGCATCTAACCTAATAAACCTTAGAACCTCTTTGTTTCTAATTAGTATTGATAATAGTTGTACACATATTGCATTTGACCTTGTTCTCTCTACTTCTCCCAACCTAACTCTAAATGATATGTCACTAGAGGTTGGGGCTGAGGAATGGGTGAGAAATACCATGTGTGAATAGGTACAGTATGTGAAAAATACCTTTCATTAAAATCCTGGTGACTTCATTGACTGATATTCTGTCTTTAGATTTAAAAAAATTACATATGCCATGTGGCAACTTGAAATTATCATAGAAATTAGTAGTAGAAAAGAGCTATTAGGTCCCATCTGGTCCATCCCCAGGGGCCAAGGGCAGCGTTATTCCCTTCAGTGTGCTCTCTGATGCTTTGTCTAGGCTGGTGGTGCGTGTTTTGGAGATGGCATTCTTTGCAGTGATTTCTGCAGCACTCTTGACTTAATCTTATGGCTGGTGTTGATTCAGCAGCCTTCAGCATGAAGTTTTCATTTTGCATGTTGTTAAAAAGAGGTTCTGGCAGAAATGAGAAAGACCTGTTTGGCAAATGGCTTGTCAGTTTGCATGTCAACTAGGATAAGCAGGACACTTATCAGTTAAGTGTGTTGGATCAAGGCAAGAAAAAAAAAATTATTTGCAAACAAAAACTCCATTTTAGCCCTGGCTGGTGTGGCTCAGTGGATTGGTGCCAGCCTGCAAACCCAAAGGCCGCTGTTTCGATTCCCCAGCCAGGGCACATAACCAGGTTGCAAGCCAGGTCTCCAGCCAGGTCCATAGCTGGAGGCAGGTGAAAGGCAACCATACATTGATGCTTCTCTCCCTTCCTTCCTTGCTTCCTCCCTGCCCTTCTCTCTGAAAATAATGACTAAAATCTTTAAAATTAAAATTTTTTTTTTTTAATTCCATTTTATGTAAGTCCAAAGATCACCAGAAGACATGGTTGGTGATCTTTGCCATGTCACCTTCTCCACCTATCTAACTTCTCATTATAAAGTACATGCTTTGTTATTTTACTGAACATTGCTTTCTCAAATAGAATTAAAGTGACCTCAGAATAATCAGGTTTAGGGAAAACAATATTTTTAAAAGTTCAAAGGATAGGATTCAGCATCACTTTAAAAACTTTTCAAGCAGTACATTTAACTAACATGGATTCCAATTAGGACTGTTGATGCTAATGTGGGTTAGTAAAGGCTGTATTCTAAAATGACTCATAAAATATCCAGGTAGACTTCTCCAAGGACAACTTGGCATAGAAATTAGGAAAAAGAATAACAAAATCATTATGTTGTTTATTATAAACTTTTAAAACATTTTCTTTTATCTTATACCTTGATATTTAGTTGGTGCTATTCAAATAATTTAAACAAGATATATGTAATTTTTATAGAGGTGAAGTCAATGAGGAAAACTTTGCAACCACTGAATTACTCTATTTATTTTTCCAAGAGAGGGAAGAGAGGGAGAAAGAGAGGGAAACATCAATTACTTGCTTCTTACACAGGCTCCAACCTGAGGCCAGCCTGCAACCCAGGCATGTGCCCTGACCAGTAATCAACTTGTGACCTTTCTCTTTTGGGGACAGTGCGCAACCAACTGAGCCATGCTAGTCAGAGCTTAACTGCTTTATTATTAATTCCTGCCTGCAGTAAGGCTAATATTCAGGCCAGAAACCAAAGATACAATACAAAGTAAACTGGGGGCAAAAGCAAGGTTTTTTTTTTTTTTTTGTATTTTTGTTTATTTAAATGCTTATAATTAATTTGCTCTCTTAATTTTTTGTTAAAGCATCCTGATCCTCACATGCTTTGGCAAAAGTCTAAACTAGTTTCTGTAGCAGCTGATGTCTGGAATCTGCTGCTTTATTAAGATAGGTCTTAGATTTGAATTTTGAAAAACACTAATCATGGTGTTATGGGTATCTCCTTGTATTTATTCATTTACCAAATAGTCAATGTGGACTCCAGAAATATTGAGCCCAGGACTAGGGGCTCCGGGTACATGAGGACCAAAGCAGATGAGATTCTGGCCCTGTGCTTCATAGAGAAACAAACAAGCTAATGAAGTTCTATAAAACAACTAAATGGTAGGGCATGGGGAATTATGAAACTATAGAGAAAATAGGCTGAGATTGAAGAGATAAGAGAAAAACTGTCCTGAGAGAGCAGGGCAGTATTCTAAGCAGACAACACTAAGCAAGTGCAAGGACTCAGAGTGTTCTCAAGTGGTAAACTTGAGTTTGTTTGTTTGTTTGTTTATTTAAGATTTTATGCATGGTCAAGTCCATCAGAGTGCCTGTGACAGACCAGACATAAGAGCAAGCTTTCAGCAGAGATGGTTTTCAGGGTGGTACCTGAGGAAGCCAAGCTTCCCTAACCCTTTAATTTCATGGCCTGCCTTGCAAGTTCTAATCGTAGTACAGTATCAAGGCTGCCTGAGTCGGAGCCACAGGTGGGGAGGAAGTGTAGGGGCTACCACCCCAAGTCCCTGCAAGTCCCTTAAGAGATAAAAGGTCAGTAATACTTTAGACATACCAGAAACCAGATCTGGCTATATAACCTGTGGGTCCAAATACAGAATGAAACTGTGGGACCCTTTGTTCAAAATGCAAGGCAAATTGACTTTAAAGATGCTAAAACATGAAACATTTTCTATTCTTCTGTGGCTTTTCTCTCAACTTGTCTTGGTATTTTTAAAACTTTGTTGGTTAATATCATTTTAAGTAAAAAATTACAAATTTAAATTATTAACATTGATTTTATCATTCTTTGTATTGTATGATGCCAGTTTAATATGCAAATATAAAAATATTTAACTATATGGAATCATTAAAATTATAGTTTGTGTTTCATAACTCATACACAAATATATTGTGTTTTTACTGGAACCATGAAAACAGTGCCTAAAATTAACTTAACTATTTTATTTCACTCTTCATGTGCATTTATTATACCAAATCTCTACTTTTAGCTTACTGATAAGTAAGGAAGGACTAGTAGGAAACTGGACTCTGGGTCACCCTGTATTTTCTTTCCTTCTAATGTCATCATTTTCAGGGTAAATTGTTGGCTAACATAGATGATTCCCAATTTAGGATGGTAGAGTTTACATTTTTTTTTTTTTTTTTTTTCAAAATTATGGTGGTGCATTTATTGGAAACCATACTTGGAATTTTGAATTTTGGCCTTTTCCTAACCTGGCAATATTAAGTATAGTAATGGGTGTGGGCAAATGAAGGGAACTTTCTTTGTCAACACAGGCCAATTCATATGGACAATGCTGTGTCTTCATTTTGTTTCTAATATTTAGATTACAATCATTAAGTAAGACATTGCCCAACTGTTCATTTCATCCAAATGTCATTCATTCTCTGTTTATCCAAATGACTATTTTATGAGGAAAGGGCATGCTATAAACCAGACGTTTTAGCAAATCCTGTAAATCCTGTTTTGTAAATCCTGTAGAGAAGGGGCACTTGCTTTTTGTATTGACCAAAGGTAGCCAAACATTGGACCTGATAATACAGGGCCAGTGATGTAAGTTTGCAGTAGTTATTCTCTCCTGTCACTCTCCGGCTAATGATTGGTACTTAACTGCCTTAGAATAGTGTCAGTTGAGATTTGGTCTAGAAATGTGGGCATTTCCATGTCAATTTTATTTAGTAATGTTCAAGAAAATGCAACATTTCTTATTAAGCTGAGGACTGGGAGCATTGTTGGAATGGAATTGCCTTTTATTTTTATTTTTTAACTTCAGAATCTTTTTGAGAAGTAAATTCAATTTAGAACCTGTATCAAAAGAGTTATTATTTGGGGTAACCTTGGCTAAGTGATCAAAAAATTGGAACTGTGTGGTGAAAGCTCATAGGATACTTCAAAATACCATCAACTTACATGATCAAAATAAATAAATAATTGTTAGCATTTAATTTTGGGAAAAAAAGTAATGATCAGAAAGTACCCTCAGTAACATTTCAACCTAGCCCCTTTTTTCTTCCTGAATCTTCTGGTAACTTCCTCATTGGACTAAATCAAGTCTGTCAAAGGGAGCCTTCATCCTGTGACCACTGCTTTTCTGAGTGATGAGGGCCAGCTCACCTGCCATCTGCCTTTTTTATCCCTTGTGGGCAATCAGAGGGCCTGTTCCTGTGCCTAGAGTGTTGTAAATGGGAAGCTCGCCACATGTCATGTTTATAGTTCCCAAGCCAACTAAAGATTCCAAAATCACAACACAGTCAGCTGATAAAGTTTTCAAAACCATTTGAGCCAAGGTTTTCATGCTTCTCCTCAGATAACTTATTTCAGGGAAAAGGTTGCACACAATATGCATTGTGCCCATGAGGAGTTTACCCTAAAATCAGACAGATGGTAGCATTTTAAAATAAATGTCTACTTCAACAGAACAATAGTTTCAATGGCACTTGCCATCTCTTCTCTCTGGAAGTATCAGCATTTGACTGAGAGAACTGGGCTGCCTAGGAAAAAGTAATTTTGTACCTCATTCTTTCACATGTGAAATTTAGTTTCATTTACAATTAGCAGATATATTTGATAATACCAGAGTTTCTGTCTTAGACTCATGATTTAATATTGCTAAGTTTTATTCTCAAATGATACATCTTCCAATATGATCCTTCTCCCTAAAACGGTAACCGTCCTGTTTCTTGTTTCTTCCACATCTTTTTTCTTTTTTCTGGAAGTACCTTTAATTTCCTCCATTTGTCTCCATACACTTAAGAAAAGTGTATGAAAATTAGGCAAGTGGTACCATGTGGTTTATTTTGGCATACAGCACCAGTTACGTAGGATAATGCCTAGTGGCTAGGCATTATCCTAGCCACTAGGAATAGATATATGAATAAAATATTCCAGCCCTGGATGGCATATCTTGGTGGATTGAGTGCTAGCTTGCAAACTGGAAGGTCACAGGTTCAGTTCCTGGTCAGGGCACATACCTGGGTTGTGCCAGGTCCCCAGTGGAGGGTATGTGAGAGGCAACCAATTGATGTTTCTCTTGCATGTGTTTCTCTTCCTCTCTTTCTCCTTTCCTACTCCTCTTTCTAAAAGTAAATAAATAAAACCTTTGAAAGATATATTCCAAGTGAGGGGATAGTAAATGCTCATGGACAAGCTCTGAAAGAGTACACCATATTTTTAAAAATCATAAATGCTTCATACAGCAGAGTGTGGGAGACATAGAGGATAGAGGGGATTAAGGCATCTCAGGGGCAGTAGGTGGAGTTAAAAGAATAAGTGAGGGCCTAATGGCAGACAGTGACAGGGGGATCAATCGGATACATATATAAAGCAGGTGGATTAATTCACTGTGGAACTGCTAGATTTGTAAGCGTACAGAGAGTGAGAAGAGAATCAAAGACAGAACTTTTTGGACCATCACATTGGAAGAGTAAGCTTAGGTGGAGGTGAGGACAGAAAAGTGGGGTTAGGGGGAATAGTTCTCAGCAAAGCAAGGAGGAGGTTATATGCACGACCACTTCTAGCAGCCTCAAGTCTTTACTTAGAGAACTGGGTGTAATAGGACCTAGAACTGAATTACTTCAAGGAGAGAGGCAAAAACATTTCTGGTAATAGTAGTGCTGAAAAGAAAGAAGGGGCCCTGGCTGGTGGCAGCACAGTGGATAAGGCACCTGCCTGCGAACCCAAAGGTCACTGGTTCAATTCCCAACCAGGGCACATAACCAGGTTGCAAGCCAGGTCTCCAGCCAGGTCCGTAGCTGGAGGCAGGTGAAAGGTAACCATACATTGATGTCTCTCTCCCTCTCTGCCTCTCTCCCTTCCTCCCTCTCTAAAAATAATAAATAAAATCTTTAAAAAAAAAAAAAAGAAAGAAAGAAGGGATTGGTAGTGCATAAGAAGGGAAAATGCACGAGAAGAGGCTGGACTGAAGAACAACAGCCAGAATGGGGTGATGCTCCACATGGAAGGCTCTGCATAGTGCTTTTCTAATTCACATTTCTAAACAGGCCCAAAGGGAAAATATAGATTTAATAGGGATTTACACTACTCAATCTTAGCTTCAAGGTATATTCTACTAAAGGTAACAAGCATCTGGTAAATTCTTGGCTGGCAAACAACCTCATCTCTCAGAAGACTGAGGAAGCAAATGAAGGGAACCACTATTTTGGATCCATTCCTTAGCAATTTAAAAGATTACATTTGTGACTTTGAATGGAGTTTGATAAGAATGGGAGAAAAATGCAAGTAGACTGTGCCCTGTCTATGGAAGCACATTTCAAAAAATTGAGTTCAGAGTTAAAAATGGCATATTTCCCCCTGTAATGGGTTGAGGCTGTAAAAGGAGGTAAGAAGTGAGATATTTTTTATTATAAAATTAAAGCTATTTATCTGAGAAAGAAAAAAGGAAGAAAGGGAAGGCACAAAAGAACAACCAGTGTAGTTGCACCATGATGAGCTCACATTTAAACTATGGGCATCAGGATTAAAAGAGGAGCTTCACCTCATGTTGACAGAAGGTCATCATAGTTAGCCTGTATCCCAGTTGCCCTCCATCTTCTTCCGTGAGGACAGAAGAGTGTCCTAGAGTGTGAATTAAAACTCGAATCACTGAGAACATATTAAGAACAAAAGAGGATTGGCCCTTGCAAGTAAGATCCAGCCCTCAAGGTCACATATGTCTGGTTTTAGGACACAAGATTTTTTCTTTTTAGAACTCGTATTAAAAGGATACACCAGAATTGAAAACTGGAAAATATTTTCCTCATTTTCCTCACTTCAAAGGATTAAAGGGTGAATCTTGGGATGTTTCATGAATTCCTTATAAAAATGTTAGACTAGATGGCTTATGATCCTTTAGAAAAGAGTTCCCGAAGAATAAAATATCCCAAACACTCATTGTGTTCAATAAGATTACTCTTCTCAGAAGTTAGAGAAAGCTTATGAATCTTTATTTCAATAAACCACTAAGTATCATAATCATCTGACAGAGAGGAGAGAGAAATATGGGCCAGTGGGAGGTGAGTGACCTCACTGTGGCCAAACCTAAAATACATGAGCTGATGAACCACCAACTCACTGGGGCCCTTGTGTCTTTGGTACAGTGTGTGTACCATACCTCTGCTCAACCCCTTTTCTATTCAACAGCTTTTATAAGAAGCTTTCACATAGACCTAGAACACATTTTTATCAAAATACTATTTGTAAGAAAACCGAAAGGATTAACTAATTTCATACAGGCAAAGTCAGAAATTAGGATTATCTCCAATGAGAGTGCCAGGCCCAAACCAACAAAGTGAGATTGAGTAGGGTAGACTGTAATGCCATGGCTTAGGTTTAGATGATCAGCTGTGTGAGTACAGGGTGAGGGTGACATAAATAGCATGATAATAGTCACTGTGAAAAACGCCTGAGGCTTTTGGTTGAGCACAGATTTGAGATGAGACAAGAGGGTGACTTAGTAGCCAAGCTTACTGCATTCTCTGAGACCATGAGGACCATGAGCTCTCGGTCACAGGAGTCACAGGAACAAAGGCATCATCCCTACACTCCCCTAGCTTCAGGTCACATTGTCAAGGTGATGTGCCCACTCTGGGGCCACACTGTAAAAGAGACCTCAACCAACCAGAGCAAGACCACAGACATTATGACCGTTGCACCTCAGGTCTCAGGGAGGCATAAAACTAAGGGAGTTGTTTCAGGAGTCCAGGGGGCTTTTAAACAGAAGATGAGGCTGTAGACCTGGGACCAGTGAACAGAGGAAACCAGGAAACAGCTGTTAGTTCAGTGTCAAAGCAAACATTCAAAACCCAACGCTTACAAAACCTGCAGGCTGAATCCTTCTCCCAGATGGGCTTTGTTTGAACTTCAGTTGGCCTCCAGCATTACTCATAAAATTTGAGGTTGTCAGCTACATTGAAAAAAAAAGGGAGATTTTGTTGTTGTTTTTTTTAATTTAGATTTCTGACTTCTCAAAGAATCAAAACCTCTAATCCTGCCTGGGCCTCCTTTCTGGCTGGCAGGAATCAGCCTCCTTACAGGTCATGTGCTCTCCTGCTCACTATAGCCTGATCCCTCCACTGCCTTCCCAGTGCTAAAGCTGGGCAGCAGGTGCCACCATCTTGGTGCCCCCACCCCACTTAGCCTCCCTGTGAGGATTGGTGAGAGGTTAGTAAGCTGAGCAGGTAGAGTAGTGCCTGGTCCTTTGTGAGAGCTCAGTGAGCATTATTGCAGTTATTACCACATTACAAGCCTGGCCCCTGGAAATGACAAATTTTTAGTTTATTTTTTTAATGATCACCAAGGATATGTTTATTGAGTTTGAAGAGAGGGGAAAATAGAGAGAGAAACATTGATGTGAGAAGCATCAATCAATTGCCTCCAGTACACTCCCTGACAGAATCAAACCTGCAACCTAGGTATGTGCCCTGCCCCAAAATTGAACCTACAACTTTTTGTTGTACAGAATGATGCTCCAACCAATTGAGCCACCAAGCCAGGGCAATATCAGAGTTTAAACCTCTTGTGCAAACTAGTACCACCCAACTGTGAAGTGAGGTCTCAGGAAGTATTTACCTTTTGCCATAGCAGGTGTTAAAATAAAGCCTGGAGACTGCTTTTTCTCTCAGGAAAAGTTATTGTAAATCTAGCAGTCTGGGCAGAAACTAGGCTGGCATCGTGCTTAAGGAAATATCAATAACCACTCCGCTTTCCTCCTCTCTTCCCACTCTCTGATCTGTGGTTGTTGGGTCATTTCTCTCATTGCCAGTCCTTTACAGGAGTGTGCTCCTTCCCACTGTGGGGCCTCAGGTACAGTGACTCCCCTCGTGATTCCCTTCTTGATCACTATGCTGTCCCCCAACCTCAAGACTCCTTTTGAGTCTCTCCTGTGATACAGATCCCTCACCCTCCTCTAGCCATCTGCCATATAAAGCTCTCCTTGCTAGGCTGGGCCTTCCTTTCTACTCTTCTCTCCTAATTATACTGTAAATTGCCCAACCAGGGCCTTGTTTCCATTTTGTTGATCTCTTACATATACTGCCTAGTACATGTGAGAGAGAAAGAGAGTATGTGTGTTTAGGAACAGAAAGGGAGAGATAATTTGGTTAAAAAAATTTTTTGGGGAAACAATTACAAAACAAAAAACAAATTATGTTTTATAAACTTGCATTTTTTTCAAAACAGAAAACCGTAATCATCCAAGAAATGCACCTTTACAAATAGAATATCTGTGTATGTATGTATCTATAGATATTTTTTCATTTTAATTCCTTTTTTGAGTGTTTAGTTGACTGCTAGCTTTCTAACATTTAGAACAGCGCTTTGCTCATTCCTGGGTGAACCACATTGGCAAAAATACATACATAGTAGTAGTCAAGAGAAAAAAATGGAATTTTTACCAAAATGTAACTTTTGTGTGTATTTTTCTTTATATTGAATCATACAATGCTTATGCATGTTAATTTTCTATTGCATTCTAAATAATCACTCTGTCACCACCCTAGAAAGTCATTGAAGGATATTTATGTGAAAATACTGGCAATTAAAATGGCAACTTTATATTTGATTTTGAAATTAATGGGATCTTATTGAGAACCATGAAAAGTAAGTGAAGGCTCTTCAATAATCCCATTTCCTTAGAACAATAAATTCATTTAGTTTTTGAAAGGGAGGTTAAATTCAAATAAGGTTAAAGTCAGAAAATTCACCAGGGAGAGAGTAAGCAGTTCAGGGTAAGAAAGTAGTGTCTGGAGAGTCCTTAAATAATGTTTGTATCAGAGTCTATTTCTAAATCCTAGGAATGTAGTTGTAGGGTTTCTTTTATTTTCTTTCTTTCTTTTTTTTTTTTTTTAATGCTTAATTGTATGTAAATTTTATACACTTAAAACGCTTGCAGTGCCTAAGGGAAGCTCCACATGTCTGAGACTTGGAGCAAGCTGGGCCTTGGCTGGTCATGCAAATACTGACAGCTGAAGTCACTTGTTGGAAAGTCCGAAAACTCTGGTTACAGCTGCATTTGTCAGCAGCTTTAAGGGAAGTGTAATCAGCCAGAGAGATTAATTTGCATCTCAATTAGAGCAGAGTCGGGAGGTAGCACCAGGGTCTGATTTGGGAAGGTTGTAGAGGAAATCTCACCAAGCACAAAAGCCTCCTTGGCTCTGTCCTCCAGCTGAGTGGAGGACAATATCTGAGGCTTCGTTTCCATAGGGACCAGAATCCTGCTGGGCCCCAGAAGAATCCAGGGTTTGCACCATAATCATTTGGTCATGATGACACAAATTCCGTTGTTGTTCCCAAATACATATTGCTGTTAGAAAAGTAGAAATGATCATTATGTCAAAAGCATGCAAGAGGGAATTTGCTAACCCTACTTACCTTTTTTCATAATGCTGCTAGGAGTTCTAGGCATTTAACATTTATTAATGTCTGAATATTCAAAGAGCAAAAGGTCATTCATAAATGACAATATTTCTTTAGCATTCAGATGGTTACTTTGGAAATGGCACAGCTTCAAAGGGAGCCATTATTCCTGATTTTCCCATATTCTTCAGCAGTCGGCAAATAAGATTATGAATTTAAAAGCTCAGACAAGGAAGAAACATGGAATCCCTTGGCCATTGAGCAGGGAAGAAATTCTGGCTGTTATAGGCCTAATCTTTAGAATCCTAATGAAACTGAAAGAAGTACCCCTAACCTTAACTTCAAAAAGCAAAAATTAGTATTAATTTTAAATAACATCTGTGGTCATTTTCACAGGTTTTGATATTTATATCAGACAAATCCTTTGTTTTCAGAGATCTTCGTGATCTCAAAATTCTGTAGTTGGGCCTAATGAGAGCTGAGCCTGAGCCATTTACCCATGCCAGGCAACTCTGCCATAACCAGGAAGGGCTCACCCTTGACATTTTTGGAGGAGACGTATTTCTAGTTTATTTTGCACTCTTTCAAATAATTAATTCATTGGCTCCAACTTCAAAGTAAGAAAACAAAAAAGAGTGAGAAAAAACTGAATCTTACATTACAAACTTAAATAAAACTGAATTTTCTTTTTTAAAAATCAGGGCTTCAAATTCATCTTCCCATTCTAGAAACAAGTTTCCTAAGGACAATCTCTTCCAGTGCCCACAGACTGAAATAACACATGAAGCGAGACATCAGAACCTCTTAATCCAGTATTAATCAAATTTCAGTTTACCAATTATCAGCCCTATTTTGAAAGGAACATAATGCCATAAACAGCATCTGCAGAACATTTAGTAGACTCTGGGATTATAAGCAATATATTTGTAAGTGAGACTTTCTGTTATTCAAATCTCCAAAAAGGATAATATATGCCTTATTATAATAAGAGATTGTACAAAGCCAAAGAAGGACAAAGCAGGCAAATCCAAATGGTGAGAGCCCTTCTGTGCCAGTCTACCTTAGTGAATGCAGCAAGCTCCCAGCAGGCTTCGGATTGGGAGTAATTTGCAACACATTCAAGTAAATGTTTTAATCAAAACAATACTTTTTTGGTAATATGTGGGTGAGTACAACTCAAATGCCATCATGTTAGCCTTGAAAGAATGTCCTTTCAAGTTTGTTCTGTGGAATTAATGAAACCAGACTATAAAAATGGGTACTTTGAATGTTGTGCTTCAAATCTGCTTCTGAGGTCTTCTGCTTTGAAAGCATTTGATCTTATTCCCTGGGACATCATAAAGAACATTAGGATCAGGATGGAGGAAGGAAAGATAGAAGCTCTGAAGATCAGTGCCAGTGCTCATCCCATCCATCCCCTTTTCTCATCTCCACTCTTCCTAACCCTGTTACCCTGCCCCACACCCTGGAGTTGGGTGTCCAATGTGCGTGCAAGCCACTGGGCAGTCAAGATTCATTTTAATATTTATGTTGTATTTTGCACATGCCTTTAACATAGCCAACTTGAGAAGTACACAGTTGCTTTAATTTCCAACAATGGCGTGTTTTAAAACACCACAATTATCTTAAACGGACACTCCCTTTGACATTGCTTATTATTACTTACACCCTACATCAGATACTATGTATGTCCAAATGATCATCTTGTCACTTGTATCACATCACAAAAATGAAACAATACAATACGTAGCGGCTTATGATACTTTCTTTAGCGTATTTCTTCTAATGCTCCATTCCAGACTTCAGTCCTTCTAATTTGGTATTAGGATGTAAAAGAGCACAGAATACGTGTCCTGCTGCCATGTCCACTTGTTTCACAGCACAAAGCTTTGGCCCTTAATCCATTGATGATCAATGAAGGAGCTGCCTCCTAAAAACTCAGTGTCTGCTTGTCATGGCACAAGCCAGTCCTTAATATGCCAAGCCTCTTTAGTTCTCCCTTATTTGCCTATGAAGTGGGATGTAAGTATATCAGTGCATCCAGCATCCTGGCTTTGAGGCAGATGTGTGCCTGGAAGTGCAAAGTCTCATACCTCCACAAAGGGTAGGCAAGCTCGCTTGCTGATGGGATTCTGAATTTATAAGCAGAGTTCCAGAATTCCCCCAGGGCCTACTTTTCAAAGGCAAATTAGTATGTTTGCAACTTGATCCCTGGGCAACTTTTGACAGTTGTTCTAAGAATAATAAAACAGATGGACAGAATAGATTTTGGGGTCTCCATCCAAACCGCCATCCTCAGTGGAATAAAGAAGGCGTGGAGTTGATGAGGGAGCTGCTGCTACTAGCCATTATGTTCCTTCCGCCTTTAACATCCAAGAACTTCCCCCAGAAAAAGATAAAAATTGTCATCCTGTTGTGTTTTCCTGATAAGAGTTAAGCTTGACTGTGAGAAAATCAGTAGGATATGTTTTCTTCATATATTTAGAGTTAAATGAATTGAACTTTAATTGAATTTATCTCCCAAGTAACCAATATTAATGTGAATATAAGAAAGAAATGCAAATTGTTTTAAATTTAAAAAGGATTTTCATAGGATTTTTTTGAACCCTTTAAATAAAGGAGAACCTATTTAGAATGTCTTAGAAACACTATCCACTCATTAATTTGTGAAAATAGAATTTATGCCTCTCTACCAGGATAAACATCTTTGCATGTAACAACACAATGCACATCACAACTCTGCATTATAAAACAGCATTTGCATTTTTTGAATGAAGAAAACAGATTACATGTGTATTTATGCTCTATAATTTTTTCAGACAAATGTGTATATATTTGTGCATAAACACTTTACACACACCCCACTTTTTGGAAAATTTCAGCCTTCTCCAAGTGTTGACTGTAGCTCTTACCAGATTAGCGTAGGATGTGCTTTTCTTTTAATTTATTGGCTTCCTCTGAGATAAATTTCTATACTCTTTAATCATTCCTTTTGTTTGGAATTATTTGTCCTGTCACACTTAAGGCCACAAAGATTAAATAAGGTATCAGATCAACTGTGCTCTTGGAGTTTCAGAGCTACTTGAGTGACTATCGAAATGTGTGATTTAAGGGCCCCCTAATTTCCTTTGTGATTTTGTCATACAGGCCAATTATTTAATTCAAATTCTACTTGTGATAACTTAGTAAGATAGTAAACTTTTTCCCTCCCTCCTTCCCCCCACCCTCGCCTCTATCTTTTAAGAAACCTGAAAGCAATTTAAACCCTTTTCTAGGTCTCACATTAGGCAGTATCACTGACTGAAATAGTGGACTTATGATGAAGGCTCAATTCTTGCACATTCTCTTCCCTTCACAGCAGCAATTTTCCTATAAGCACCAGGTAGATTGTAAGGTGTCATATGTGACAGCAGGCCTCAGCCAGACCTTGGGTTTCAATTTTAGTTTAAATAATAACTAGCTCTGTGGCTGTTAACAAGTATCTTTACCTTACCAGGGGTGTCAAACTTATTTCCACCAGGGACCACATCAGCCTCTCTGTTGCCTTCAAAGAGCCTAATGTAATTTTAGGACTGTATAAATGTAGCTACTCTTTAATGGTTAAGCAAAACAAGGTGCCAGGCCGAAGGAGTCGGGCCAAATAAAACTAATCAGAGGGCCAGATTCAGCCCACGGGCTTTGTATTTGCCACCTGCACCTTAGTCAGTATCCCTGTAAAATAAGAATAATATCTCACAGCCTAGTTATTGTAAGGATTTATGGAATGAAGTACATATAAAATGATTAGTCTACAAAATATAATTGAAATTCAGCTGCTTCATAGAACCCCATGGTCCCCAGCCTGCAGTACTCACCCCTTGAGCATGTGGCTCCCTGGTCCAGTGTGGCAGCCTCCTCCCAGTCTTCTTGTTTCTCCCTGCTGTCCTGGAAAACTCTCCAGCAACCAGGGTTTTGCTTCTAAAATAGAAATCAGAGCATGTGATAGCTCAAAATCCTCCAATTACTTCCCATTTTTGCCTATAGAAAAATTCAGCATCCTTATAAGAACCCACAAACATATTACAGCCTCAGAAACTGCGTATATGCTAAGAGTGTTCTTCCCTCTCCCAGTGTCTGTGTAACTCAGCCATTCTGTTCCCTTTGGTTTCTGCTCATAAGCTGCTCATCAGAAAGGTATCTAAAATAGCAAGTCCTCCCTCTGGCCAGTCTCACCATGTTTTCCTTAGCATGAAGATTATGAACTTTGTTGTGTTCACTTCTGTATCTCCAACACTTAGAGCCCAGGGTAAGACTAACAAGAGGATATTCTCCATAAGAATATATTCAAAAATGAATGGATAACACATGAATAGACTGATGAGTGCATGTAAAAGTGGAGAGGAGGGCCTGGCACCCCCACCACTCATTCCCTATAACCATAGGTGCCTGCGCCATGCTATCAGTTCAGAAGAACAAGTTGGGTCCCAGACTCTGCCTCATGTGCCATGGTGACTCAGAGCAGTCAGGCTTCTGTGTTCCTCATACAGCCAACATTGGTGTGAAAACACTACAAGATGAAGAGATTGAGTGGCCCTGTCCGAGCCAATAGACTATGACATAGGGTAGAATGCAGCCCCTGCTCTAACAAAGGCCTGCCCAATGGGCATTTGGTGAATCGTTAAAACATAGATATGAAAAAGAGAATCAGATGGTCATGGGAAGTCTAAGGGAAAAGATTATTTCTAGTTGCATCATCAAATTGTTCTTACATTTTTGTGTATCCCTGATTAGTATCTCTTTATGTATATATCATGCATAACTCAAAAGGCTGGAAATTTCATAATTTTGTCATTTTGTTTTACTAAAAGATACTCATAAACTAATTACAGTTGAAACATAGATTCCCATAGGCTATTCCATAGTGCTGACACATTCATTTCAGTGGCTGGGCTCCTGGAGAGCAGCCTCCCATTGTTGATGTGTGTAGCTGCTCCTTGTTCTATTGCAGAGCTGGGGAGAGGTGGCGGAACAGTCCTCACGTCAGTGGGCATGGACACCGATCTGGAGCCCATGTCCTACCTTTGTTTTTCCAGTCTTTTTCTAATTTCATACCCCATCAAAAGACAAAAAGAGAGCTTTCAACTATGCCATTCAAACATTTATATAACGGTATATTTTAAAGTATATACAGACTCTATTTAATATGCTAATATATTATGACATAAAATGTACTGAATAGTGAGAATTTGAAAAGATGTGATAAAGATGAAATAAATAATAATTGAAAGTATTTTATATTTATTAGTAAATTATTTTGCTTTTACTAAGATATTAATGGCATTTTAGCCAGCACAATGGGATTACATGTGCTGCATTACTTTTATAATTTTGGTTTGATAGTTCTATGATGCAGTGATTCTAAGGAGTCCCTCTAGATGCATTTTATTTTAATACATGGTTTCAACAGAAAAACGAAAGCTTGCAAGGGCATACAGACCCACAAGAGCAGATCGCTGTCTTGGCCTCAAAAATCATGATACTGATACTCTTTCTTAGCCACAATTTCTATGAAGGTTCTTGCTGAGGTCATATCAGCTATTGCACTGTTGCATTCTTTTAAATTTAATTTTATTGTTATTGTATTACATCCATCCCATTTCCCCTCCATACTGTTGCATTTTTTAACAAAAAGATGGAAAATGGCTTCATTTGGAAGGTTAGAAACAGCTTATAAAATTATGTTTACAAGTTGTTGTTTCTTTAATCCTCACTGGAAGAGATGGTTTTTTATTGTTTTTTTGTTTGTTTGTTTGAGAGAGAAAGAGAGAAACATTGATCAGTTGCCTCCTGTACACTCCCTGACTGGGGACTGAACCCTCAACCTGGATTTGTGCCCTGATTGGTAGTCAAATCTGCAGCCTGGCTATGTGCCCTGACCAAGAATTGAACCTGTAGCCTTTTGGTGTACAGTCAACCAACTGAGCCACCCAGCCAGGGCGATAAGTTTTTTGATGACATAAATCTGAGAGCTTTCTGAAAACATACACCATCTTCAACAATAAACTCCCATGTGAAGGCAGAATTTTCATCATTTCTATTCAGGTCCTTTGTCCATGACATGTTTCTTTCAAATAGCAGTTGCTCTCACTCCATGTCAGCTTGCCCTTTTATTTTGGGGGAACAGTGGAATCTACTACATATAGGGGCATATGGCTAAGGGTGCACCACTTGTCTCCTGCTTCTACCCCTATTTCTACCCCCAGTCTAACTCAGCACAACAACCAGAGCCAACCTACTAAAATGTGACTTGAACCAAGTTACTGCCCTGCTCACACTCTCCAGGCCAAAGTCCTATGGGGAAGGCCTGAGTGCTTGGTTCCCTCTGCTGTTCCCAGGACATCCACTTAGTTTACTCTCACTTCCTTCCAGATTCTCCCCAACCTCCCTGAAAAACTCACCCACACCTGCATACACCTCTCACTATGTCCTATGGCACACCTATACTATTTCTTTTCTCCACAGCCCAATCACCATCTCATATACTTACTCATTTCACTCATGTTGTGCCCCCTATGTGAGGGCAAGGATTTTGTATGTTTTGTTCGCTGATGCCTCCAAGGGTGATAGTCAAAATATTTGACATCAGGTACCACAAGGGAAGAATGCCACCCAGGCTGGTGTTTTCCAGGTGAACACTAGCCCTGGATGTAGCTTCAGCACCTGCCACAGAATAAACATTTGTTCAATAAATGCCTGCTGAATGAATGAGTAAATTTAGCCCTTGTCATCACAGGAAAGGTCACCAAGTGTAGAGCATTTGTCTTTCTGTTAAAAAGATGAGTAATTCATCTTTTATGTTCAAGAGCTTTTACAAGAATTTTTCTATGTGATAAAGAGCAAACCTTTATGTGATGTGGTAGGAAAGATTTTCATGGTTGTGATCTGCCTCTGTACAATTGTATTGGAAAGATGATACTATTTATAAAGTAATAAAATTCAGAACTTCAGTATGGAGGGCCATGTAAACCAGGATACATCACAAAGGTATGTGCCATACATGGCAAAGGTAAAGAGAGAGCCACTGACAGCCCCTGAGCCCCTGTCTCACTCTCAGCACTGAGCCTAGCCTGGGAGAGTGGTAGATAAACAAACATGATGGGCACCAGCCTTAGGCCATGTGTTAAATTTTAGTAAAGCTTCATTTCCTTTCTAATTTGAAATTAAATAAATAAATAAATATTAATAGAAGCCCTAGCATTGTCTTGTCACACCTCACTTTGGAGACCTACAGGATAAAGTCTAAAGACTTTTGCAGAGATGGTGGAGGGAGGATCTCTCATGGTTTCATGAGTTGACTGGGCTTAGCTGAGTGGCTCTCATCCAGGTGTGACATGAGTCTGGCACCTACACTGGCATAGCTAAAACAGCTGCGGGCCGCAGACATCTCACTCTTCGTCACACTCCACATTCGTCACACTCCACATTTGTCTAGCTCACAGCAAAGGAACCTCACAGCAGTTGGACTTCCATGACTGCTCAAGGCTCCAGGAGATGCAGGTGGAAGGGCAGGACTTTTCCCTACCTAACCTTGGAAGGCCAGAACTGTTAGCCAAGGCTGGTTCTAAGGCCAACCCATATTGAAAGGAGAATCAGCTGTAGAAAAGGTCAGGCTGCTTGTGAAGGAGGAGAGGAGGCCAGCAGACATGTCTGCTTGTCTCATAAGTGGTGTCGTTCAGAACATAAGATCAGAGCTCATTCTGATACACCAGCCTGCCAGCCCTCTCCAGTGGAGATCCTTGAAGGCAAAGATCATGTTTTATTCTTCTTTCAGTCTCCCATATCCAAGATTATAAGAAACCAGTAGGTGTTCATTAAATTAAAATCTAAAATGCAAACCTTTTAAGGAATTTCTAATTAGGGCAAAGTAGGCTATACTACCACTTATTTAATTACACCGTAAGTTTTATTTATGCATGTATAGGAGAAAATGACTTAAAATGGATACCAAGAAGAGATAAGTTATTTCAAATAATGACTTCTTAATCCAAAGAATTTAATCATAAAAGCAATAAAATTCACTCCATTTTCATGTCCACAGAGATGCACGTTTAAAGGGTACATTTTGTTCATAGCTTGATTTCTTTGGGTTTCTTATATATTTTTTAATCTGCTTTTATTGATCCTTTATTAAATGTTATATTGCCTTCAAGAATCACAAATTATGATGTACCTCATAATTTTACTTGACTTTTAGATGATTTTATGTTTATGTGCCTATGAAAGTTTGTCTTATTAAAAATTCTTTGAAAGTAATTTATATCATTGAGCTTAAGGAGAATTTTGGTCAATTTTTAAATAGTCATCTTTGAAGGGGAGCAGGGGGTGTATCTACTTTTAGAGGGGAAAGGTTTCTGTCATAATAAGAGCTGTCCTCTGGCTTTGGCAAACTTTTAAGACATTAGAGGGAGATTTTTGAAGATGCATGCCCATTGCTTTGACAGTTTTCTCAGTGTGGCCTCTGGAAGTTCTTCATGATATTAAACAACCTGCTTGGAGGAATGCACAATTGTCCATCCTAGGCTTCTGTTGCCATGTTTTTGTTTCTTTCTTGTGGAGTGAACCTAAGATTTTGCATGGCATCCTCGGCTTCTCTGGGAGGTACTATGACCAGCTAACAGGAGAGGAGGTGACTCCCACACTTCAGTACTTAACCCCCACCTTCCTCACCTCTCTGTGACAGGATGCCCATCACTGTAACTCTCTAGGTGGTGTGAAGGAGTGCTGACCCTCACTTAGAAGCACAGCTTCCTAATGGAGCAGATCAATACCTGAGCTGTCTGTCTCCACCGCTTACCTTCCTTTTGCACAGCAAGACCCTTCTGCAGGGAGCAATCAATAGCTCTAATCTGTGGCAGCCTACAGCAAGTCACATGAGGCAGAGTGCTTAGGTGACATTATACGTATGGGACTGTGGAGGTTGCAGTTCTGTGACTCAGATTCACAGGCCTGTACCTAGGGTCACATTCCATTTGTAATGTGGGCTTCTATAATCTCCGTGGATCACCATTCCTCTGAAACTGATTCAGGGAAATGGACTGCTTAGGGCATGTTTATGTGTGTGTGTGTGTGTGTGTGTGAATTTCAGAAACATTTTGCTCCCTTCCGAGACTACCAACTCTCTCTGTTTTGTGATCCTCCTGATCATAACTGCACCCTGGCTTATGCAGGTTTATGCTGCAATTATTTGCATTCAACAAATAATTTGATGTTGTATTTTTTCAACATCAAAGTGTGTTTTTTTAACCTTTGAAATCCCAGTGACTGAAGACCATTTTTATTCAATAAACTATATAGCCACAGAAGATTGTTAGAAGATAATGAATATTCTATGTTTATGTCCCTCTTTGAATGGCCAAGTGGTAGATGCAGGGATGAAGACCTGGCTCTTCTAGGACCACTGATACCTCAGGACCCTCCACCTGTGGATCAACTCATGACCTACCCCGTGCCTCCTCAGTTAGCAGGGTTAGAGTCAGAAAAAGCCCTTTCCATTTCTTCCCCTGGCCTTTTAACCCTCATTTCCATATCTAGTTATCCAAATTTGTCTGGAATTCTAGATACAATAGTTAATTAAGGCCTGGGTATAAAGAAAGCAAATACATGGGATACAACAAATTAAACTAGGTTCACAATTGACAACTGTGCAGGATCATGCTATGAGGAACAGATAGCCAGTGGTAAATAGAGCTTAGGGTCTAATGCCTGCTGCATGTGAGAGCCCCAGCAGCTGCCAGAAAGAAGAACTAACACTTTCATCGACAAACAGTTTTCCAAGTTCAACCATGCTTGAATTCATCGGTGAAGTCCACACTGTATTTTACACAAAGTTCCTTAGAATGTTGATCACTGTACTTCTTAAATTCAAGTTTAGCTTTTTTGGTAGGTAATCTTTATTTCAGTGATTATAGCCTTTAAGCTCTGTGACAGATCATCTCATGCATCTGCACTCCACAGACAGCTGTATGCTTTCTATTGTTCATAAAATACAGATGTTACCTTGGAGACTCCTGAGTTTAACTTAGGTTTAAGAAAACTCAAGGGGGACAAGATTTTCCCACAAGTACCAGGCAGTTTTCTCATCATATGTACATGTACCCAACCCTAGAAACAGGTGAAGAGTTCATTTGCTGCTGGAGAGGATCTTTCAACAAAGTGTTTTTTATTTAGAGCTTTAAACAATCTCTTGGCAAAAAAATTGGTCAACAAATTGTCATAATTTTATTCACACTCCCAAATACCAATTCTGAAAATGGCAAATTCAAAAGCAGTGTTTTACATTAGTTTATTCATTCAGTAAAATATTCAGTGGCTTTTTCCTATATGCTAGGAACTATGCTCTTGCTGAGTGTGCCCAAATGGAGGGTATGGTCCCTGTCCTCAAAGGGTCTTTGTTGAGTATGAAAACATTAAAGAAAAGAGGGGTCGCCCTGGCTGGTAGCACAGTGAATAAGGTGCCGGCCTGGCCTGCAAACCCAAAGGTCGCAGGTTCGATTCCCCAGCCAGGGCACATATGTTGCAAACCAGGTCTCCAGTCAGGTCTGTGGCTGGAGGCAGGTGAAAAGCAACCATACATTGATGCCTGTCTCCCTCTCTGCCTCTCTCTCTTCCCCTCTTTCTAAAAATAATAAATAAAATCTTTAAAAAAAAATGTTTTTAATTAAAATAATAAAAATTTTAAAAAAGAAAAAAAGAAAAGAGGAGTCTACAGTGTTTCATAATGGTTGTCATGGGGAGTTCAGCCCAGAGCCCAAAGGAAAATATCCCAAGGAAGGGCCTTTTTGACCCGGGATTTGGAGGGTGACTGGAAGTCCCAGGGACATAATCAAAGACAGGAGCATTCAGAGAAAGTAAGTGCCTTTCAGCAGAGCAGAGCCCTCAGTTACCTGGAACGATCAAGGAACTTAGTGGTCTGGGGATACCAGATGCCACTGGGAACTCAAACCTACCCATCACTAGTTATCACAACAGGGTCCACAGGGCCCCTATCTCCATTTCTCTCCTCAGCACCTTCACATCCTACTTTGTCACCTTCCCTCACCCCCATCCCCACAAAACAGATCACTTCCCTCATAAGGATTATGCTGAGGCCTTACATGTTGAAAAGAATAAGGCCTATTGCCTTGGTTCCAGGAAGAATAATGAAGCTCTACTCTCCGGTCACCTGGAGAGACGATGATTGCTTCTCTGTCCTAGGCACTATGAATTTCACATATATATTCAATCCCATGATGAAGTTTCAGTTATTCTATTTTAGTATATTATGCAAATGCAGTGTAATATATTATGTACTACCATCTATCATGTATCTGATTATATTTGGAAAGTATAGTTGAGGGCACAGAGGCCCAGAGTAGTTGCATAATTTGCCCAAAGCCATACAGTTACATTAATGGTGAGCCAGGACCTGAGCCCAGCAACAGCTGCTCCTCACACACTGTTATCCCACTGCCACCGACTCCCCAAAGTGCCTACAGATGCCTGTAGAAATTGTGCATACATTTCAGTGCAACTTTTTAAAGCATGTTGGATCTGTTTGAGTGGATTTATAAGTTGTGGCTTAAAACTGATTTTGATAAACCACAAATGCCAGTATTTTGTTTTAATGAGACTGAAGGCATGAACAAGCAGATTCTGCTCCTGAGGCTGTTGGGGAACCCGTGGACAGACTTTGTAGTCGCCCCTCTGAAGGCCAGCATTGTCGCCAGGCTCATTAGCATCTGCGCTCTGCTCCACGTTGCTGCTCTCTAGCTTACCAGCTGTTCCTGCTGCTCTGTACAATGTCGGATGTGTTCAGCTCACTGGGTTCCTGTCCTCACCACCGGGAGGAGACAGCCCTTCCACTGGGGATACCCACGTGGCTGCCTGTCAGCGGTGGCACCAAATAAAGTAACAGGCCTCCGCATGGCATATGGTGTCTGGATTCGTACAAGATGCAAAACTCTTCTGCTGCTAATGCAGGATGACTCATAGCATTGCTAATTTTTCAAACAAAAGCTGACTTCCACACCCACACTTTTAACCCCTTTAGCTAAAAAGTATTTAGCTACTAGGCTCTCGAAAGGTGCCTTCTGGATCTCCATTTAAATGTGTTACACTTACTGAAAGCATATTAAATGTCTTTGGATTGAGGTTATTTAAAATTTCTGGACCTTTTATTTTTCCTCTGGAGAAATAAAATTTTTAAGCTTAAACTTTTTCCTTCCTCACAATGGAAGATAATTGTTTGGTCGATTGGTTTTTTTAGCTATCATTAGAAAAAACAGAAGGTACTATATTGGTAGAACACTGAAAACTGTTCGTAAATTAACCTCTTTTAAACGTCCCATAGAAACTACTGCCTAATTCTGTATCAGCTCAACTGTGGAGGATTTCAAGCTCTTCATGTTAAAATATTTTAAGGTTATAAAAAAGTGTTGATTGTTTTGTAGAACATGGTATTTCAGTCTCTTCAGGTGCACTAAATTGGTAGCTTGTTTAAATATCAAATTCTGCCAAAGCAAGTTGAGATTATAAATTTATATTAGGATAAACACTTTTCCAGCTATAAAATAGAGACATGGGTATTTTCTAAAAGTGTTTCTACCAAATTATTTAGGATCAGTTGTGCTAAAAGATATCTAAATTTAATCTGAGAGTTTAAGTACCAAAATAAGGCAGTTATCTGTATTTATCCAATCAGGCCTCCCTTTGAATTAGTGATCAAAATATTGGTTATTTTATAAATAATCCTTTATTGAACATTTTATTTAAACATTTCAGAGTCAAGAATTGCCAGCATAAAATGATTAGACAGTGTCTAATTATGGACCTAATCACTAAATGTTTTGCGCTCAGGTTGGCATACAAGAGCTCTTACAATCAGATTTTAGTGAATGCATGAATTTTTAAAGAACTTTCACCTAGAAGGATAATTCAGATTTTTACAAAATAGATTACTTTATGCAACACCAAAAGATTTCAGAGTCATATTCTCAGTATTGCTATTTCATTTTGGTTACATTTTGAATTCCAAAGTTTGTTCTTATCTACAGATATAAATTCAAATGTGCAGCTAACTTCTTATAAAGGACATACTGTTTTCAAAAATGAAACAAAATATATAAACTTCCTAAGTGTGCCTCACTTTCTAGTTCTAGTGTTTGGTGCTATTTTTCCAGCATGTTTGCTAATATTCTTGCCCTTTGGCATTGGAAATCAGCCCCAAAATTCACTCAACACTTAACATTCATCATGACAGTTAAATTAAAATTAAATTTAAAAAATATTGAAGTTTTAAAAATATTTTACTTAAGTTTACTAAGTAAAGGATTTCTAGTTTTGTTTCTACTGTCTTGAGTTTGAGAGCTGCATATGTTGTTACTAGTGTCAGTACCTTCATTTTCTCCTATTTCTTTCTACTAATTTTTATGAAATAAGGGGGAAATATAATGGAAAACCTAAGTAATTGCATAAAGATTGAAATGGGGGCACTACAAAGCTTAAATGTGACTGATAAAATGCTCTCTCAACTGATACACCAGAGGCCAAAGTCGGCATCAAAAAGGCAGCTTAGAACAGGGCTAGATAATGTGCAGAAGCACAGGCTGATCAAAGCCACACAGAAGATGACGACCATTGGTTCATTATTCCCACTCTTGGTGGCAGCTATGCAAAATAGGGTAGTGTTAATCCAGCTTCACAGATGGGGGAAGCAGGGGTCTTGGCCAAGAACCCACAGCCAGGGCAGGACCAGGATAGGAACCCAGGGTAGCCAACTCTGTGGTGCCCCTGCTATTTCTCATTTGTCCACACTTTGCCTAAGAACAGGAGACCATCAAAATTATACAACTTGAGAAAGTGAAGCAACTTCATTTCATTTTAGCCAATTCTATTATTGTTGTTGCCAAGAGTACCTTTCCCTTTAAACCTTGATTTAATGGGATAAAAATGAAAATAAAATTAGTTCATTAATTAGAAAGTATGACCATTTTGATACCACATATCCATCCATTTTACCTAAATACAAATGGCATCCAAATTTTTAAAAAACAATGGAAGCATTAAGTATAAATACCATGTTCTCAATGACATCTCAACAGAGTCTAGCTCTGTCAGTCTAGTCATACTTTATTGGTATGATTCATTAACTTTTGCCTTGATAAATAGTTGAAAACACAGTTCCATTATGGTGATGTTTCTGGCAAGATAATTTATTTGTGTATGTTGACTCTATATTCTACTTCTTTCAAAAATAGATTTCAAAGAACTTAAAACAAAGGGCATGTGTGCTGACAGAAAATCAAGGCCAAGGAAGTTAGGATCTGGCATAGCAATGTAGCGCATCCCAGTGGGGTTGGTGGCAACAGAAGCAGGGGTCCCTATTAATTACTCCTGCACTGTAATGTATAGCTACCCTATGTTCTCTGAATACCCTTATTTCCAAGTTTTCAATTACTGTTAATGAGAATATAGTTTATCTAAATTGGAAAATGCAATAGGTCACTTTAAAGAAATATATTTTTAATTTCAAAACTTTATTGAAATAAATATTTATAGCAATTTTTTAAATTATGTTTTTAAGATTTTATTTATTATTTTTAGAGAGAGGGGAAGGAAGAGAGGCAGAGAGGGAGAGAGACATCAGTGTATGGTTGCCTTCCACCTCCCTCCAGCTATGAACCTGGCTAGAGACCTGGCTTGCAACCTGGTTATGTGCCCTGGCTGGGAATCGAACTAGAGACCTTTGTGTTCGCAGGCTGGTGCCTTATCCACTGAGCCACCAGCCAGGGTATAGCAAATTTCTATTCTAGCCATGAGTCCAAAATATATCTTTTGAGTTGATACACAAGTCCATGTATGATAAAAGCTAATTAGGACTCCACCCTCCCTAAAAGTTAAGGGTTTGACATAGCTGAAAAAGTAAAGAATTAGTTTGGGATATAGGGAAATGCATCATTTCAAAATAATTTTCATGATCATATTTTCTGGATAGCTCCTTTGACTAAGCCTTTGGTTTAAAAAACCCAACTACCAGACATGTTGCATTTCTGGTAAAGATTAAAAAACAAAACAAAACTTGAGTGTCTGATTCTTTAAATGCACTTAATATGTGACAGGATGGTTTCTGTTCCATTCATTTCCATAGCCAGTCCTTTTCCTGTTATTACCCCACTGTCATTTCATGCTTAACCCTCTGTAGACTTGCACCCTTTTCCTTAGCCCTGGGCATGGCTTAGGATTGCACAGCCTGGGCATACTTCACTCATGTTGGTCTTCTTGTTACCATGTTGCAGGACTTGTTGCCCTAATAATCCAGGTCTTCTCTCTGGCTTGTTTACTTGTGATCACTATGTAATCATTTATTTTATAGAGTCTCATTAAGGACTGCAAACCTCTGTCCCAATTTAGCGTCATTCGAGCGTAGGTAGCATCCATCTGCTCTACCCGCACTGTTTAATTAATGAACTTCATAATGTGTTCCTTGCCTGTGAAAAGCTCTTCGTCTTCTTGGGTTGTTGAATGGGACTTGCATTCCAGCTTTTTACATGCTGAGATCTAGAAAGCCCGCCATGGTCGGTGCTAATTACAGACTCAATAAACTTCTGTTAAGTCTTAACTTAAAAGATTTACTTTTTCTTTCATCATGCACTCATAAACCCAAAGTCAGATTATTTTTTAAGTAAATTATTGATCAGTTTTTATAATTTTTAAATCATACATGAGAGTAAAACTTCACATTTTAAAAAATTGTATTTCTTTTAAGTGCACTAAAAATATATCTGTTATTTTGATTATTTTCCTTCTGGAATGAAAGTCACTGAAATGCTCAAATGTCAAAAATGTCATTTGTGTTTTCCAGCATCTGTTTTTGTGGAATTGCCTAAGAAACTTTGTAGTACAGGTTTTATCAAAAGTAATGGACTAGGCCCTGGCTGGTAACACAGTAGATAAGGCACCATCCTGTGAACCCAAGGGTCTCTGGTTCGATTCCCAGCCAGAGCAAAATAACCAGGTTGCAAGCCAGGTCTCCAGCCAGGTCTGTAGCTGGAGGCAGATGAAAGGTAACCATACACAGATGTCTCTCTCCCTTCCCCTCTCTCTAAAAATAATAAATAAAATCTTTAAAAAAAAATGTCCCGGAATAACAACCAAATTTTTTATTCTTCTGAGAAAATGTTAAGATTCAAAATATCTTTAAAACTTTAGTATCTGCCTAGTTTTTAGTGTGTTATAAAATTGTCTGGATTTAAAGGCATTTTCTTAGCATCTACTTAAAGGCCTGTTCAATTTGTAATTAGAAGACAAATGGTACAACTGTAGCCATGTTCATTTATTTTAAAATATACCTGTGGTTCATATGCCTTGTTTTAAAGACTGTTTAATATTGAGATTAAAACCCCACTTTACCCTGTCAAGTCCTCTCAAGTCCTAAAATTTATTTCTCTCCTGAAACATCATAGAATCCCACACTCATAATATATTCAGTTTTCTTCATCATAATATTAACTTATTTCTGCAATAGTAAAAAAATATATGTCACCCTGGCTGGTGGCACAGTGGATAAAGCACTGGCCTGCAAACCCAAAGGTCGCTGCTTTGCAAGCCAGGTGTCCAGCCGGGTCCATATCTGGAGGCAGGTGAAAGTCAACCATACATTGATGTCTCTCTCCCTCTTTGCCTCTCTCCCTTCCCCGCTCTCTAAAAATAATAAATAAATAAATAGTTTTTAATTAAGAAAAGCATTAAATATATATATATGTATAAGCATTCGTTTCTTCAAAGAGTAGCTTTACCCACCTACATTAGACTTATAGGGAAAACTAATTGTTTAACAAGTATAATGTTAATAAGTTTGAAAACTAATGTTAAGTTGATCAACACTAAGAACCTCCATGTATGGTGAATATAAAAGCAA
The DNA here is from genome assembly GCA_004026585.1 of Noctilio leporinus. NCBI lineage: Eukaryota > Metazoa > Chordata > Mammalia > Chiroptera > Noctilionidae > Noctilio > Noctilio leporinus. The sequence goes on from PVIW01002322.1 coordinate 52,268, forward strand.
AAAAAGAGTAAGAGTTGGAAGAATAAATGGAGCAAAACGCAGCCAGAATGATACTAGGAAAAGCTCATGTGTGGATAAATGGGATTATTACTTTTAGAAGAGTCCTACCTCTCTGCTCTCCCTTCTGTACCCTTTGTACAGAATGTAGTCAGGGACATGGCATCCTTTTTGGAGAGAATTGATAAATTGATAGAGGGCATGGATCCTCAGACTGTTCGTAAGGCTCAATCGGGGACTATCTCACCATGTCTTCTTAAAGGTGATCAGAAAAATAGCTTCATGATGACGAAAGATTAAGAGTTCAGGATGAGTTCCTCACCTTGTTTTAATTGGGTTGAAGTATATAAAATTGGTAATATTTAACTATTTTTGACCTAGTGAAAAAGGCTTTTTTATACAGTTCAACCTAATTTTTTGGATTCCATAAATGTGTAATATATGTGAACAGAAACTCCATTAACCATACAGAAAAATTCATGGGCATTTTTGGGTTGTGAGGAGAATTTAGCTGCCTAAAAAGGACATCTGTCAGAGTACAGAGCTGGGTTGCAAGGCTGCTTGTTCCATGGAACCCCTAGTCATTGAGGTTGCTCCATCTTGAACCATTTTTGTCTCTCTCTCTGGGGCTGTCCTTTTCCTTTAGCTGTGTATTTGTGAGGTTGGTTTCTCTGGGAATTTTGTCCAATGAATGTGACTTTATTAATGTTATGTAGTATATCTAACCCTGCTTTGTGATAAGAGCTTCTAACATCAATTAACAAGTGAAATACATCTTTGCTTGGGAAACTTCTGAATTACCTGCCAGGTTAGCAAATTCTCAAGGCTGACACAGACCTGATAGCTAACAACCTTCTGGGGCTGGCAGGGGATAGTCCTCCTTCATTTACCAGCCCTTTCAAAAGGTACTCAAACCACCTTTATATCGTTGCAATAAAATTCATAAATGAAAAAAATTATCTTTGCTTTATATGCAACTTTTATTAAAATATTAAAATCTGGCCCTGGCTGGTAGCACAATGGATAAGGTGCCAGCCTGCAGACCCAAAGGTTGCTGGTTCGATTCCCCAGCCAGGGCACATAACCAGGTTGCAAGCCACGTCTCCAGCCAGTTCCTTGGTTCCTTGATGTTTCTCTCCCTCTCTGCCTCTCTCCCTTTCTCTCTCTCTCTCTCTCTCTGGAAATAATGAATAAAATCTTAAAAAAAAATATATATATATATATATATATATATTTTAAGATTTTATTTATATATATATATATATTTATATATATATATATAAATAAATCGACAAGCAAGTTAATTAAAATTTTGTTCCTACCAGTCATCTGGGAAACCTGTCTAAGTGGGCTTTGAATCATGGCAAATGGGCCATCAAACTGTAACTTAGCAGAACCATGGTGCCAGAGTTCCAGAGCAAGGGTTGGGTCTTAGGGTGCTTCCTAAGTGAATTTGCGCACAGTTAAGCAAAGCACATTGGTGACCTGTCTGTCATTCCAAGGAAGTTGTTCAGCATTCCCACCCCATTATGGCCCCAGATATACCTTGAAGTTTCAGGACTTTCTTCAGTTCAATAATCGCTTTATCATTTATGTAAAACCATGTGGTCCAATGGAATCATCTGTGTTCTGGATCACCCTGGGGCAGTATTGGCCTAACAGGGTCTTATCTCTTTACTGCTGTGAATTTATTTAGTCCACAGTAGTCCCATGAAGTCAAGATACTCATTTTTTTATGCAGGCTGGTGCTGCTGGTGCTTCTCCTGCTCGCTCCCTTTCTTTTCTACCTTTCCTCCTCCTACTCCTCTTCCTTCTCAATTTCACAACCTGGTTTGAAAATTCATATCTCTCACTTAAGAAGATGTAGTACTTTTCAAGAAAGGTTTATAACCAGTCACCATATGTGCTTAATTTATTTATAATTAGTTTAGAATTCTTTTTTCTCTAAATGATTTTCACTTGTTTATACGTAAAACTATTAAAATGAAGAAATTGAGAGGAAAAGAAATCTCAAATTTTTCTGCTTTATAACTTTCAATTACACACCTGCTAACTAGAAACATACCCATTTATTCAACAATCAAAGGAAGTCACAGTTGTGATTTCTATTTTTAAAATATAGTTAAGTAAGAATATAAAATTTCACTGACCACAGTGCCTATTGAAGGGAGAGGAAAAAGAAGAGAATAGACTATGTTTGTAAATTTAGTCATTAAAAAAAAAATTTGTTCAAAACAGATGTGTATTGTTCAGTGCTGTTAGACTATGTTAGTTTTGGCTATATCATGATTTCAGCTTTTTAGAAAATGCTTACAAATTCAGATCTTACTGTGTGTTTCTAAGTAGCTTCTGAATTTTGCCAGTTCTAAGAATGGTACTGTCACTGGAAAAACTGATAAAATCTATTTATAATTAAAATCACACTGAAATGTGAGCCTTAAAAGATTTATGTGGCAGTTCAAGGTAATGGCAATGTTTTGGTGCTGCACAGGGGAGGCACTTTTGAGAGACAACTGCCAAGTTGCCTTTCTTAGCCATGGCTAAAAAAGCCTTGTTGATGGAGGGAAGGATTGCTCCTTTTTGCTTTTGGTTTGTTTTTAAAACAGAATTTTTCAGGAGCCAAAGCCAAAATTTTGTTAAAGGGTCTCCTGAGCATCCAGTCCACTCAGTGGCCCTCACACTCAGAGCTGACCTGTAACAAGTGTATTTGTCCTATTATCTGCCCTTCTGCCATCCTGACTTCAGCCCTTTGGCTATAACAAGCTTCTCTGTCTTCATGAATCTCCTTTCATAAGTCAGACTCTCCAGACATTACATTAGCGCTTCTCAAACTGGAAAACCAGGCAATGAGCCAGATACAGGCAAGTCCCATGAGGAGCATAACATAGCAGACTATCAGCAGTACTTGGTGGGTGATCATTGACAACATTTTTTATTAAAGTAAACACAAGTCATGCAGTTGCATTATTTTTAAGGTAAGAAATCTAACCATTTCTTGCTTGCAGGCTTCTCAGGCCTAGCTTCCAGGTCCTGCCCGCCTATGCCCCTGTGCAAAATAGGGAGAATTCCAGGGGAAATGTTTTGTTGTGTTGCCTTCAGCCATGGTTCACAAGGTATAATCACATGGGGAATTACAGTATTGACTAGGGACCAGGACTTTCACAGATTCTGGTTAACTTGGTTTTGAGTGGGGAATAATCTATCATGATTGTAAGGTACAGCCATAAATGAGCTACTGCCATAAGGAACTGAGCAACCCCCTTAGCAGGAATTCATGGATGTTCAAGGAATAAGAAGGAATTGCTGCTGACTTGTGAAGCATGGAGCCAAAAACCTCCACAGTTTCTTTGAGAGCAGGAAGTGGTAGGTAATAGGGCTTAGCTTTTGCTGGACACTGTCCTAAACATTGCATGTATGACCACTATTTTCACAATTACACATGAGGCCCCTGAGGCCCAAAGAGGTGGCCTGGCTTACTGACAAGCACACAGCTAGATGAGTGTGGCTTATAGCTCAAGCAGTCTGAGCTCAGGGCCCGGACTTGCCTTATAAGAATGTCACATGTTGAGAGTTGGACTAGCAGCCTAGCTGGCAGGAGGAAGTAAGGGGCACTGGGGTATTGGCTAGAAATTATGAAAGACAAACAACATGAGCTTTACAACTAGGTCACCTGTTTTGGGATGCCCAGAGTTCTGGAGAGACCCAGACATGCAAGGAGAGAAAGGTGTAGATCAGGAGATATCTGGAGATATCATTCCATAGTTTCCCAAAAATAATACAGTATCAGAAAAGTGACTGCCTGGATTATCTCCATTCTAAGCCATCTGCTTGTTAAAGAACTGTCTCTCCCATCCCCACACAAAAAGGTGCTTATTCTGCATCCTTTCTCACCCAAGAAATGAATAAGATCCCCCTCGAATGCCTGTGCCATTATAATTTCATAAGCCCTTGAGATATTACGCATGTTTTAGAAGTTTATTAATTAATCAAATTAAAAGTATAAAAACCATGCAGCTTTAAGGAAAATATAGATATTAATGCCTTTCTTTAATCTAAAATAATGGCTGATTTTAGTTAGAATATTTTAAATGTAACTATTATAAAATCTCTGCCCTTGTATCAGTGGTTAAGTATCATGGACCATTGATACAGCTATAAAAAGTTCAAAGGCTATGCTAGCATATCTTTGTCTCCTCATCTTTTAACTGTAAAGAAAAAGATGTCCTTGTATCAAGCCTTAGCATTTATGTGAAAAATGAAATTGGCTTCAGTTTGTGTATAGATTTTCAGAGAGATTAAAGTAGGCATCAAACAATTTTTCTCTGTAAAAGTCTGCCTTTGATGTGCTTTCTGTCTATTCATACACAAGTGTCAGCCATTGTTTTTGAGCCACAGAAGAGCGTCCACTTGTCATAGGCACATTCTCATATCTTTGTGTTGGAGCCTTGTTCAAGGTGGATCTTATAATTCAGAGATAATGTTACTAGAACTGTACATTGTGACCAGACATCAGTCTGCCTTGGCAAGATAAATGCCAAGGCAAAGCCAAAGCGTTTATCAAAAATGAGCAGGAAGCAAACTAAAACATTTATTTCTGAATATTCTATTGTATCGTGCTCTTGATATTTCATCAGCAATATAACAGAAAATTATTCTTTGATGCTTGCTTTGCCCTGGCACTGGGTTCTAATTTGCTTTTGTATTTGAGGTTTTACTGTAGAAGAAATTAATGATTGGTCACATTACAGGGCCAAGAGGGTGCCTGAGTGGGTACACCCAACTGGAATCAGCCTAAGATGATAAGGAGCAGAGTGGAGGTGCCTTAGTGAACCAGAAGTCAGGACATTCTCACAAAATGACTACTGGCCAGATCCTTTCCTGAGTCCCTGGGACATGTACAACATGCTATCTTATGTGGACTAAGAAGTGGGGTTATTGCCCCATTCTACAAAAGAAGAAACTTTAGGTACAGAGAGAAGTTAGTGACTTGCTCAAGCCTTGTGACCAGTAAGTGGTGAGGAATTCACACCCAGACCTGTGCTCACATCCTTAGTCACTGTGCTGTCTAAAGTCTTCCAACTTCCCAGCTGCGCTTCACTCATCCTTAAGAACATTCTCACGCAGTACTTTGAATTTGCATATCAACTAAAATTGTATTTTTTTCCTAAATTTATTCAGATGCACTATATCTCTGAAAAAAATAAGGGTTTGTTTTCTTAAGTCAAAATGAAATCCAGTAGAATTTTTTTCTTTGGTTGGTACATGAGAATAATCTCACTTTTTGTTGTATTTTTTTTTTTTTTTTTCATTAATGCTACCTCTGAATTTTTTTTTTTAAGATTTTATTTCATTATTTTTAGAAAGAGGGGAAGGGAGAGAGGCAGAGAGGGAGAGAGACATCAATGTATGGTTGCTTTTCACCTGCCTCCATCCACAGACCTGACTGGAGACCTGGTTTGCAACCTTGTTGTGTGCCCTGGCTTGGGAATCGAACCTGTGACCTTTGGGTTTGCAGGCCAGCGCATTATCCACTGTGCTACCAGCCAGGTCTGATTTTTTTTTAATCCTGTTTTAAATCATCTCCCAAACAGCTAAGGGTAAGAATGTTATTTAAATAACTATTTGACCTATTTGATCTTTTTGTACCTTTGTTTTTCTTACATTTCTTACATTTAATTTTTTCCAACACATTCAAAATGTGTAGCCATGTGTCTGAGGCTGCCAGCCTGAATGTCTAACCATACAAGCCTAGCATTTTTGGGGAGGAGAAAGGGAGGGTTACTTCAGTGATCCCCTCTTTCAGTACTTGGGGGCAGAAAACTAAGGAGGAGGAGGTAAGGGAGGCTTCTTTCTGAGCTGTCCTGCCATGATCGCCTCTGCCCCACTAAGGCCTGCAGAGAGCAGCTCCCTGGTGGGCTGGGAGGGACATCTTAGCCATCCAACTAATTCGAATACTGTGCATCCACAAATCCAACCCAAACTCAGGACCTCAGGACCACCTTCCACCTAAACATCAACAATTCTGCAATTTAGAGATTAGTGACCTTTCACCCTTTGTACTCTTGTTTTCTTATTAAAATGTTGGTCACTTGAAAGATCCCCAAAAAAGCATCTTATGTTAATTTATACCAATATATTGGAAAGTTTTTTTGCAAAAGAAAATTGGAATGTGAATTCTCAGTTAAAATGAGACTTCGTTTTCTGACCACTTGATTAAATTATGATTTTGTTATTTTGTTTTTGTTTTTGTTTTTGCAAATAAGCATTAGCCCATATTAAAATGAAGGCAAAGCTACACTGTTCATTCGGAAGAAGCATTTGGCCACTGAATGAAAAAAGCCACGATCCATGTATAAATTATTCAGAAATCTGAATAAATGTGCAAACTTCTAGCTAAGGCTATCACTATTGCATTATTCAGTCCAATAAAGAGAATTTAATTTAATGGATTTTCAGCAACATTGTTCAGTGATCAACAAAAGGCATACTGTCCTTTATGAATAACTGATTTTCCCGGGGCTTTCTGAAGAAAGTGGGTCCTTGTTAACCCTAGAATGGCTAGCTAATGTAATTGAAGCATGACCACCTGGCAGCGAGGGTGCCCGTCAGCTGCCAAGGAAGGCCCAGGCCGGGAGGACCAGGTGCTCCGCTCGTGCTGTCTGATTGTTACAGTGGAATAAACAGCATGATTGCACAGTATGGCCGGGGGCGAGAATCCAAGACTGCTGCCAACCGGAGAGCCTGCTTTCTTCCCTAGTCTTTGACAAGGGGACCGAAAGTGCTTCTATTCAGAGCAGGTAATACTGACAAAGCTCTGATGCTGTCTGCTGCAATTAGGAAGGAAAAAAATCAGACTGGCCCGAGAATGAAGCAGCAGTGAGCCTCAAGTACCTGTGTCTGCTTCAGACCAAGCCATGGTCTTTTTAAGATAGTCTGTGAAGTTGAAGCACAAAAATGTGAAAGAAATTTGAGAAAAGGAACCTAAATACTAAGTGATCACTGTTTTTTAAAGCACACTCACTTTATTATGCTTCCTGTCTTGAAGCAGAACACCAACTTGCCATGAAAGATGAACTTTATTTAGGCCTGAATTCCATGGAAACCCAAATTCCCTGGTTCCTTTGATTATACTTAATAAAATGGGCTGGGCCAGGTCATTTCTTTTTATCCCTTTATAAAGACCTACAAGCATCTATATTTAACTAATTGAAATATTTCTCTATGCTATTGTTTATTCTCAGTAATTTTTCTTAAATCACTGCTATGCATGTGGAGATATAAAAGAAAATTGGTATTATGTGACTTAAAATTTAATTAAGAAATAGACGTTACCGTCTTTCAAAGGGATTTTGAATGTTAAATGGTTCATTAAATTCACGTTAATGGAAAAGTAAAGAGCACTTTCTCCAAATAGCAAGAAAAATATCGCTCTCTCAACACGTTGATTTATTTCATTTGCTAAGCACAGGAACCATGAAATGCTTCATCCCCAGCAGCACAATAAATATATGCAGAAGTAAAATTACAGTGAACAGTACCTTGTACTTTGTATTTGTGATGTGTATATTTCAATAGTCTGGGAGGAACAAAACAAACTGTAGAAAGATCCTTTTATGAAATTAAATTGCCTGTTTTATATTGCTCTGAGGCTGTGCACATAGCTGTTGATTCAGGACTTTAACTGTTGTCTGTAGCTTTTTTGTAGGTTAATCCCATCTCCCTTTCACCCCCACGTCAGTATCATTAGAAACAGAAATGAGAAAAATGTTTCCAGTTGGTTATTTCGTCTGTACAGTGGTACCTAACAGTGAAGAGTCACCAGGATTGCTTTATAGGACAGGTGTTGGGTCTGCAGTCTTTCTCAGTGTATTACCAAGTGGCAGTTAGGCCACTTAATAAACTGGAAGAGTACGTTGCCTAATTACATCATCAGTTCTAGCCTCAGTTTCCATGTCTATGAAAAGGAGTGGTAAATACAGTGGTATAGAAAAGCTGTCAGTGCAGAGCCTGCTACAGACAGTAGCTTAATAAATGTCATTCCCTTCCTGCTTCCCACAAGTTGGCTCTTTTCCAATAGAATATTACTCCATTTCATACATTTTTTCCCCTAAGGGATTTATTTTTCAGGTCCCACTTTATGTAAGTACTCTGCAAGGACAAAGTAAATATACATGAGTTTAGTTGTTGGGAAAAAGAAAATAAGCACACATTTATTTCCCATCCTTTAGTCTCCCAGCATGGAATTTTGTTTTGCACAAACTGATGAGTCTTACTGGCAACCCTCCTAGACACTTTCTCAGGATGTAGATGTGAATCCTGCCCCTTGCTGGACCTCAGCAACGCCCACCTCTCCATGTCTGTTTCTCCATATGTAAGATGGGCTGAAGGCAGTGTGATCCTGGGGAGGTTGGACAGATTCAGTGCTTAGTACGTGTGCATCGCTCAACCATACAGTTAGTAGTCCCTGGCGGTTCTCACCCTTATCACTGCCTCTGAGGGCTAGGTGTTGGATGTAGGCAGAACTCAACAGGGACACTGAAGGCAGTCCTATTGGCAGGGCCTCTCAACTGTCTTTGTGCCATGGACCGGCAGCCCTTTTCAGAATTTTTTAAAATGCTAAAAGTAAAACATGTAGGATTACAAAGTAAATCAGTTACAGTGAAATACTTTTTAAATCAAGCACTTAATATAGTAACAAATGAACATTTGTATTCATGCATTCAATACTAAGCTCTAGTTGTGGGTGTTACAACTACTGTAATGTTGAGGCAGTAATGAACAGAATCAATATTTTGAAGCACTGGCAACAGCATCATATAATAGGAAAATATCTGTGATTTTATTGGTGTCATAGTCACAGGTAGTTCCACTGTTGTTCATTGTCTGTATTCGTAATGGTAAGAATTACTTGATTTCAGTGAGAGGATAGTGAAAATAAAGATGTAGTTTATACCACCCAAGTTCATAGACACATTGAATTCTAATCATCACATGAAAGAGACACCAAGGGTCCATACACCCAGATTAAGAAACACTCCTGGGGGATTCACAGAAACCACATAATCAGGAAGGCCCTTTGCCCTGGCCTTAGTGGATGCTCTGAAGTGGATAAAAGGCCAGAGTCACTTGCTACAGCGTTCCTTCTAGCTAGCTAGCCAGCCAGTCAGCCAGCTACCCAAGAGTTGGTTCTGATCACCTGTAGGTATAAGACCTGTTATGTTAGGCAATAGGGCCAAGTCCAGACAAGATAGACCCTAGTCCCTGCCCTCGTTGGGCTTCCACTCTAGCACGGGAGGCAGACAGCAAACCAGATGATCATTAAAGCACATGTGTGTGCAGTGAGTGTGGAGGAGAGCAGAGGATCAGGATCAGAGCACCTTTGGAGAAGGTAGCAACTGAGTAAAGGCCTGAATGAGCTGAGGGAAGAATCTCAAAAAAGCATTGCAGGCAGAGAACACATAGAGGGCCCCAGATGATGACAGCTTGTCCCAGGGGTGGCATACACTGGTGACAAGGGTCTATATAGATTTGGTTTTGCTACCAGATGGGATGTGACATGTCATAAGGAGCTGAGTCATGTGTCCTAAGTCACCAAGTCTTTAGGACAATCATTATAATTTATGGTCACTAGTCTGACCCAAGATCCTCATTTGCAGAAGGTATACAGCTATTTAAGTTAATAATAATAAAAACTAGCATTTATTTAGCTCTGTAATATGCCTATTTCACAGAGGAGGCCATGGGTCTGGGGGAATAGAGGAGAACTGGCAAAGGTACCCTGGGCAGCATTCGGATCTCTGGGTCTCCCCATCATCATCCAGCACTTGGTCTCTCTGGTATGCAGGAGGGCCCTGCTTCTCTCTGATGCCCAGACTCAGAAGCAGCAGGCTTCTGATGGACTAGGTCAGCATGGCTTTTAAGACTGCAACTCTTCTCCCTTCCAGGTGCTTCAGGCAGAACCCATCACCTTCCCTAGAAACCCCCTGACAAGGTCATGGCTCTGTTCCTCCTGTGTAGGTGACTCATCCACCTCCAGTTTCATGGCAGCAAGGTCAACAGTTGCAACTTGTTGAGACCTTTGAGAGCCATCCTGGTGTTTGCCTCCCTGGGGGAAATAGGTAGCTGCCCTCAGCTGCCTTGATGCTGTTTCTGTGCTCAAGCGCCGCTGGAGGCTGGCTGCCTGGTGAGGACACTGGGCCTCATTGCTCATTTGTTGCCATAGCACTTAAGTATACCTTCTCTCTCAGCCACCAGTTCATTTTTCCTTCATGTTAGGAACAGCATTGGAAGAGGGAATAGATAAAAACACTTTTAAGGAAGAAAAGATCTACCTTATTAAATTGCCTTAGTACAGGTGGTATTTACACATAGATTGAAATCTTTTCAGAAAACTCACCTGCAGAGATCTTGAGCTGATTTGGCAGGACATGGAGGCACCAAGGGTTTCAGTAGTTCCTTTGTGGGGTTTGTTTGAAGGGCTCTGCAAACACTACGTACTGGAGGTTCCTAGTGCCCCGGAGGGCTATGGCCCAGACGGAGTCTCAAGTATAAGCATGGAGGGCCCGTGGGCTTTCCAGAGTGATCGGTGATTCTTGCTGTCAGTTTCAACACTGCACCTTCCCTGGGACCCACACTAAGAGAAGGTGCTGACATTTCTCACAAACACTCATGAGAGGCCAGTGTGTAAGGATATGAGTGACTTATGTTTGGGGGAGGCCAGTCATGTTGTTAAAATTTGCTTTACTTTTTGCTTTCATTTTGCTTATGTACATTTCATTTCTCACTGCCTGACCTGCTAAATTACTAAAGCCTGGTTCTTCAAGCTCTTCTTTCCAGGCACCAAGTCAAGGACACCCCACAAAGCATTACCATTCCTTCTTTCTCTCTTCCTCCCACTGCAGGTATTCTGCAACTGTGTGCCATGTCTGAACACCTATGATTAAAACTGAGTACTTTTTCTGGTATGAAAAACAAAATCAAAACTTCTATCTCCATTTTTATCAAGTGTACTCTTTACTATGCAAAATATACATTACAGAATTTTATGTTTCTTCTTTAACCTATGTTATGTTCTGAAAAGTTTCTAATTTTCATCCACATTGACTGCATTTCTAAGCTATTTTTATCACTTATCTACAGTATTGTGCTTTGAAGCAGAGGTTCCAAGCTAGTTTAATGACTGTAATCTTCATTCTCAGAAAAACATCCAGTCTCTTAACTTACCAGGTGACCTCATCTCTGTAGTCCTTTGGGATACATGATTATGACTGGCTTTAAATGAGAGCACATTAATTATGAAATTAATTAGTAGGACCTCACTTTAAATGGGCTAGGTGGATTTGTTCATGAATATTTACAGTTGTTAGACCTCATCTAAAAAATATTTCAACTGTATAAGCCAAACTGTTGGTGGTACAACATGTACAAAAATGTACTAGATTTTAAAGTTGTATCTGTATTTATTATTTACTTCATAGAGCTAATTCCTGATTTGTCACAGTCTCTCAGCCTCTGGACATGGTCTCCTATGCATGGCCCCAGTTTTTCCATACCTCTAACTCCTGATGGGTTTAAGTAGCTCTCCTAGTTCACTCCACCTCTTTCAAAATATTTTGTAGGAAGAATGCAGCATCCGTCTTTCTTTCTTAGCAGTTTATTAGGTTGAACCATGAATGAAATTGCTACTGTAGGTCTAATCTTTAATATCTTAGAACCTCAGTTTCTTCAGCTTTAAAGTGAATATAAAAATAGCTTTATATTTATATAAAGAGAATTAGTCTGAATAATCTTGGTGCATGATTGCACATAATAGGACAAATGGATGGATGGATGCATGGATGTAAATATTTGTCTTTGTAGCATCAAGTGAAAATGATCAAATGATTGTCACAAAATCTGAATGATCTTTCTTAAAATACATGCTCTTCAGCATGAGCAGAATTCACTTAGGAGATGCTGGGGGCATAACAAGGCAGATGTGGACCTCCAGACATCTGGAGCAGAGGTCTGGCTATGCCCTGACAGAGAGGCCCCAGCAGAGAGCAGCTGCTTCTCATATGGGCAGCTCTGTATGGGCAATTTCAGGAATTTGTGCGTTTAAACATGATTCTCCCCGGCAAAAAGAGGAGGCCACCTAGTTAAAAACAAAAGTTGAAAAGAGATCAGAATTTGTTCTTTTAAAATAAATCATAGTAAATAAAATAACTCTTTGCTTTCCCATGTACAAGTAACATGGCTAAATCTGTTTCTCCAATGTTGAATTAGTCTGCTATTTAGTCTTTCTTAAATCATTAACTTCACATAACTGTTTTCTAACGAAATGCTGACTTTTATTTTTAATTCCCTCCTAATCCAGGGAATTAAATGGCATTACTTAGTGATATAAGTCCAGGTAGGTGCCTTTAATTTGTCCTCCAAAAGGTTCAAAGGTAAAAGCTTATTTAGATGACTTATTGCTCCCCTTTAACAAGATTAACTTTGTTACAAAGCTGGGTAGAACCACCACTTGGTAACTTTTGACCTTTCCTCCAGTTTTGTCGCATTGTGATCACTTTCACCTGGTGTTGACACCAGGCAGCTAATTTTAATTACCAAAAGAGAGTCCTCCTCAATAGGACAATCACATTCTTGGGCCCATCTTTAAAATATGACCTACGAGTTTTATTCTATACAGTAAGATCATGAAGGGGAAAAACAGATTGCTCTCATGCTGAATTCTGACAATGACAAGATCACTACTAACTCCTTGGGCAACAATGATTCCTTTTTCACGGGCCTTAGAATTCCTCTCACCAAGTGCTTTTTCAGAAAGATAAATGATTTCAGAGACCTACGTGTGTGTTGTTAATTACTGCTTAACCTATACAAGCAACATCAGTAGATACTCCTCATTAAAGGCAGCCCATACTTGACCTGATGTAGAGGGAAATCCCAGGGCACAGGCTTGTTCCAGGAACTGCTGCTGCATCCAGAGGTGCACATATTCTCTGTGTGACATTTATGACATGGTGACACCTACTCACTTTGAGAGAATCTTGGAAATGGAGATGCTCAAAATTGTTTTGCGTGTTTCTATTCCCCCATTTCAAGAATAATTTTAGCATAGTCTGTTACCAGTTTGCAAATATTCTTACGAGTTCAATCAAAAACTTAAAACCTGTAGAGTATAGTATATGATTAAGTTTCAGTTTTCTCTGCACTATCCAGCAGACTTGTCTACTCTTTGAAATGTCTTCTTCCGGTCTGGGATGCTCTCTTGCCCTGCCATTTTTCTTATCCAGAGATATCACCAAGGCTGCATCAGGGGCTTTCTGTACAGATCTCTGGGCTATGGGGTCTCTTGTTGCCCTCCAGCCTGTGTGCCAGGCTGTCAGGCCCACCTCCCTACCTTATCAGTCCCGCTTCCCTCCTCTGGAGCCTTCATGCCTGTCTAATGCCAATGTCAGGCCTAGACTTCTACACCTCCCAATCCTATTTCCTAGGAGCTCTGTTTTTTCCTACGTTTTTAGGCATGTCTTCTTTGGAAATGCCCACTGATGCTTCTGTCTCCTGCATCATTCCATACCCTGCATGTATACATTCTACCCAGCCTCAGAGCCATGCTTCAGGGAGGACGTGCTCACAAAGCCCCCGAACCACACCAAAGAATGTGGGTGGCTCCTTTTTCATGATGCTTCACTAAGCATTTATCTGCACAACCCAGAAACTGGGAGAGAATCCTGTCAGTCATATCATAGCAGTTGTAAGCTAGGAGAGAATAGGGATATGATTATACGTTTTTTAATAGTCTACATGAACTCAAAAAATATTAACCCTGATTAAGGATATGTGGGTGTTTAAAAAAAAAAAAATCCCTTCTGTACACACTCCCATTGACCCTCGGGGTTCAAGTAGAATGCATACTGGGGCCGGGTGTTCCCTGTGATGTATGGGATGTTTCATGAAAGTACTGAGGGCCTCCCCTTTACATATGATTGAGAGGAAATATAAAAGCTAAGAACAGTAAAGAAGTACAAAGGGTGAGAAGTGCAAGGGTACTAAGCATCCCTTCAAGGTACAAAATCAACATGGTGGCCACACTGAACAGGACACGCAGAAGCCTTCCCAAGATGAGTAGGGTGAAACAGGATACCATGGAAGCTGCCATGGCTTGATCATCCTGCCCTGAGTTCCTCCCACACAGACCCCCATCTCAGTGGCTTTCTAGAAAGCCACTTCCTAAATGAGGTGAAACTCATCAAGAAGACTGGCAACCATCAGACTAACCTTCACAGACTGGCCAGCCCCCAGGCTGGGCTGGACAAGGCAAGTACCTCTTTAAAAGACTTACCCTCAAGCACAACTAGGAGCCTTTGGAGCCCAGAAGCCTTGAAGGGGACCCTCTGCAGCCCACTGGTGTCAGGTTTCTGCCTGAGCAGGAGGTCCTGCAGCCATTAGGCAGCCTTTTAACCACCCTGGAGTCCTCTCCCATGCCACTAATCAGATGAATGGAAACAATAAAGCTTTTTGCAGGAGAAAAAAAAAAGGAAGAAGAAAGCACAAAGGAAATTTCTAAAGTGATACTTTTTTGTTTTTGTTTTTGATTTTTTAAGATTTTATTTTTAGAGAGGGGAAGAGAGGGAAAGAAACATCAGTTTGTGGTTGCCTCTGAATGCCCCCAACTGGGGACCTGGCCTGTAACCCACGCTTGTGCCCTGACTGGGAATCAATCTGTGACCCTTTGGTTCATAGACTGATGCTCAATCCACTGAGCCACATCAGCCAAGGCTAAAGGGATATTTCTAAGTAGTTGTGGAAGTAGGTGAGAACAGGAGGAAACATCAGTTTATAAAGTAAGTCACCATTATTCTTGATCAGGTTCAGAATCTACTGTAGATGGGCCTCAAGTTTTCGTAATTTAAAATGATCTCTATCCTAGTCCCTGGACTTCCTGTAGTTCTTAATTGAGAAAAACATATTCCTTGAAATATTCCCCCACCTGTAGAAGGAAGTGATTTCAGGCCGTGGAACAAGAAAATGATAGGGCACTTTCCCAAAAAGGGAAAACCTCATTGGTTCAGCTTTATCAGGGACCATGTCCTGACCACTGAATGGGCAGTGATCTATTGATGGGCCCTCTGCTCCAAGCCTACCAGTCCTTCCATCCTGTGATGCCAGGGCTCCTCACACCCCTGCTCTCCTTTGGGAGCTACTCTTTGGCAGTCTGCTGATGGGGTGCTGCAGGTCCCACAACTGCTGCTGGGGTCACAAACAGGCATTGCACCAGGACCTGGGCTCAGCACACATACAGGGTCTTTCCCCCTCACTGCAATGTCCAACATCAGCCCTGAACTCTCTTTCCCAAATGGCAGGTGAGCTTCTTTGAGGAAACCTGATTGCCTGGAATCATGTGGTGTGGACTCAGGGGAGTCAGCATCTGAACTTCAACCGAGCTGTTGCAATGACACCTGGAATATCTGGCCTCTGTTTCTAGTCCCTCTTTTACTCGGTCATTGCACAGATGATTTTACTATCATCCATGTTTTTTAATAACACCAAGAGGCACATAATTAAAACTAAAGATTTTCCAGAAGTTTTATTACTCTTAGAAGACAGCAGTTGAAGAAATTAACTGTCCTTACTGCCTCTCAGTGTTTTGATTGTGAAGCAAAAGCCAAACGGGTCTGTTATTCTCAGGTGTTGAAGTACGTCATGACTTCAAAATCACTATCCAGTGGTGCTAAATCATTCTCATCAAAAATGTCCATTTAAAATAATTAATGAAATTTTAGAATTCTGTGCTGTTTATCTTCAGAATGTGACCAGAAATAAGCACAGTAAGATCAAGTTTGCTGAAATGGGTTCATTTAAATTTCCTAATCCCTGGTACATACCTGAAAGGATTGAATTAATTAATATAGTTTATTACTCTAAATTCTGGCTTCTTATGTGAACTAGATAGATAATTCATCTAGGAAGTCATCAGTAATGCCAGATTAGCTATAAAAATTAACACTTTATTTTGTGCTACTCTTGGGAGAGAGAAGGATCTAATTTGTCTATCTTTATCCTTCTTGTCAGCACCAAACCACAGTATATGTGAATTAACTCAGCATGAATAATGCAAGCTCTTAACCAGAATAATATTCAAATTACATTGTTAC
Organism: Noctilio leporinus; assembly: GCA_004026585.1. Lineage (NCBI taxonomy): Eukaryota > Metazoa > Chordata > Mammalia > Chiroptera > Noctilionidae > Noctilio > Noctilio leporinus. The sequence continues at coordinate 68,407 of PVIW01002322.1, forward strand.
AGTAAAAGAAAGTAAAAGATGCCAGCATTTGAAACAAATTGACCTGGGCCTAAGTTCGAGCCCCAGTAATTACTAGCTGGGTGGAGCTAGAAGGATCATTTCTGTACCCTGCCCCTGCTTTATCAGCTGTTGAAGGTCTCTAGGAGAATCCAATGAGTTCCTGGCTATGAAAAGATAGAGTATTATGTCTGCACTGGGTGGGTGGTTCTTATTTCATAAAGTTTATATCATTTAAATGGCATATTGTTCCAACAGAACTATTTACAATGTAACCTCTCCATGATGTGTTTTCAACCTTCCCCAAATACTGTAACGTTCTGTGATGTTGGACTATTGCAGAAGCCAGGATTTACTCTGAGAGTTGAGGAGCAAAAGTACTTACATTTGAAGGAAGAATAATAATACATAGGAAACAATAAATAGCTGGATGTTTGGGTGGCAGGCAAAATAAGTGGAAGACATAAGGAATTAAGGAAGAAAGAACCTGGGCTTTCTGGTGTGGTTGGGCTACCTCATGGATATACATCTCACATCCTTTTCTGGGGATCTGTGATATAATTGTGCTTCATATTTGAATTGTGAGAAACATCTCCAACTCTCTTTAAGTAAAATACAAAATGTCCCCAAAGGACATTTTCCTCATCTGGATTGTGTCTCATACCATTAATATAAAACTGCTGATTTAATAGAGCTGCTTTTGATCTATCAAGAAAAGGCACACCTAATTAAATTTTGCTGTTTTTCCAAGAGTAAGTGTCTTAATTTGCAAGAGAATGATTTGATTATAATTTTAAGTAATACTGCAGTTATATTTTTAGTCCTAAAGATGATATCAAGTGACTCTATGAGGCTTAAGTGTGGAAAGTCCCAGAGAATTGTGTGAGTTGGGAATTTTATATTTAACAGCATTCAGGGTTGTTTCTGTTGTAATGTGACAAATATGTTTTAATCAGAATGAATGAGATCTCTGACAGGGAATTTTGCATGTAAAATATAAAAGACAGTTTTCTTTTGAAGTTAAAGTGAAATAATACCAGAAAATAAATACATGTAAAATCAAGATATAAATACCCATCATTTTGATTTATATGTTTTGTTTGTAAAATGTGTGTTATTGCGAGAGAATTTCTAATTCTGATCTTTTTCTGTTCTCACTGAAACAGCCCTGTTTCTTTATTTCCTCCTGCATTACTCTCAAAAATGGAAAATTTCTAGACCCTCAAAGGTACCTACTGAAATGGAGTATAGATGTTGAATTTGTTGTCCAAATGTCAGACTCAAATGAGACTCAATATCTGCTCTGTACCTGATGACAAATATTCCTCAAATACAAAAGAAGCCCTTCCCTGCAAATTCCTTTCTTTCCTCCCACAGTCCACCCTGAGCCAGAATTAACATATAGCTCATGGAGAAAATTGCTTTCCAATAACTGACAACCTGTGGGGTCATTGGCGTAACATCATCTGGTATCAGATTGAAAGCCATAGCAGATACCATAGCTGGTTTGTTAATACCAGGGACACCAGGACAAGAAGAATGCACATGGCTGCCCTGCACTGTGGCGAAGGGTGCCAGGCCCCAGGGTGTGGGGACACCAGTGTATGGATAGTTTGATTAAGGTATGAGGTACAGAATGAAAGACCTCTGCATTGATTAGTACCAGATAAAAGGACTAGATATATTGATGCTACGGAAGTCCACCCCAAAACAGAAGAATTATGCTCCAGGGGGTTTTAGTGAAATAATTGTGGCCATCCCTGCTGTAGCCCATGGGAACTTCTCCCACCAACATATTATAGCTAGCAGTACTTACTTGAGATGCAAACATTCAGATTTACTTAATTGGTGGGAGGAGACATCTTTCAAAACACAGGGGGATTTTTGTCCTGAAGTCATTGGATAATAGAGTCTGAATTCGAGGGGCTGAGAGAAGGATGTCCATTTCTTTCTTCAGGCTTCCATAAAAACACAGGTGTGTAAATGAAACTGGGTTTGCTGTTAGTTCTGGCTACATTGGTCTTTTCTCTTCCAGGGCGAATTCTGATGTTGAGTTGGCAATGCCATGGCTGAGCGGGGGACTCAAAAGTCAGGCTTCTGGGGCTTGAGTCCAGGCCCTGGCATTTACCATCTCAGAGACCTGAAGCAAAACACCTCTACTCTCTGCTCTTCAGTTTCCTCCTCTAGAAAAAAATAATAACAGTAGAAAGCATCTAAGACAGTTGGGAGGATTGAATGAGATATGGTCTAGAAAACTCCTAGCCTAGTGCTTGGTCCATGGAAAGCATTTGATTATTTTAGTTGGATCACTGTCTAAATATAACCTGCGATCCGTTGCCACATTAGTGGAGGTGCCCCTTGCCCAGGGCCAGCTATACTCAGGGTGTAGTTTGATTCGATTGCACAAACAGACAACTCACCTGAGGACTGTCAGAACAAGGACTTTTCCCTTGGGGTGCATTTGTAAAAGGGTACCCCATACCCCACTTTACACCAAATGTTGCCTGTTACCTCTGAGATTACACAGAAACCATGCTTGAACCCCACACTGGAATGCTCCCTAGGACCTCTGGTTTCATTATAAGGAGTTTCCCTTCCTCACTGGAAGCTGGAGTAGCACAGGGATTCCTCGTAACTTTGTGGGGTCCTCCACCAAGGCGCAGTGGCTGAGGACTCATTGGGAAACAAGTTGTTTTTCTGCCCCTTTTGTTGGAGGGCATTGCAAGGGCATCTCCTGGCCCACTACCAGCTAGACCTTCATCAAGATAATTTGTTTTTAACAGAACTACATAAAATGTTTTTGCTTTGTACAGCATAGAACTAAGATTAGCAGAGGCCATTAGAACCCCACAGTTGGGTCCCTTACGAAGTCAGAATCATTCTAGCAGCTCCTGAGAATTTTTGTGACCGACCGTGAAAGCAAAATGTAAAAACTTCCCACTACATTATTTAAGTTACCTTTTTTGTGCTTCATAAACACTTTTTTAACCTAATACTGACCCAATGCTGGGACAGATATAAAAAGAGTAAAAGAGATTTATTTTACCCTACAACTGCTCAAAACCACTTTCCCAATCACAGTGTTAATGAAACCAGAGTTCTCTGTGCTCCTCTGGCCATGTTGGTTTGCACAGGGCCCATGTCGGTTGACAGGCCTGGCTGTGCCTACAGACTGAGCAACTCTTCAGAGTACTGACTCCATGCTGCCCCCACCCTGTGCTATTCAGTGTGACTACTCAGCCCTTGGGTCCACATACTGTAGCTTCTACCTAAGCAAGTCATTTGCACCACCCACTTTCTAATTGCCAGAAATAAGTTGCTTTAATATTAAATGGCAAACAGCTTTTCTGCTTCTGATCATACAGGCATTTTATATTATTAGAATTCCCCCAAATTTCCAAATAGGTTTCAATAATTGTGCAGGGTTTTTTTTGTTGTTGTTGTTCTAACTGATTAGTCTGTGGGCGTATTGAGTTTCAGGTGTTGGTCAGCAACGCTAGTTTTCACTCAGGTGTTCTATGATGCTATTTTACCCATAGACTACAGTTGTCACAGGCCAGAGGAGGCCAGTTGGCAACCTTCAGATGAGCTGCTTTCCTCAGTTTCTGGGTCAGTTGCATTTGGTAAACCCCTAAGTTTTCTTGGAGTCTCTTGTCATCTCATAATTTGGTATTAAAATGAGCATCTTTCTGGAAAATTCAGATGCTGTTAAGCCTTTATGAAAATATTTTCTATTTTTAGATAGTCATATTTATTATTTTTAAGTGTACTAAAAAAACTTAAATATAGTTCAAACTTTATAAACATAAAAAGAATATTTTCCCAAAATCATTTTCAGAAATGGAAAATCAGCAGAAGGTATACAGAGCTTGGTGCAGATACTTTACTTCTGCCATTTCTGAGCCGGTCTGACTCCATCTGGGCCCCTGGATTGTTGATAGGCAGCAAGCAGTTAAGAATATTTCAACAAAGCAATAACCAGAATATCTGCCACAGGAGATTATTTTCATTCTTGATCATTTTGTTCTCATAACCTCTTATAGATCATCATGAATCTATTTTATTTTTAGAATCAACCTAGATACGAAATAATCCATAGGCCATATGGAATTGTCTTTTGCCTCCGAAGTGAGAATGGTTGAAGAGTAAATATTGGATTACTCAGTTCAAATTACATTGCAGTAAATAATACCTGTAATGCATGTTGTTTAATAAAAACAGTCAGTGATGATAAAGTTTAAGTTTAAAATCCTTGTGTACTGCTGATTGTCTACCATTTATGTACCTTGTAACGAAGAGGATTCAAAAAGGATTGGTGATCGTTCTGTATTTCTAATTGTTTTATCATTTAGTTGTAACTTCATGGAGATTAAATGCCAGTGAAATGTCAGCAGTGTTTCATTTCTATACCTAAAGTAGAGTACATTTTTTAGCTCCGAACATATCCTCTCTTTGTGATGAATGAAAATCTGTGAAAGAAACCGTCATGTGATATTGACTCCCTTCCTCCCAGAAATCAAGGTATTGGCATACGCATGGCAGAACTCTTAGGCTTTCTATTGTTCATATTGATTCATCACTTTCTGGGTCGTTTTCATCAGTGAAGCAGCCTGTGGAATCTCTGCTCACTCATTTGGCATTGCATTTTCTAGGCGTGAAGTAGGCTGAATGACTGATTTTCTTGACACTTACTTATGTTTTTGCTGATGTGAGACATGGAGTGACAGTGTCTCAGGGCCCTTTCTCACTAGGTGATTTACAGAAAGTGAGATGCACTAGGAGAATTGGAGAAGAGAGAAATGGAAAATGCGATAATTAAGAGTGTTCCCTTTCACAAATCAATCCCCTGGGAGGAACTGATTTGAACATTTCTAATAAAATATAGATCTAATCCATCATGCCCTTCTTGGAGCATCTCAGATTCTGAGGACCTTTTTTCTATTCCCTGTGCCAGAAGGACATGGGGATATGAGAGCAGACCTTCTCCAAAAGTCTGTACTCTAATAGCATGATGAAAATGCTTGTCTTTTTCCCCATTTCCAATTACTCCTATTTCCTTGGAATTATTGTCAAACTTGGTTACAGGGTTATATTTTCCTCTCTTAGCAGTAGTGGACTGTTTTCCTCTCCAGGAGTGTATCATTAGGGTTTGAAACCCAATCTAATATCTTATACCTCCATGTGTTAAAATTTCCTTTCCCTAAACATCCATTTTATTTGGTTACATTGTTCAGCAGAATCATCCTCTTTATCCGTTTCCAAGCTGTGACATTTACTTTGTATGATTCATTTATTTGAGGGTCTTAAATAGTCCTAGAATTTAAATTTGCATTATATTGAAAGGCAAAAAAAAATCTTTATACAAATAATATATAGATTCAGCTGTAACTGACACCTGCCCCTGTCTTGATTACTATTGGAATTTTATCCATTTATTTAGAATTATTAGATGCCAACCCATTCCACCTATGGAGTATCCCACTGGGTGGCAGGCACCAGAGAAGAGGTTAAGGACATAGAAGTGCATCGGAGCAAAGGCTCTCCTTCGAAGAAATGCTTCACCCAGGGTTCTGTGATGTGGCTCTCCCCATGGATCACTCCTCCATCTCGCTTTCCTGCTCTTTGACTTCTGCTCCATCCTGAAGTGGACAGGAGGGAGTTCCCAGCATTATATTTTCCTCTTTCCTCCTCCAGGATAACCTTCAAACCTGTGATGCATAGCTCTTTATCTCTGCTGAGGCACATCATCACCTCCCCAGTAGGTTTCCCCTGACATTCCTGTAAGCCTATCAAACTCAGCTATGCCTTCTCTCTTCAGGCCCCTCTGCGTTAGCATCTGCGTAGTTCATCTTATCACCTACACCTTAATCTCTGGAGTTTTGTCCTGCCATCTCCCTCTCTCTCACCAAGAATGAGCTCCCTCATGCCTGCTGGGTCTGCGCCCCTGAGCAGCCCTGCCATCTGATGCCTTCTCTTCCTTCCCTCCACCATGGCTCCCTTAAGACCCATGTTACCTCTCTTTCCTCTCTCTTGCTTTTCTTTTTTCTTACTCTAGTTTCTCTTCCTCTAGTCTCTCTCCCTTCTAGGCCCTTTCACGCATGTCCTTCCCCTCACCCCCTCATTACCTCTCAAGTACAGATTAGGTCTTGCTGTTTTTGTTTTAAAACCTTCAGTGATTCTCAGGTGCTATCAACCTAAGTTGCACATTTATCTCTTCATCAAACATTTTGGTTTCCACTTCTTGGCTATTATGAATGATACCGCTATGACCATGTGCATGCAAGTATTTGTGTGAACATGTATTTTTAGTTCTCTAGGAGTAGGTTTGCTGGGTTATATATTTAACATTTTTGAGAAACTGCCAAACTGATTTTCCCTATTGGCTACATCATTTTAACTTTCTACCAGCAAAAGATGAGAATTTCAATTTCTCCACATCCTCATTAATACTTATTGTTCATTCTTTTAAAAAAATGTTTTGTTGTTGTTCATCTTTCTTCTTTGATTATAACCATCCTAGTGGTCTCATTGTGATTTTGGTTTCCATTTTACTGTTGACTAATGATGTTGGGCATCTTGTCATGTGTTGGTCATGTGTATATCTTCTTTGGAGAAATGTTTATTCAAATCGTTTGCCCATTTTTTAATTGTGTTGTCCTTTTATTGTTGAGTTATGAGTTCTTTATATATTTTGTCCATGAGACCCTTTTCAGGGATCCATATGATTTGTAAATACATGTTTTCCCTCATTCTGTGAGTTGTTTCTTCACTTTCTTGATAAAGCCCTTTGAAGTATAAAAGTATTTTATTTTTGATGAAGTCTAATTTTCCTACTTTTTTGTTTGGTTGCTTGTGCTTTTGGTGTCATACCTAAGACCAGTATGCATTTAAAAATTTTTTCCTTTGATCACTGTTCAAAAAATCCTCCCCCTGCCCCAAATGAAAATGTGTTATCATCTGCTGCATCCTGTAATCTAAAAGCCACTTGGTAGTGGGACCAACAGAAGGTAATCAGCTCTTTAATTTTTTAGTTTTGTAAAATATTCTTAACCATTTCTTCTCCTAGCTCAGCTGGGTGGAGGGAAGTTAAGGGGTGTAGAGGGATTGAGCAAAAAGGAAAAAGGACTCACGGACATGGACAACAGTGTGGGGATTGCTGGGGGAAGGGGATATAAGGGGACTAAGTGATAATAGAAAAATACAATAGCCCTGACTGGTGGCACAGTGAATAAAGCTTTGTCATGTGAACCCAAAGATCGCTGGTTCGATTCCCCAGCCAGGGCATATGATGAGGTTATAAGCCAGGTCTCCAGCCAGGTCTGTAGCTGGAGGCAGGTGAAAGGCAACCATACATTGATGTCTCTCTCCCTCTCTGCCTCTCTCCCTTCCCCTCTCTCTAAAAATAATAAAATAAAATCATTTTAAAAATACAATAAAGATTAAATCAAAATAAATCAACTAAATAAGTAAATAAAATGAAATCTGTGGATCTGTTTTGAGCATTCCTTGATCCACAGCTGTCTTAAGCAGTCTCATTTTTACCAAGTTTCTTTGAGCCTAGTGCCTATCCTTGTGTGAGGAATTTGCCCATTCTCTTGTCTATAATGCTTTGTTCTCTGCTTCACCCAAGGATGGTTGCTTCTCCCTTGCCTCTGCTCCCTTTCCTCTTTCCTCCAAGTCAGGAACATGACCCAACATGACCCTCTCTCTGGTTCTGATCATTTCAAATCTTCAGGTAACCTTGTTACCTTTTCCACTTGCCCAAAATATATGTCATTCACTTACAGAGACAAGTAAAGAATAAGAATAAAATGTTATGATACTGTACAAGCCCACTGATCGAATATGTGGATGGAATTCAGCATTACCTCTTCAAAACTCAAGGGTACTCCAGACTCTTATTGCTGCAAGATGTTGAAAGAGAGATCTAAAAACTTAAGATGCATGCTATGCTCCCTTACCTGAATGGTTATTCAGGCCTCCACTGACCCAGTCTCAGCCAGTCTTTCAACTGCATCTCCTGGCCCCTCTTACCACCCTTTGGCTCCAGTCACCTTTTACTTGCTGAAACACCCTAAGCTTCTTCCAGCTTACCCCTCTCTGTGCCTGAAGGGCTCTTACCACTCCCTACTCCCCCCTTAATTAACCCCTTTTCTGCCATTTCAGAGACTTCCCCTGCCTTCCTTGTACCCTCTCTCCTACCTGGCACTAATGTAAGGACAATCTGCCTTATTTTATGAACTTGTCCCTGCTAGAATGCAGGCTTGACAAGGGTGGGGGCAGCATCTGTCTTCTTTCCCAGTTGCATGCCCATCACCAAGCACAGATGGGCACTCAGTTCATATTTATTGAATGGATGCACACTTGAGTGAAGGTGAACTTGCTTTTTAATCATAGCAGAGCCACTTGAGATCAAGTTTTATGAGCAAAGTAGGATAATGTATACAAATCATACATATAAATTCATATATATGTGTGTGTGTGTGTGTGTGTGTGGAATTTTGAGCCTAGTTCAGCTTATTTGGTCAGCCATAGTGCATAGTAATTCTAAGAAAAGTATTTTTGTAGAAAAACTTATTTTGGCTGCAGCAGTACTCCCCCTTCATGAATGGCCTTTGTGTTCATGTTTGACTTGAGCTCTTTAAAATCCATTTGTCAAAGTTTTCATGACTGAACGCTAATATTTTAGTCTATTTCCAGAACTAAGACCCTAAAAATAGAATTGCCTGTTTTCCACATTCTCAGTGTCTGAACCAACTGGACCTTTTTATTGTCATTATCTCTAATAAATATATAATAATAAATATACAGCACTTTTTATATCCACCTGGGGCTTGAAGAAACTATTCTGTGCTGCCAATGCATGAAAAAAAATTTCATTTGATTGGTGCTATTTTTGATTCTCACCAGATTGCTTACTTTTATTATGAAATATTTTATATATACTACAAACATATAACATTTACATAAGTTCTAAAGAATAATAAAACAATTCCTTATGCACACCTCCCATCTATACCAACCAATATATTTGAGATTCTCCCTTGTACCACCTCCTCATCACCCCAGAGATAATCCAGGTTATGATTTCACTGCATGTATGTATTTCCCTAAGCAATATGTTTCAGTGTGTCTGTTTTTAAAATTTATGTAAGAGAATTTCACTATACATGTTTTTCAATGACTTGCTTCTTCCATTTAATGCTGTTTTAGGTTTCATCCATACAATTACATATACCTGTAGTTTCTTTTTCACTGCTGTATAGTATTCCATTTTGTGGGTACCTTTGTCAGTAGAAATTAAAAGTGATTTTTTTTTCTTTTTGCTGTTGTCTAAAGAATATTATAATTATTCTTACATGCAGAACTTCTGGCCCACAGAATATGCATGTCTGCCCTTTCCTGAATAATGTCAAATTGCCTCCTGGAAAAGTGGGACCAATTATCTCCCACCAGCAGGCATTGAGAGTTCCTGTGCCCCATGTCATCTCTGACATTTGGCATTATTGGATTTTTTGTTTTGCCAGTCTAGTATTTACAAAGTAGTATCTCACTGTGGCTCTAATAATGCCTGATTATTAATTATACTGAGTATCTTAATGTCCATTCATAATTTATCTTCTGGAAATGTTTAGGTCTCTTGTTCATTTTTCTAGTAGATTATTTAGGTTTTTATTTAATTGTAGGGGTTCTTTATATATTCCACATACTGTTTTTTGTCAGTCACATTTTGCAGGTGTCTTTTCCCACTTTGTAGCTTTACCTTCTTTATGATATTTTAGTCAACAGTAGTTCTTAATTTGAATTAGAAGATGTACCAGTCTTCTCTCCTATGGTTCAGTGTTTTTATTTCTTGTTTAATAAATTATTCCACATCCAAGGGTCATAAAGAATGTGCTCCATACTTTCTTCTAGAAGTTTTGTGTCAATCCTTTGTTTTTATCTTAGCAGAATTTTACTTCAAATTGAAAACTCTTTAACGTCTTCTTAAAACTTTTGCTTTTGCCTAGAATATACCCAGCAGTATTATAGGCCAATGCCATGGGCACAAATTCTAGGTCTTTATAAGTTTTGAAGCATGGATGGTGTAAGGATGAAACTGATTCATACAGTGTCCTCAAGGAGAATAGTAGGCTAACTGGTAGCCCCCCAAAAAGATATGTTCACATCCTAGTCTCAGAATCTGTGAATGTTAATGTGTGGAATAATGTCTTTGGAAATGTTAATTAAGGATCTTGAGATGAGGAGAGCATCCTGGATTGTCAAGGTGAGCCTTAAATCCAATGGCAAGTAACCTAGTAAGATACACAGAGAAAAGGAGGAGGCAGTAAACCACGGACTCCGGAGTAGGAGTGAGGCAGCCACAGCCCAAGAATGCAAATGATCAGCTAGAATGGAAAGAAGCAAGAACAGACTCTCTCCTACAGCCTCTGGAGGGAGTAAGATCATGTTGATACCTTGATTATATGTAGACTTCTGGCCTCCCAAAACTGTGAGGAGGAATACATTTCTGTTGTGTTAAGATACCCAGTTTGTGGTCATTCACAATAGCCAAGAAATATAAAAGGATGCTTAAGATGAGATGGCTATGTGTGGTAACTATAGGCAGAGATTCTGTTTTCTCTACCCTGACATATGCAAGGGATGGAACAAACATGGCACTGCAACCTGGGAGTACCACAACTTACCAGAGGGGCACAGAGTTGTCTGAAGCCTCCAAAGGGGTGCTGAAGTGTGTGTCTCTCTCCTTGTGATCACTGCTTTGAGAAGTAGAGTCTGCAGAGTCACAAGAATGCTAGCCCTGGGCAGACATGTTTCCAGCAATAAGGGGCTACATGAGTTAAAAAGGAAAAGCAGGATGCATACAGAAACTTATACAGAACACTCACATACTGACATCAGGAGGCAGCCTCCTCCAAGGCTGCTTTGTTCATCTGAGTACAGTGTCCACTCTTAGGAAGTTTAGAGAAGGTCTAGGCAAGAAGGGCTTCAAGAGTAAAAAATATATGTATATATACAATTGGCAATATAGACTCTTTCAAGCAGTTCTTTTTTCCTTGATAAAAAGTAATTATTCCAAGATAGAAGTTTAAAAGTACTAAGTGGGCAGTCAACAAATACATAGCCTGAATGAGTAAAAAGAAATTAAAATGAAGTAATTGTTATTTTCACTAATTTTTGAAGTCAGCATTGTCTACAATTATAGATGCAGCTTAAAGCTAGCTACATACTCAAGTTTAAGTTGTGGGCTGGTTTTTTTACCCATGTATATTTAAGTCAATTGATTTATCCTTATTTGGAGTTTAGCTCCCAACATTGCATGAAATCTTGAAATTAAGCCCATGTATTCTAGAATTCTAGATATTAGCTGAAAGCAGTAAAGGTAAGAAGACCTGGGTTCTAGTCCCACTGAGTAGCTGTGACTCTAGTGAATGACTTAAACTCTTAGAGCTTCTGTTTCCTGATTGGCAACATGGTAACATGGAGACCACAGGACTCGCCCCATTTTATGAGGCTCCAGTGTACAAAGGAGGCTTGTTGATTGTAGAGCCTGACACAGGCATTCCCTTTAGCTTATCCTCTGCATCAGGGGTGTCAAACTCACTTTCATTGGGGGCCACATCAGCCCCCCAGGTGCCTTCAAAGGGCCAAATGTCAGCTCACTTAAGGAGTTGTTACATTTATACAGTATTACTGTTGCAATCAGCCCTTTGAGGGCAACCAGGCCAAATGTATTGTTAAATAACCTGAGACACTGGCTTGTCACATACCATCCTCATCCATTGAGGTAGAGGGTGAACCCAAGGGCCTTGTGTTTGTCACCTATGCTCTACATTCTTTCTGTAAATGGACCCGTAAGCCCCCATGAAAGGGGTGGGAGGGGAAGGCAATCCACATTTATCTTGCTTCTCTTGTGTGTTAGAACCTGAGTCAATGCTTCATGTGATTCTTTTTAACCCTCCCAGCAGCCCTGAAAGCAGATGTCAGGGGCCCCACTTTACACATAAGATAACCGAGGTTGGGGAGAAGGGCAGCTGGTCCTGGGTCCCCCAGCTGGTGAGAGAGAGGACTGGAATTCAGACCTAAACCTGCCTTCCTCCAAAAGGCAAGCTCCTTCATGCCATGCTTCTGCTGCTGCTGCTGCTATTTGTAAAAGTTAAAACAAATTATAATTAGAATAAAGCTGGGGGCTTGGGTTTGCAATCTCAGGCTCTTGTAACCCAGCAGAGAACTCAGAAAAGTTCTCTTGGAAGTTTTAATAAAATGTAACCAGTGAAGACACATGGCCCCTTTATTCAAATGGAGAAATGTTGATCATTGATTAAAATTTTTTTTACATGATATGTGCACAGAATGGATCATTAAAGAAACTCTATAAAGTAAGCAGACATCAAGACGGGTTTCTAATCGTGGCTGGTGTGGCTCCGTGGGTAAGCACCAGCCTGTGAACCCAAAGGTTGCTGGTTCAATTCCCAGTCAGGGTACATAACTAGGTTGCAAGCCAGGTGTCTAGCCAGGTCCATGGCTGGAGGCAGGTGAAAGGCAACCATACATTGAAGTTTCTCTTTCTCTCTGCCTACCTCCCTTCCCCTCTCTCTAAAAAAAAATAATAAATTAAATCTTTTAAACAAAAAAGATGGGTTTCTATTTAGTAAGTTGAATGTTCTCTGAATTGAGCAGTTAAGGGGAAAACTGCTCTTTTAAGAAAGTACTATGTGTAGTTTTTAATGTGATAATACAGAATTTAAGTTTCACATGATAGTGGTTTTTAAGAGAATAAAGGGCAATGGTTAGTATTGAAACAGGAATTGGGTTTGTGACCAAGTGCCCCCTTTGCCGCCTGCTTTCAGTCAAAGGTCATTGGCCATCCACTGCCCAGCATTATTCCAGCATCCTGTTCACCTCTTAACGTCTTACATGTGGAAAGAGGCTTGTAAGCGCTTTGATATCTAAGTTACAGATGCCTTTTATTTTTAATAGAAAGCAAGCAACTTGGAAGTCCTAAGGATTTAGGTAAGAAGATGTTAGGTGATACTGCTCCTAATTGTCCTTGCTAGTAATTTAACTAATTAATTCAGTTAAGATCCCAGAGCTACCCTTTTTTTTTTTTTTTAATTTTATTGTTGTTGTATTACTTCCATCCCCTTTTTGCTCCCCTCTGTCCCCCTCCCCACCCACCCATTCCCCCCAAAGTCAGTCCCACCTGTTGTCCATGTCCATGGTTCCTTTATACTAGGTTCTTGTCTAAGCTGCTCCCCTTCTTTGCCTCTACCTTCCCCCTCCCCCCATCCCTGTTCCCCCTGACCACTGAAGGCCTACTCCTTGTATTCATAACTTGGAGCTACCTTTTTTAAAGCTTCTAAAAGAAAGGATTTTTGGCGCCCATGAGCTCCTGTGGCTTTCTCTAAACACTGGCAGAGCTAGAGTAATGTTTTGGGGTTTTTTTTCCCTTTGTTACTGCGTTTACATGCCCTGGCTTGGGCATGACTGAAAATGCCTTTATTGCTCTCCTGGTCTCACCCCAGTCCCTGGTGAATGCTTGTATAGATGACAACACCCAGTTTAATGCTGTTAACCCTCCTACAGCAGCATAGCTCAGTGCTGCATGCGACAGTTGGGGGCATAAATGGTGAGATCAGGAACTTTCTATGAAGTAAACATTTAGTTATCTGGTTCTAGAAGCACCTTTTTGTGCTCTCTCCCTTAGTGCCTTACTGTAGGCATCAGAGCCATAAATATTCATTGAATCAGATAATCTCACAACTTGATCATTACCCTCTGGAGCTCTAATGCTGAACTTATTCTTAGGAGCCCAGATCTCCCAGCCTTGACAAGGACACGCTTATGAAAATCAGATAGTGTCATGCAGTATGAGGCTGACAGGCTGCTGTCTGGGGTCAATTTATATGGTATTACACACAGCATCCTTTTGTAGGTTTGACTGTGAGCTTGATTAACATAGCAGACACTCTTCCAAATAGCATATTTAGCAAAATGCATTCACATTTCTATTTTGTTCACCATTGTCCTGAGCACTGTATGTGGATGTGTTGGACTCAGTGGGGCTTTTCAGGAAACAGCAGGATGATTCTAGGCAGAGCATGACAGGTCTTTAGAGGGATGCACCTGCTCTAACCCAAGCCCACAAGCAAACTATGGACTGAAAAGAGGCTCTATGAATTGAGCGTTGACAGCGAGCCACGGCTGTCCGAAGGCTCAGGTGGTTGTCAGCCATAAGTTTAGCTTAGCTCTTTGAGTAATTTGTCACGCCTCACTCGGCTCCTGCTGGGCCAGCACGTGCCAGCTTAGTGTCAGAGTGCCTGTTCACCAGACGGCCACTCAGGCCTAACATCCTGCTGTTCTCGCAGACCAGTGGCTTGCTGGGGCCATGCACGGTGGGCCAAGCCGTGACAACAGCCAAGTGTTGTGCAGAATAAGCATGTTCATAATGAAATGGGAATGGCATCAGTGGGTCCCTCTAGAATTGGGCCTGAGCGGACGCCTCTTGCTGAGGAAGTTTGGCAGTCTATTCGTTAGTCACCAGGAGCTCAGCCTGCAGCCGAGAAGCCAGTTCAGGCTCATGCTGCCCAGGCCTCGGACTGTTAATGACCATCTATATAAAAGATCATAAATCATCAAGGGGCCACTTTTGAAATCTTGAGACTCATTTTCCTTTCTTAAAGTTGCAGAGAATAAGCCTGAGGAGAAATTCTGGAACCAGTGCTGCCCACCAGCTCTCTCCATGATGATGCACATGTTCTGTCTGCAATCCAGTATGGTAGCACCTAGCTATAGCTGACTCTTGAGGGCTTGAAGTACTGCTTATGAGACAGAGGAACTGAATTTCTATTTCTTTTATTTTAGTTAACTTAAATTTAAACTTAGATATCTACATTTGACTTGTGGCTACACAACCCTGGAGTGCCTCTGGTCTCATGGTGTGAAAATCTTCCTCTAAATGTAATTAGGGGAGAAAGGAGGAAGACTAACTTGCACAGAGAAATCAGTGTGCATATTTTGCCACAAGAAAACAGAAAAATGCTTTCCTATTTCAAAATACATGCTCTATCAAACGCTAATTAGAAAGCTATAATTACCACAACTTACATTTTTATAGAGGCCATTTTGAAAATATAGAAGTGAGAAATGCTAGAATTATTTTTGTTCTTCTGGCACTGATGGTGATCCACATTCCCTATGTTTCTGGAAAATTAGCATGATTTTCAAAATAACTAAAACACATCTTTCAACTTTGGTATTGCTGATGTGGAAGGGGAAAATGAGACATCATGCCGACTTCCCCAAGCATTAATTCATAAAGTTATACATGTGGTGGCTCTCTCTGCTGTCAAATTGTTCTGACGCTCTCCTTCTATTGGAAGTGCATGATTCACCTTCTGAGGAAACAGAAGCCACATACAAAGGGGAAGATTTGCTTTCTGCCCTGTGAAAGGCGGCCACACACAGGGGTCCTATTAAGACAGCTGGAAAGTTGCTTCACAGTGTTACGCTTGTAAGTTTTATTGGTGACTGGTTTTTGATTGCACATTTGAATGTGTGTGTTCCAGACTACAGTTTTAATTAAAAAGCAGCGGTCCTTCTTCTTCTTCTTCTTTTTTTTTTTTTTTTTTTTTTTTTTTTTTATGATTGCCTTGTGCACTCTCTGCTAGGTTCTCCAATATATTAGTTACTATTTTCTAATGCTCACAGCCTATCTTGGCTTTCAGCTCAGATTCCCCTTCAGAGCATACCTCCTGGCCTTTCCTCTTCCCAGGAGTATGCATTTGCTTATTTTTAAAAGTATGTGCCACCCTTATCATTGATTCTTGCTTAAAGTATTAAATCATTTTGTCAGTAGACTGAAAATAACCTTTCATCAATGACCTAGGAAAAGAAGATCCAGTGTTGTCCCATAGTTGTCAATGAAAAAAGATGTGTCTTAGTTATTTATATTACCCAAGATTTGGAAGCAGCCCAAGTGTCCATCGATAGCTAAGTAGATTTAAAAGCTGTGGTACATTTTCACAATGGAATACTACTCAGGCAGGAAAAAAAAAAGAAGTAAATCTTACCTTTTTAACAGCATGGATGGATCTGGAGAGTATTATACTAAGTGAAATAAACCAGTCAGAGAAAGACAAGTACCATATGATTTCACTCATATGTGGAATCTAATGAACAGGATGAACTAAAACGCAAAATAGGGACAGGCTCATAGACAGTAGGCTCATAGCTATTGGAAGGGGTGGAGAGACTGAGTGGAAAACAAGTGAGAGAAAAAATGCTAATGGACGTGGACAACAATATGGTGATTGCTGGAGGAGCAGGGGCAGAAGATGGTAGAGAAGGGTATAGGAGAGATCAGTTATGATGATGGACAGAGACTTGACCTGGGGTGGTGATCACACACCCAGATGATGTGTTGTAGAATTGTGCACTGAAACCTGTATGATTTTGTTAGCCAGTGTTATCACAATAAGTTCAATAAAAAGGGAAAAAGAGAGATGCCATCATATAATCAATACCTCCATTTTTGTTTGACTCAATCATAATCTTTTTTTTTAATTATTTTATTGTTGTGGTATTACATCCATCCCCTTTTTGCTCCCTGTAATAATCTTTTAATGTGATTCTGTAACTGTATACATTTTTCTTTTTGATAGTAGTGTTGGATGCTATTAAAATCTAAGGGAAACTTAGGCCTTGATAACAGAATTTTTTAAATTTAATTTTATTGTTGTTACATTACATCCATTCCCTTCTTCCTCCCCTGAAATCAGAATTTTGTTATTAATTATGACCAATATTTAATTTTTGGATAGATGTTAGGGAACTTGCAAGATAATTTCCCCCACGCACAATGTGAAAGTTGCATAACTATATGTAAAACAAACTATGTCATTGTTATATGTGTCATTCTGCACATGTACTTGTTTCCTTAACTGATTACCACAGCTATGAAGAACGAGCTCTGTATCTTGAAGCAATAATTCAGAACCACCGTGAAGTAATGACATTTGAGGATTTTGCAGCCCAAGTCTTTTCTCCATCTCCGAGCTACTCCCTCAGTGGAACGGGTGAGTATCTACATTATTCTTCCCTCATGTGCTTAAGATGCACTCAAGCAGCAGATGTACACCTGTTTTTCACAGATAAATGCTTGCAAATTTAAGAAGAGCATTCTCCCTCTGAATCAACTAATGAATACCAAAAGGAATGATGACATCCATTTTAATTTGTTTGGTATCCGAGCTGTTCACTCAGTTCTTTTCTTCAGCTATCCTGTTAACCTCCAAATCTAGCAAGGTTAATGAACTTTTTCTCAGTAATGTGCTCTGGTTTATTCAGGAGTGTGGGTTTCTTGCTGAGCTGGGAATATGTTGTTTAAAAGCGATGTCTGAATCGGTGCTTACTTATCAAAAAAAGAGTTCCTCACAGTCGAAGCCGTTGATACTAATGCTAAATGGGGATTATACTGCCCAGATACTGGGGCTAGGGATTAATGCAGGAGAGATGGAAGGACAGTGTCCCGGATCCCGTCATTACAGCAGTACAGCACGTGAGCTTTCTCTGGAGTGTGGCCTGTGTCACAAGGACCAGCCGCCGACCAGAGCAGCACCTGGTGTGAAACCTGTTTAGAAACTGTTTTATAATCATTTTCATTTAGTAGGCTAATGGAAATTTTCAGAAATTTCTGTGAATGCTCTTGTTTTTAGATCTTACTCTTTTTACATTAACAATTTGGGGAAAGGCTGTGTACTGCCACTTAAATTGATTGTATGATTGCTGAGGGGGACGGTTATTTTCAAAGAACAGAATTACTTATAAATTTCTGCATGTAATTACAGATTAATTGCCTTTCAGAAAGCAAACGGGATATTTGTTCAATGCATGCTGAAATTCTCAATGAAGGGCTTCCTTTTTCCACTAGTGTAGACACAACTGTTTGAGTGCTTAACAAATTTCTAGCTTGAGTCAATTGTCTCTGAGCACCACCTTACTTGTCCTATTCTGACTTGTTAACAAATATCTTATACACAAAGTGAAAAAAATTAAATTCCACGAAATAAATCACTTACAAATAAAATCAGCCATGCATCATTGTTTAATATCGCTGGCTTCAATCCTTGTCTCTCCCAGCTTTGTTGGGAGATAAGAGGGAGAGGCTCGCACTTGCACAGGGAGCCAGGAGCAGCAGGCAGAAGGCCTGGGAGATAAGCAAGCTGGCCTTGGTACCAGAGCTGAACAATTTACATAATCGCGCCTCTGCTTCCTGGTGAGGCGTCAAGAAACACAGGGATGGCCTCTATTGATCTTTGTTGAACTAGAATACTAAACAACATGAGAAAAGCTTATAACTTAAAGCTTTGATTAATGTTTCCTACATTAAAAAAGTAGCACAGCTGTGAATTGAATTCTTTTATACACTCTGCCAACATTCTACCTAAAACAAACAAAAAAATCAGTTTCAAGGGAAATGAAGCTTTCATACCCAGCCTAGGCAGAGATTTAAGTTTCTTTCTAATTTTTGGTGAAAACATATCAAAGATCTATAAAAAAGATAATTTTTAAAAAGATATCATTCTGCTTTTTACACTCCCAATTAAATTTTGGGACTTTAAAATTTTCTGTTTTTTAATTTGTTTTTATTTTATTTTTTATTTATTTCTTAGAGGGGAAGGGAGGGAGAAAGAGAGGGTGAGAAACATCCATCAGATGCCTCTTGCACACCCCCACCTGGGGATCTGGCCTGCAACCCAAGTATGTGTGCCCTGACCAGGAATCAAATCTGTGACCTCTCGGTTCATAGGTTCACAGGCTAGTGCTCAACCCACTGAGCCACACCAGCCAGGGCTATTTTGGTTTGGTTTTTTAACTCTTTGGAAAGTTTTTTGTTCTTAACAATTTTTTTAATTAAATAATAATTAGATGTTTACATTCATTAATTCAACTGTTATATTTTTAAGGTTCTTGATTATTGGAACAAATATTGATGAACTTTATTTTCTAGGTGTATTTTAGCCTCTCTCTAACTAAATTCACTTGATTTTTCCCAAAAGTTTATGATTACCTAAATCAATTCAAAAAAGTCAGCCTGAAGGTAACATCTTAAATGAGACTCTAGGAGTAATTTGGGATTTTTAAGATCTGCAATTTGGAGATGATTGCTGACAAGTTTCTTCAAGAATATAGCATTTGCCAACACCACTTAACATATAAAGATTCTGACAGCTCCTAAAAGTGGGCATTGGAACCTGTACAAAGTGAGTGTGAAGCCAAAGATAGGCTATCAAAACAAACACTGGTCCTTTCTCTTCCCAAGTTATTAATATCAGTGTCACATTTCATAACTTTGGGGGATTAGGGTATTCAGTGTGGAGTGATAAAAATTTTTACATAGATATATCGCACCAATCCATGAATGCAATTTAAATCTGGGCATAATGTTCTCTTTTAATTCTCTTGAGTATCCACCACAATGATTAACAAGGAACTAGAAATGAATTTGATTTGAGCTGAAATTTGGGAGCAGTGCAGTAAGGGTAGAGCATTTCTGTATGACATATAGGTGCCTTTTTAGAACTACATCCCCTTCCCATATACCTGCCAGTTTTGCTTTTGAAGAATCCCTATCCTTGTCTGCTACCACTTTTACAGATGAAAACATTTTTCACTTATTCATAGCAGTTTTTAACAACTTGGGACAAATGTATCAAACCCAGATGAGCCAAGCAGCTTAAACTAAGAAATTGAGGTGAAGTCTGCTCTTCCCAACACAAGCCAACTGGAGAAACTGACCCTAGTGAGTCACTTAAGCTCCCAAAGTACACTTAGGACCTTAGAGACCATCCTGGCCAACAGTATCATCAAAGCCAGGCCTTGGGCTCCTGCTTACATGCATATGCACAATCTGAGGAACTAGGGGCACTCAGGTTTTCTTTTTATCCTTGTTACAAGGGGATCTGTTGTTAACAAAGAAGGAGAATAACATGAATGCTTATTCATTCCATTGAATTAATGAATGGATTTGTAGCAGCAAGCAGTTTCTAAAGGGAAGGACTCTTGTGTCAACCTTTAAGTTCAAGCTAAGAGTATGAGATGTTCTGACTTCCAGTCAAGATGGAGGCATAAGTAGACATGCTTCACCTCCTCACATAATCACAGAGTGAATTACAACTATTTCTCAAAACAGATAACCAGAACTGTGAGAAAATTGAGCCGTATGGAAGTCCAACACGAAGAATTTAAAGAAGCCACATTCATCCAGACAGGTAGGAGGGGTGGAGTTGCGGAGAAAGGCAGAGAGGCGGTGGTGGCAGAATAGGTGGTCCCACATTCACGTGTGGTAGATAAAAATTGGCAGGAATACTTAGAAGCAATCAATCCCAGGCCCAGGCCATACCACACAGCCCAGGGTTCCAGCACTGGGAAGATAAAGCCCCATAACCTCTGGCTATATAAACCATTTGGGGTAGGGGCAGTGGAAGAAAGTGCCAGATTTTCAGGAAAGTTCATTAAAAGGGTTCAAATGGACTTAAAAATATGCAGAATCACCTACTCTGGAATTCACCACCAGGGCAAGAGCTGCAAGGGTGCCAGTCACATATAGGAAGTAGGTGAGGTGACTGGAAACAGGGTGAGTGTCAGGCAAACCTCCAGAAGCCAGGCAGCAGTATTGTCCCTTCTCTGAGCCCTCCCACACACATAGAGCCACAAAGAAGTGAAACGAGTTGTCCTGCCTTGGTTGTGCCCCACACAACTTACCAAGTGTGCTAAAGAAAGGAGTCAAAGCATCTCTGCCTAATACATAAAAACAAACACCACAGGGAGGCTGCTGAATTGGGGAGACAAAGAAATGTGGCCCTAATGAAAGAACAGAACATAAACCCTTAAAAAGAATTAAATAAAATGGAGATAACCAACCTATTAGATACAGAGTTCAAAACACTGATTGGGATGCTCAGAAAACTCATTGAGTACAGCAAAAACATTAAGAGAAGAAATGAAGGCTATACAAAGCGATATAAAAATCTATGTGGAATTAACAGTAGAGAGGAGGAAACCAAGAATCAAACCAATGATTTGGAACACAAGAAAGGAATAAACATTCTATCAGAATAGCAGAAAGAAAAAAGAATTTAAAAAAACAAGGATAGGCTGAAGAACCTCTGGGACATCTCCTAACATGCCAACATCAGAATCATAGGGGTATCAGAAGAAGAGGAAGAGCAAAAATTGAAAACTAATTTGAAAAAATAATGAAAGAAAACTTCCCTAATTTGGCAAAGGAAATAGGCATATAAAGCCAGGAAGCACAGAGAGTTCCAAACAAGTTGGCCTCAAAGAGACCACACCAAGACACATCATAATTAAAATGCTAAAAGTTAAAGATAAAGAGAGAATCTTAAAAGCAGCAAGAGAATAGCAGAGTTACCTACAAAAGAGCGCCTTGCAGGCACTAGAGACTGGCAAGAAATATTCAAAGTGATGAAAAGCAAGGACCTACAACCTAGATTATTCTATCCAGCAAAGCTGTCATTTAAAATGGAAGGTCAGATAAAATGCTTCCCAGACAAGATAAAGCTAAAGGAGTTCATCATCACCAAGCCGTTATTATATGAAATGTTAAAGGGACTTATTTAATAAAAAGAAGATCAAAACTATGAACATTAAACTGGCAAGAAATTCACAACTGTAACAACTAAATTTTAAAAACTAGGCAAACAAGCAGAACAGGAACAGAGTCATATGTATGGAGCTTATTTGGAGGGTTATCAGCTGGTAGGGGGAAGGGAGAGAATGGGAGGAAAGGTACAGGGATTAAGCATAATTGGTAGGTACAAAATAGACAGCGCGAAACCAAGAATAGTACAGAAAATGGAGAAGCCGATGAATTTACATGCACGACCCATGTACATGCACTAAGCAGGGAGGGGTCGATTATTGAAAGAAAGGGGCTACCAGGTGGAGGTGGGAAAGGTGGAAAAATTGGTGCAACTGTAATAGCATAATCAATAAAATATATTTTAAAAAATAAATAAAACCTGAGTGAGACACAGAAAAAAAAAAAGATGGTTTAAGTGGGAGTGGCCTGTGCCCAAAGAGGCCATTGTTGGAAAATGCCCTCTCCTCAGACTCTTCGGCCCCAGAGCTGTTGCTTGTCACCCCAGACAGTCATTGATGGTCACAGTGGCCAAGTAAATGTGCCTTTATTCATGATTCACTGTCAACCACAGATGCAACGTGGGGTCTTTTGTTGTTTGGCTAATAGGCGGGTGCTCAGCCTTTTTTTAAGAGGTTTTTTTTTTTAAAAAAATCCTATTTTGCCAGTCCAAAAATGTTATTTTAAAATACCACCTACCTCATATCTGTTCCGCCCATTACTTGTTTTGATAATACCCACTCTATAGTTGGTATTTGAGCTGCTTTTTAACCTAGCCCTGTAATTTGCATTCCTTTTGATTCCTTCCTTATTGACCAGCAATATTCTAAGTGGTAGCCAGTATTAGAGTATTGGCTGCAATTATCATACACATGTTCGTGTTTGTGTATTTATTTCCATACATGTATGTATATATATGGTTTATGTATGTGTGTATGTGCATTTTACACACACACACACAAACACGCACACATACACACACACTAGGGGGAGGGGCTAAGTTTGTATTTCCAGCATGTTTCCAAGGAAGAGGGGCCAGCAGAGAGGCCTTTAAAGGGTTAACTAGAATGGGCACCCTCGACTGTTGGGAGGGACTGATGTAATCACTGCAGCTCACAGCCAAGTGCATCTGTTCACCATGAGGTCATTCTTCTGCATGCTAATGATTTAGAAAGTCAAGTATAATGCTTGACATTATCAGAAAAGATATAAATAGTGTAAATCTTTACTTTTTAGAAGTTACTCTTATAAAACAAAAGGAGGAAAGAGAAACTTTAGCTCGGCCTTGAGAATTTTTCCCCAGAACTGCTTTAAAGATTGATTCTGGACATTCATATTTTGGAGGAATCCACTTGTGTCTATTGATAAGTGACCCCCAAATCACTATTATGATTACAGCTAATAATTTGGTAATTGAGGACTATAGGTATATCTAATATCTTATTTTAGGAATTTCCAAGTGCTGATAAAGATGGATTTATTTCTTGAAGAATGTCTAAAACACCAAGAAAAATGAGGGGTTTTCTCCATTATATGGGAATTGACTATGGTTGGTAAGGATGCTTGTCCTGTTTGTGGTCCCTTCTGCTTTAATGTTGCTATGGGGGCCCAGCAGAGGGAGCACAGGTCTGTGGTTATTTGTTAGGCCCACATAAACACAACATGTGATTTCTCTAAGATATGCTCAGGAAGAAACACTTCCTCCTTCATGGTAGGCTAGATTGTAAAGGCTTCAGGATTTAGAACAAGTGGGAGAAAATTCCTCACTAGGCACCATCAGATTCTGCCATTTTGAATGTACGTCATACTTGGAGACTAGTCTGGGTTGGTCTTAGGGTACTATTGCCACTGCTGCTATCATACAAAGCTTCAAATTTTCATCTTTCATGCTCAGGAATTACACAGGTGACCTCTTAGAAAGATTTTCTTAATGCTTACCTACCTAACAGAAAAGACTTTTGCAATCTTTTTCTACAACAAAATTGTTATATTAAGTTCATAAAAACTATCAGAAGACTCTGGGTCTGTCTCCTAGCAGCCTGTCTCAGGGGAAGAGAAGTGCAAGCCAGGGCCCAACACAGGGATATGCTGGCCCAGTGCCCACCCCGTGGGACAGCCCAATAAATCGGAGCCACGTCTGCTGGTTTATTAATACCAGTTGAAGATCAGGACTGAAGCTCAGAACTCCATTCAGATAATCCAGAAGTTACCCCTGTATACAAGTTCTCTTGTGGCACTGTCTATTCAGGACCTTGGGGCCATCCTGCTCTACACCCTCTATAGGTATATATATATAGGTGTCTATAGCTGGGCAAGTGTAGCCATAACCCTGCAAAGCCTGCCCAGCGTGCATGTTTCTTCCACCCCAGTAATCCCTCCCAACCCAGCCCAAATCTTTCTTCCCATGTAAGTGGCTCAGTTCTGACCCATTTTGTATATGACATTTACACAAACAACTTGCATTGTATTCTTGTTGAAAATGCAATGAATTTTTTAACCACCCACAATCCCATTGCTAAACCCACTGGTGCTGGCTCCAGCTGCACATTGGATCACCTGAGAAGCTGTAGGAATGCGGATGCTGCACCAAACAGTTGGATT
Organism: Noctilio leporinus; assembly: GCA_004026585.1. Classification (NCBI taxonomy): domain Eukaryota; kingdom Metazoa; phylum Chordata; class Mammalia; order Chiroptera; family Noctilionidae; genus Noctilio; species Noctilio leporinus. The sequence continues at coordinate 92,669 of PVIW01002322.1, forward strand.
TCCTGATCTGGGCTGTGGTCTGGCCCTGGAGACTCTTTTTAAAACTCCTGAGGGCATTTTAATAGGCAAGCAAAACTAAGAATCACTGTCCTGATTCAAAGCATCATGGTAATGTTTACCTCTTTCCTTTAGTGCCTTCTCACTTGTGTTATATCCTGATTTTTCTTAGCTTATGCAAGTCTTTGTCCTGTGTGTATGTTTCTTCTGTCTATAATAGGCTATACAATCTTCAGAAAATGATGCATATAATTTCTTTCTTATAACATATGCAACAGAAGTAAAATAGAAATGCAGACAGAAAGGAATCAGACTGTTGCTTTAAGCAGTACAGGTATTTCTCCAGACCACCCATGTGTGCTGGGCCTGACACAAAATGCAGAACAAACACCTGTACTTGTGATTCACCTTTCCCCCTTCCTTTCTGGTCTCCTAGTGAAAGTGGACTACTGATCAGCAGTATGGCCATAACTTCCACGGAGAAGTCTGGTTAATCCACAGAATGGATGATGCAATTTGAGTAAATGACACTTGGTTTGGGATACTTTCATAAATGTTATTCAGGGTTTTAAAGGGAATTCTCAGTTGCCCTATTTAGCACCACATTTTGCCTGGCGTTTATTCATCCTTTTTTCCTCTTCAAACTCTTTTGCTGTCCTCAGTGTTATCTTTGGAAGAGGCAAGGAAGAGATGAGACAAACATTTGTTCAGATAGAAAACTGTGGTGCTCCTTGTCCAATGTCACCATCTCTGAATTGCCCCCCTCTCCCTTTGCAGCTGCCACTGAGGAGGACTGGGCCAGGCATTTTAAGGAAACAGAAACACAAAGGCTCTGAAGACCTTGTGCTCAGCCTTTCCTTCTTTTCTGGAGCTTGGAGTCTTCTTAGGGAAAAGCAGATTATTGTGAACCACCGAAAATGGCTAACAATTAGTAAACCCAGACTAGTTACTCCAAACTGTAACTACATGTCAAAAAGGTAGAGGCAAAAGAAAAACCCCAGTCAGTCAGTAGTTTGCAGTTGAGTTGATATTTCCCTGAGATGGGCTGTGCCATGTGCCTTGTGAAGCTGGGAGACACCGAAAACTTGCCTAATATGTATTAGATATTTTGCTAAGTATCCTGACAGTCAATTTTTAACTTTCTCACATTAACTAAGAATTGGGAGACCCTGGACAAGAAGAATATAAGGGCCAATAAATATAGGGGAAGAAGAGTGGAAAAAAGGACTCCTTTCAGAACCAGTGTGGGGACACTCCTGCTCCAGGCCAGGTTTCTAGAAAAAGAAGAGACCTGAGATTATACGTTCTAAAGTGTTAACATTACATTTAATTTGTTCCTTTGGAAGAACCTGAAGATGCTGCTTTTTCTGTGAATTGCTGCATCTGTTTAGTTCTGGTTTCTCAGTCATTGCAGGGTTTTAAGTGCAAGTGGCATCTCTCCGCCTAACTGCTAATTACGGCTCTGGGGACATTTGCCAGTTGCCAAGAGATGACCGGCAGGTACCAAGAATTTCTCTCAGAGACAATTTTTTGAAATGACTCTTAATTAAAGCTTATTTGAAATAACCTTGAGAATTTGTTTCAGAATAACGTGGAGCTTCTAACACCCCACATTTACACTCTTGGTGAATCATGGCAGTGACCCTTATGTCTTTCCAGTTCTAGTAGGTAGAATATGTACAACAACCTCGGCTGTTAGGGGGGTTCCTAGAATACTCAATGACTTTGCTTGATTTTCTGTTTAGTAAAACTAAACCAAACTAGAGGCCAAATGGAACCTCTCTTGCCAGCATTTAGGTCTGCTGACAGAAAAACGAAAGAATATTTTACACATTTTTTCCCCAGCAGGATCTATGATAACCAGGAAATTAAACCTCTAAACAGAATAATGAAGAAAAAGTTGGTTCCTTTTCCCCCATTAACCTTTAAAGTCCTTCAAAAGGCTGGAAAAATACCGTGAAAAATTAGAAACCTGCCAATAAATTTTGTTTTAAAAAATACCAAAATTATTTACAGCTTTGACATGGCTGTAATTCATTTCTCAGCTCTAAGAAACCTTGTAGCATCACTGTAACGAATGCCAAGAAAACAGGCAGAACCCTACTTTTTGACCACTTCAGAAATAGGAGACGATAAAATCCACTTACCTGCACCTGAATTCCACCTACCCAAAGTGCTCAGCTGCTACCCATGGTCAGCCTTGTCAGCCAGCACCTCTTGTTGCCAGCGAGGTGGCCTGATGGTGAAGAAAGCCACTGCGGTTCTCCTCCTCCAGCCCTAACCTCAGGAAGAACCAAGAGATGCAGGCTGCCTCGCCATTACTGAAGTATGTTTGGGCAGACTCTGCGGCCGGCGTGAGCCTGTGCGTGGTAGTTAGGGAAACCATGCTCCTTAGCTACATCCCTAGGGGTCTAAGAAGTAGATAGAGAAACAACCAGACTCCAGTTAACACCAGAGCCCTCTGTGACATCTCAGTGTGTGCTCTCTGAGGCTGGGCTCCTGACCAGCAGTTGTTAGCTGGCCCAACCTCAGCGGGGCAAGAGTCCCACAGGAAAGAGATCACAGAGAAGAGAGGAAGATGCCAGGAAGGGGACTCCATGGTCACAAGACTGGTTCTGCTATGTACTCCAACTACCCAAAGCTGGTCACTACCAGAAGCCATATTTAAATATTAAAACGCAGGTTCAACTTGGTTCCTGCTTCACACACACGTACACACATTTGCTACAGCTTGAGTAGATGAGAACTGCAGTTTCACTCCTCAGATCATCACATAAACCCCAGGAGGATCAGGCCTTCAGGTGTTCATTTTATCAATATTTAGAATACTTAGGGGTGGTAAGAAGAAAAAGAGCAGAATAACACTGAGATAGGGTGTATTTTAAATTGGGAGTCAGGGAAGGCCTCACTGAGAAGGGGACAGTTGAGGAAAGGCATGATGGAGATGAGGGAGAGCCATTTAGAATTTGTGGTGGGGGGCAAAGCACTCCAGGCAGAGGGAACAGAGAGTGCAAAGGTTCCAACGGAGGAGCCCCTTGTGGTTAAGACAGAGCGAGCAGAGTTGTGAAGAGGATGAGGAAAGTCCAAGCAGCTTTGTGGGCCAAGGGTAAAACTTGGGCTGTTGCTCTCGTGAGGTGGCCAGCTCTGGAGAGTGTTACGCAGTGAAGTGACATAATAGATCCTTATTTTAAAAGGTCACTCTGGGCTTCTGTGGGGAGGATATTTTATAGGAGCAGTGAGAGGAAGGCTAGTTAAATAATAATATTCCTATTCCCTGGCACACAGCTGTCATGTTTGACTAATGCATGGACATGCAGCAATTCCAGAGATGTTCTCCCTGAACATTCTCTGTGGGAGGTCTAGTGATGACTCCTCACCCCAGTGCCACAGAAGGCAGCCCCTGACCTGGACTGCCCAGATAAAGGAGCACCCTGACATCAGCTCTTTGTAGGGGGAGATCTGCATGGTGGAAGGAAGAGGGTGAAAAGAAGAGCAGTCACATATCACCCACCCCTGAAGACCCTCCAGACTTATATCAAAACTTGGTAGTCTTCAACCAGTGAGCTGGCATGAAGAATCATGGTAGCTGGGTATCTGGTGCACAGAACATTGCTTAAAGAGACTTAAAATGACTAGGATAGGAGAGTGAGGTTCCTTAGCAATATCACTCTTAGAAAAATGGTCTCCAGAACAATCTGTGAATGATAACATCTAGCATATGTGTTGAGATTTGCAACTTAAACTCACACTGTCCCCACAATCTCCCCTCAAAAGAGCATGATTTATCTCTTTGGCAGTTTTGAAACCAGAACTATATTTTTTTTCTTGTCAAGTGGCTGGTCATACCAAGTGCTTAAGTCTCTGCTCCCAAACAAGACTCTGACAGGACCCCTGCTTGTGGGGAAATGAACTGCGGGAAGAGAGGATGAGCTCTTTTGGGCCAAAGACAAAATGTTCCTCCCCAAAGGCAGAGAGGACTACTTTATTAAATATATGGCAAAAGCATAGCCACTGTGGCACAGATAACTGAAAAATTGACTGACAGTTTATCAAAGTATTTCCTATTTTAGAATGCAAATGGAACAAACACCACAAGAATAGGGCATACATAGAAAATATCTTAACTGTAGGTCAAAATAGCTTCAATGATAATAGGACAGCTTTTATCAGTGAAACTGCCAGACAGTTCCATTGCTTCTTGAATGTTTCCTCAGACAAATAACTAGAACTCATTGTTTCCACACAAATCACCGCAAACTTAACTGCTACATTTTCTTCAGCTATTGATAATTAGGAATTTAAAATAAATGCCTGTGTCCTGGGGAATATCACACTGCAATTCTAGCCCACTGCCCCAGGGCATCCCTGAGTTTTTACAAGACAGATGAAGGCAAGTTAAAACAAACCTGAGAGATGACCTTGAAGGTAAAGTAGTGTGTCATCTGAGGGACTGCATTTTCTTTGTCTCGAATGTGGCTAAGTGTGCAGTGCAGAATGGGGGCATTGCTGGGGGCGCTGCTTAGCTGCTTTGACCCCCTGCTTCCTTGGGTGTTCATGGGGTATTTGAGTTTCCCCTAGAACTTGGAGCCACTTCTGTTGTGTCACCCTTGGAAAAGTACTAGCAGTAGCTACCCAGACAAACTTCTGTGCTAGTTTCCACTTCTTAAAATAGCATTATTGAGATATAATTCATATACCATATAATTCATCCACTTAAAGTATAGAGTTGTTTTTCATATAGTCACAAGGTTCTGCAACCATCACCACAATCTAATTTTAGAAATTTTTATCCCCTCTGAAAAACAAAAATAAACCCACTAGTACTCAATTCTCATTCCCTCTACCCTACTCCAAACAATACAAGTCTCCTTTCTGTCTCTACGAAATTGTCATTTTAGACATTTCACATAAAGTGGAACCGTACAGTATGTGGTCTTTGGTTGATGACTTCTTTCACTTTTAATGTTCTCAGTGCTATCAAAGTTATAGCCTGTATCAGTATTTCACTTCTTTTTATTGTCTATTGTAAGGGTAGACCACATTCTGATCACCAGTTGATGGATATATGGGCTGTTTCCATTTTTTACCTATTAGTATTGCTGCTATAAACATTTCTGTACTCTTTTTCTATTTTGAGATGTGAATTAAATTTAGTAAAATGAACAGCCATCACTATGGCTAGATGTAAATAAAATTTTTGTATTCATGTTATAAGATAGCAAGAGGGCCTGGAAACCTCTTTCATCACAAGAGCCTATCAAGAAAATTGACACCAAAATTTAATTTTAAATTTATAATTTACTTAATCTTAGTTCATTAATCTTAGTAATATACTCTTTAAGAGTATATTATAGTGTGGAAGGGGTAGAGAAAAATACCAGGAAAGTTCTTTTGTGGAGGCTGCACCTGCTCACTTAGTCCCTAACTGCACAGGCGCTTACACACGTGCACACACATAATACACATGCTCTCTCTGCCTGCCCGCCTTTTGGTCCAGCCATTCCAGCTTTCTGCTTCGGAACCAAAGTGAATGGGCAAGACCAACAACCAAAAAGAGGAAGCTTAGCCCAGGGCCACTGCTGCTGGGTTGAAAATACTGGAAGCCATCCTTAGGCCATTTGGAAATGTTAATTAGGCTGGCTAATTCCCACTGATCTTGGTTTGCCAGTTGAGTTGAGTGCGTAGGCTTACCCCATCCACAGCTGCACCTGTTCCCTTTCTCAGAGCCATTTCAAGGGGTCTGCATAACCCAGACAGCTCTGATCTCCTGCTCTGTCTGCCTTCCTGCTGGGAGGATATTTAGCACTTGCCTAAAGCTGAAACCCTGGTCCACTGTTTCTCTTAGCCATGCCAACTCTCAACATCATTCCCTTCCCTAATTATCTTGAACCAGTTAATCATTTTCCACACTGACTGTTTAGAAACAAGAACCCAGAGAGATGCAACCACTTTTCTTGTCTGCCCCTGACTAGCTTATCCCAGGTGGCAGTCCTGGCTGGTATTTTCCTCAGAGTTGAGAAGGCTGGTTCAAGACCTTGCTCTTTTGCTCTCCCAGTGAGCACAGCAGAGAAAACATACTGCAGAAGACCCAGCAGCTCCTGAAGAGCCTCTGTGATGTAGAGCTCTATGGAACACAGAAAATCCCAACCAAGATTATTCTCTCCTGCATTGTTTTTTTTTCTTTATTGTATATTTTCCATTACCATTTAGTCTCCTTATACCCTGCTCCCCTCAGCAGCCACCACACTGTTGTCCATGTTCGTTAGTCCTTTTTCCTTTTTGCTCAATTAAGTCTTGGTTGATATCAGAGAAGTCACACAAGGCCAAAGGAGTAAGTCATCTTTCTAAAACTGACTTCCAGATTCTCTGGGCTCCAGCTCTATGTGACCCCCAAGTAGTATGCTGGCATATGAGTTATACCTGAAGGGCTCTCCCCAAAAGGGTCCTGCTCACTTGCTTTTAGGTGTGGGCAGGGCCAACTCCCAATTCCCAGAACCACTAATGTGTAAGAAAAACTGCATTTAAGATGCATATTAAACTCATAATCCAATGTCTTGCAACCTATTTTTTTGGTTATTGCCCCACCATGAAGGGTTCTGAAACATTTTTACTTCTTAATTTGTCCTCTTCTCTGAAATATGACAGATATGCTATCTGTTTGTTTACTGTACTTATTTCTGGACTTTATATACATAAGGAGTAAGATATTTTTGCTTCATTCTAATGGGTGATTGTTGCCCCATTAGAATGCATGCCATCCTCCACCAGAGCCCAGAGGTGGAGGCTTCATCTTCTTTCTCTACTGCTATATCTCATTGCCCAGAACAACACCTGGCACATACCAGAAAGCCAGTGATGAAAGGATGAAGTAATTATGCTTTGTGTCTCTCCTTCATGTCCCCATGCACCGCACACCTACTCTTTCTGTCCCTCATCTCCAAGCACAGTGCTTGCTCTCTTCTGGTGTCTTCCAGCCTGCCCAAGACTGTCAGTACCTCACACCCTCCCCCAGGGTTATATCCGAAAGCTAACATCCAACATATAAGTTCTAAGTCCAGACCCCTGCCTTTTGGTAACATTACCTGTGTGTCAAGGGCAAGTGACATTAGAGTCCCATGGATAATTAAGGCAGCCCCCAACTGTCTGTCTTTGCATCTCCTTAATTTACCCATGGATTGACAGTTATTGAGACATTCTTTTTGGTGCAGCACACCACACCAGGCTGCATCTGGGGATGCACTGGCGAGAGACGCAAACCAGTCCTCATCAGCAATTACAAGCAAGCCTCCATTGTTAGCTGCACCATCTGTTTCTTGGTTTCTACCAATCGGGTGTCTCTTCGCCCAACATAACCAGGGCTGAGGGGGCTGCAGGGAAGAGAGACCAAGGAGCTCCTCCATGAGACCCCTTTTGCTCACTCTGGAGAAGTTCCATGGCATGGTGCCTAGCAAGCTGAACCGCCTCAGCTTAAGGAAGACAACATGCAAAGAGGTTCTATGTGTGTGTTTTCCATGAGAGAAAATGGTCCCACATTTTGCACTGGGAGGAAATAATAGGAAATTTAATGACCACATTATCTAGAGGATCCACACCAAGTATTCTAGTCTGTTACCAGTAATTAACACCTCCCAAGAATTTCTTATGCCCTAGAGCACAATCAATGTGGTAAGAAGGAGTAGTTAACAGTGGCTGGAAATCAGGTAAGAGAGAATGCTGCTGGATTACCATGACTGGTTATTTATCCTGAAATTCATAACCCCAAATGACTTTGGTAGGGTGTAGATTTTTATCAATAGATTAGAAAAGAACCCCACTTAAAAGTATGTCGGCGGTTGTTTTAACAGCATTCTAAACCACTGTCTTAGGGATTAGCCCTGCGCTGTGCCAACCTTGGGAGGCAGGATCAGCAGACAGTCCAAGTTTACAAATGCGGCCATGCAGATAGCAGTCTGTGTCACTGATAAATGTCCTTTGTCTGGCTTTTATTGTAGTTCAGTCCACTGAATTCAAGAGCATTTGGGGTTTCGGGGTGCAGAGCAATGGCAGGATGAAGAAAAAGGCTGCATTTGCTAAGAAAAACCCACATAGGAAATAGGATGGGGTGATTGAGAAAACCTCTCACAAAGTATGGAAAAGCTCGGGTCCTCTCTCTGGTTAGGCATGACTGCTGAGATCCTACTGCTGTGCGAGTGAGGGCAAACATGTGGTCCAATTTCACCACTGCAGAGTCCCCTTCCTGAGTGGCCCTGTGCACAGCAAGCCTTGTGCATTTTTTCTGGGGACTGTCAATCACAGGTGATGCTGGTACATGAGAAACATGGAAAGGGAACTTAGAGATGTAATCTTGCACACCAAGATTACAATTGGAAGGTACCAATTTTGTTTTAATGTCATCCATTGAATTCCAAATATTTGTCTTAAAAACTTTTTATCTTTGACTGTATTTTAAAGCAAATCAATCAGGAAATATTGGGCAGCAGGAAAAAGGATTCAGTAGTGAGTTCTGCCCAATGTCTTTAGGGCTCCCAATGACATCTGCTTTATGCACCCTACAAATCCTAATGTCTCCTTCACTTCACATTTATAAATGTGACAGCTGCTAGAAGTCTATCCTGCCAAGAATTTTAAGTGATTTTTCAATTCCGAATGATCTTTAAGACTGTGACAACACTCAGGCAGCCCAGGAATAAATGTACCATTAGCATTGTGTTCATTATCAATTTGGGTTACAGGTATGCTGGCTGTATTCATTTGATTTTATGTTCTTTCCCTTCAGATTAAAATACATAAAGGTCTCATTGCAGTATTTGAGCAAGGTAAGACCAACATTTCAGCAGATTTTCCCAACCACCCTGCTCTTGGGAACGGGTGTGTAAATTCACTAACAGGCTTCCTTCCACCACTAACGCCTCACTGAAATGTACCCCCTGGATCCTGCTGCTCCCACTGCCACCAAGAGGCCCTGCCGCACTCCTGCCCCTGCACGTCTGTTCAGGGAAACCCAGCCTGCCCCTCTGCTCCTGCACTCTGAATGGAATCCGACACCAGCACCTGCCATCCCAGAAAATGTCTTTGTTGCCTGCCCCATTGTGTTGGAAGCCTCCAGGAGCCAGTGGACTCAGAGCTGCCCCCTTTTTTGTTGCCTAAGCCAGGAGGAACAAGATCTTGAGATGAGCTGATAAGGCACAGCTTGTAGTGGCCTTTGACTGCTTGCCTTAGTGGGAGCCCCCAAGGCCTCAGCCCAGGAAGGGGGTTGTCCAGGGGTCTGTTGAATAGAACAGGTCAGGGAGGAAGAGCAGACAAAAGCTGGGGGGAGCACAGAGGGTGGAGAACCAGGTCATCTGGGTTTTGGATCCAGAGGGCAGGGCAGGCACTGCAGGTGTGACCTCAGCAGGCCTGTGTGTCTGCCTCCGTCTGGCCCAGGTGTGTCCCTAGGTGCTCTGACAGACAGCAGCCACATCCATGGATTCAGGGCTGGCCTCAACCCTCTGGAGGTGGCCTGGCTATACCAATTCATGGGCTGACAGGTGGAAGGGAGGCAAGATGATGATGACGATGATGACATGGAGAACATCAGTGAGCAAACAGTTTTCATAAACAGTAGTTCCCCAAGTGGAACACGTGGCATAGATACCAATTACTGTCTCAGTAATTGTGGAAGTGGGGAGATTCTGGCTTAGATTTTTGGTTTATCCAAAACATCACTCTCCCACACCATACAGGGGCTATTATACCTGCAGGCCACACAAGCAGCTGCTACCACTGCTAGCTGACCCTCCAACCCAGCTGCCTTTTCTTTTCCCCTCAGCCAGGGTTTTGGCCCAGATCTGGAACTTTTTTCAAACGGAGCTCACTCACATCAGGTTCTGGAAGCAACATGAGCCACAAAACTCAGGTGCTTGTGATGGAGTAGGCAGACCAGGGCAGTATAGTTCTTTGTAGCTCTGGCGGCTTTGTGCAGAAGTGTTGATTTGCTGGACCACCATACCCATGTGTATCCTTATGCTTCTGACACAAAAGCTGTTAGTAGGCCTCAAGTGTCCTTTGAACAGGACCCACCCTGGCTTTTAGCAGGAGGAGGATGCTGAGTGTGGTGAATTGTCTCCTTTGTGGCACACCTGCCCATTCCACGGCTCTTGCCTTCCTACCAATTATGGGGTGAAGGGGGCATGGCAGGAGCCATGTAGGCTGTGGATGTACCAGCAGAAAGCTGGGGACTAGAGGAATGCAGGGGGGGCACTCTGATTCTGGCTCCAGCTCAGAGGTGGCCTGCTCTTCAGCTGGGGTCACTGCTTTCCAACAGACACTTGAAGGCTGCTCTGCTACAGAGCTCCATGTAGCTGTTCAGAGTTGACATCACTCTGTCCACCTTTGCTCTCCCTGGGTGGGAGTGGAGGGGGTCAATATTTTCCCTTTACTTAATAGCCTATCTTTGAACATTACTTTCTCCTTCGTTCACATCCTTTTTATCCTTCTCCCAATGTGAAATGTAAGCAATTTGAAGTCAAGGTATTTCAAAATGGAACATTATCTGGAATTAAATACTAGTCTCCATCTAGGCCTACAAAGGAACAGAGAGATGCCTATCACCGGTGCCATTGCTGTCAAAGATGGCAGTATAGCTGTGTTGCCTTTGTTAAAAGCAGTCTGTTTATAAAGATGAAAATAGGAGAGGGGTCCAGGACAATCCCTGTCTCTGCTCATCAGCTCCACGGGGAGCAGAAGAGAAGAGAAAGCTCCTGTGAGGGGCCACTGGGAAGATGGTCTCCTCGGGTCCCAGCATGTTTGCAAGCATTGATTTCAGAGGCTCGTCCTAGAAACAGTAACATAAGGTCAGAGAATGAAAAAAGATGCCGTAAGATAACTGCCGTAAATTCATTTCAAATGCCAGGAATAATAAAAACTTCAAAGGCCAAACCCCTGGAAATGAAGCATCTTGGGAGTATAAAAACCTGCTTTTGAGATTTGTTCCGGAAGCCTGGGGTGCAATACTGCAGGATTTAAAAATAGACTCTGAGGGGAAGCAGGGTGATGAAATGATCCTCTCCCCTGCAGACCTGCCCTAGGGAGACAGGTTGCACCTGCAACAGTGTCTGAGTGTTGCAGCAGACATTCCAGTATTCCCCTGAGCTGCTCCCGTTGGCCCTTGCGCCAGGCTTCGGCTCCCGTGCCCTCCAGTGCTAAACAGAAGCTCATTCATGTTAGTATTTAAAAATTAGTATTCAATATTAATATGTAAAGAACACTGACAGGGAGCCACAGAATGACCTGTGGAGTTTTACCTGCTTTCTCATTGGCTGTGAACAATGCTGCTTCATTGGCTCCTTCTCCCTTTCCTGTAATCAGATGTCTTTTCTCTTCATTCTTCACTGGAGGATTGGACAGTAAGGCTTATTTCAAAAAGATTCATTTATGCTTCAGGAAAGTCCAGAGGAAAGGCATTCATGTGTTCACTCATTCATCCCAGCACTCACAGCACTGGAAAGTCATCAAACCCCCTTCTTGGGAATGCAGTTCCATTTCTTCTGAGTGCCACCTGGCCTCCCTTGGGTCTGTGCCCACCAGGAGCTCACTTGATTCCATGACTTGGCCTTTCTCTGCTTCCTTTGCAGGGCCCTGGCCGCCACCCTGAGGCTGACCTCACAGTGCTCTTGGCAAGAAGATGGTTGAGATTCCCCAACTCCCCCCACCCAGAAACCTCTGAACCCACACTCTCCAGAAACATGGCTTTTCTGCAGCAGACATCTGTTAGTGGACTTCAAAGTTTAAAGACACCTTCCCCTGGAATGTTGCAGGTTGGACTTTCAAACTAGGCAGTGTTGTCTTGCCCTGAAACCTCATGAACCTCACCAACAGGGATATACCCACCCTCATTTGGGCATTGGTGTGGCTGTCCAGGCAGAGATAGCAGAAGATTTTAGGCTTTCAGAGAGGGGGCGCAGGATGGCTGGTTTCTATGTTGTCCTCTCATTGACAAACCCTAGCATGATTTACAGAGGGGCCAGCAAAACAACTGTCAAATTGTCTAAGGAATTTTCTTTGCATGAGTTTTGCTAATTCTCATGTTAGAATTTATGGTTTACTCAAAAATTTCATCATCATGGAAATTGGCTTTCCCTGGGGTCTTTTGCCCAGAAGAAGTTCTACCTCAGTTGCTGAGTGTTTTTCCACTTGGTGACTGATGCTCACTAACTGGGGAGAAGTTTTCCTGGCCATCTTGTAGGCAATCCAGATCATGACCCTGATACTCCGATCACGAGCACTCAGGTGTTTCTAGAAATGCAGGGCCTTGTCCCCATGAAAGCTCTTATAGGTCAGGAAGCTCCCAAGGTCCTGCTGAGCCCAGCACCATTCAAGGTGTGTGCCAGCTCAGGTGCTAGACTGAGATGGGCATCCTGCCATATCCATCTGCCTCCAAGAGCTCCCCCTGGTTTGTGCTGTCCTGACCACTGTCAGGAATAGACCATGGCAGAGGTCTTGGGGATATACCCCATCACACAGAGTTTTAGGGTAACAGATTCCAAGCAAGGATTTGATATGCTTTTCATTCATTTGATTCTGAGGGATGCATAATGGGCCTATTTCTTAAAAGTAAAAGGAAAACAAATGAAAACCTCCATCTTCTGCCAGCACTTACCCTGCACCTTTGCTGAGGGTCTGAGGGTGTCAGAGAAATCAGTCAATGGGGAAGACAGCTGCTTCTCACCTAGGCCTTGGCCTGTGTCAGTGTGGAGTTTCCTCTCCCACCCCTGACACCCCGCAACGTTCGGAGCCCAGGCTTTGTCTTGCAAGGTCGTGTCAGGCTCACAGGCCGGGAGCAGAGTCAAGCCCTGGCGCAGAATGGGCGCAGGGAGGCAATTGCTAGCTAGGCCCAGTCAGAAGAAAGGTTGGCCGGGCATGGGTGCTTCCCTCTCTCCTTGGCCCTCGGCCCTCTGCACTGCACCCCTATGTGTTACCCCAGCCTGCTTAGGTAACCTTTCTGGTGAGTGCTTCAAGCCTGCTAACCCTGTGAGAGCATCAGAATGGTCATTTCCACTGACCAGTCAGTTCTTTCTGTCAGCCATCCAGTGGGTTTGGTTGGTTTGGCTGCCACCTGACCTTTGAGGAGAAAAGGGCAGATCCAGGAGTTAGACTCCCTTCGGGGATAAGTAAGAAGGGATTTTGGCCTTCTAGTTCTAAAGAGAATTTGTTTGTTTGTTGTTGTTGTTGTTGTTTTCAATGTATGGTTGCATTTCACCTGCCTCCAGCCACAGACCTGACTGGGGACCTGGTTTGCAACCTGGTTATGTGCCCTGGCTGGGGAATCGAATCTGCAGCCTTTGGGTTCGCAGGCTGGCCCCTTATCCACTCTGCTACCAGCCAGGGCTGAGAATTTGGGTTTTTGTATGTTGGTTTGTTTTTTGCTTTATACAAGATTGTAGGTGGAGCTTAAGACCCAGGCCCACCAGATGGAAGCAGCTTAAATACAATCTGTATATGAGAGAATGAGAGATACTCCAAAGTAGAAGGCATAGTCTTAGTCATTTTGTGCTATTCTACAAACAGGGATTTGTTCACTCACTGGGGCTGAATGACGATATAAAGGGTGACTGGAAGTCACAGCATTTCTGTTGTCTCAGGAAATATTAGGAGTTCAGGTTCCCTTCCCACACTCACTTTTATAATGATTTGGGCTTTCTGGGGGACTTGGTTTGCCCCATTGCTCACACTCACAGCTGCTATTGAGTTGCTTTGTTTCATGTTTACGAAGTCCCCAGACCTTGTTCCTTCCAGGAAAGGCAGTGCATGTTACTGGGCTCCAGAGTTCCGTGGAGACTCTGATGGGAAGTAGCTTCTAGGACATTCATCTTCAGGTTCTAGAAATCCCCATTGCAGAATTCTAGGATTCAGTTGAAGTGTTGGGACTTGGAAGAAGTCACATTGAACTCCCCTGGACTTTTGCTCCATGATTCCATTTTACCTCCTGGAGCCAATCCTCCTCACCTGCCAGTGGGAAACTCAGTTGTAGGTAGCAAGTAGCTAGACCTTCCTGTCATCCCTACTGATTTTACCAACTCTGTGATCCCAGGTTATAACCAGCAATTTCCTGAGCCCCTTTTTCTCAGTACGAGGTTTCACTGGAGTCTTGGAATGGGGAAGCAGGGAATCTAGCAACCAGGTTTGCATGCAATCCTGTTGACTTGAGTCACTTTTGTTATTTGGTGTGGAAAATTAAAGTGATCAAGTCTTTCATTCTTTTTCACTTAGAAAAGCAAAGATTGCGCTTTTGTAATTAATGCCTTTCAGCTAAATTGCGAGGGTCACTCATCCAGTGGGGTCCCACCTGAGTCATATCAGTAGGTCATCCATCTGTAAACAAAAGTGGCCCTTAATTGGCCCCAAATGGCTTCCAAGCAGGACCAGATTGTTTCCCTCACTTCTCTGCATGCTGATGGTTCTGTAGCCTAACTGAGTAGGTTTTTGTACTGAAAAACATAGTAATGCCACAAATGATGACTTCTTTAAAAACAGTAAAACCTTAAGTAGACAGAAATGAGGAAATATAGCTTGGGTAGGTGACTGTCACAGTGTCCTCATGCAATTAAGACTGCAGTTCCTGAAAATCCACAGGGAGGGAGAGGGGTTCAGCCTTCATTTTGTGAGAGGGGCTAACAGATCAGGTCCTTAGCCTTACAAACACAGGCAGTACAGATCATATTGCCTCTTCCTGACCTTCCTCAGGTGCAAACAGCTGCGCTTCATTTACTGTTATATTTGTATCATCTGGAGGTTTGAAGGGATTCTTTAAAACTTACTGTGATGTCTTCCATGTAAATGTGCTACCTGTATGCCTACTGAAGGGGAATGTCCACATCTAAAGGGAAATTGAACATAAACAACCATCATTTTAGGTGCACTCAATATCTATGTGTGACATACATATTAATTGAGTGTTTTCTTATGTTTTCAGGCCTACAATATTTAGTACATGTAAATAAGGAACAAATATGAGAAGTACCATAAATTAAGTTATAGTGTGTCATTTGATTTTTATTTTGCTGTCTCTTATTTGATTTTCCTAATGCTCAGATCTGAGTTTGTGCCCAAGTGATAGAGACCTTTCCGTGTAATACACCTTTGCAGTCATGTGTGTTGTGCCAGATCACTGTGCAGAGGCATGCCATGCCCAGGGAGGCACACAGCTCCACAGATGATACCACTTGACTCTCTGGTCTACCCTCTTTTCCTCTTAATTATTATTTACTGTGTTGATTTCATAAAGTAGAAACACCACTTATGTGCCATATATTTTTTGTTGGTTTCCATTATTGTTTGTAGGAAAATAAAGTTTACCCTAGCATTTAACAAAATATGGTTTGTGTTTTTACTGGAAAAGTTGTTCAAAAGCTTTTTGTTTCTAAATCAAAACCTAAAGATTTATTTAAAATGGTGTCCAGTACCTACACAATGAAAAATTGACCTCTGAGTTCATAATATGGTATGCTAACCACTCAAGTGAGCATTCGAGTCTAAGCATCATTGATCTCGTGGATTTAAATTCATCTCTTTTTCACAATTAAATAGCTGAGTCTGTATCTTCCGCAATTTGTATCACAGCTCACAGGAAGCCTCAGTGTCGGCTCCTGTCTCTCCAGAATGACCCTCTGCATAAGCCATCCTTCCAGAGGTCTAAAGTCTTGGACCCTGATAAGCATGAAATAATGGCCTCCGTTTCAGCTGAAGTCATGTTGATGGCCCTGCCTAAAGACTACAATCATCACGTTCTAATGACCTGGCCAGGTAGCCTTTGCCAGTATCCTAGGCTGCTCCTGTGCTCCTAAGCTAAACACTTAGAAGAGCCCCATCATGATGCTTTGGGCAGCCTGGAGTAGAGGGAACATCGGTGAAGACTTCCTGAGAAGCAGCTGACTGTCTACCCCTGCTCCGAGCAGTGTCCTGCCCTTTCTGACGAGCCCACTTTATAGATGGCCCAATTCCCTGCTCTGGACAGCAGTGAACTTGCAGGACATTGAATAGTTGAGCTCTCTAAAAATCATCCATTTTGTAATTTAGCAAATATTTATGAGTACCTATTATAAGACATTTCAGTGACTTCAAAAAGGGTCCCAGTGCCTTCCTGGTAGCCAGTGAGAACCTGCATCAATTTGGCACTTTTTAGCTTTCGACCAGTAGGTAACAAGAGCATGCTTAAAGATACGTCATGCTTTTAATACTTGGCTTCTTGTAGAATGAAGCTTGACACAGAGCTTTAATGCTTCAGTGCCTAGAAGCCCAGCCCTGCCATGCAGTCATGCCCCATCAGGTCCATCAGGTCTGGGTATTTGGATAGAACCTCAGCATTGGCATTCTTAAAAAAGATTTTATTGATTATTTTTAGAGAGAAGGGCAGGGAGGGAGGAAGAAAGGAAGAGAAACATCAATGTATGGTTGCCTTTCACCTGCCTTCCGCTACAGACCTGGCTGAAGACCTGGTTATGTGTCCTGACTGGGTAATCAAGCCAGCAACCTTTGGGTTCTCAGGCCAGCGCCTATCTACTGACCCACCAGCCAGCGTTGGTATTTTTAAAGCCTTCCCTCTCACCCCAGGATTCTGACCTGCAGATAGATTTTGGATGAGATGGTTTGTGATGCTCCATTATGATGCTTTGGGCAGCCCTTCCCTCCTGTCTCAAATGTGCACCGTGGAATAGACAGAACACTAGTGAAGACTTCCTAAGGACCAGCTGGCTGGCTATACCTGCTCAGTGCAGTGTCCTGCCCTTTCTAAAGAGTACACTTTATAAATGGCCCCATTCCCTCCAGGATAATTTACGAACTTTTTTTTTTTTTAGATCTGGAAATAGTCATTTGAACATCAAAGGATATTGTTATGAAAGTCATAAAGCAGTTTATTGTCTTATCAAAAAAAATGGGAGGGTTCCAGCCATCATGCTTTCTAAAGTGACCCCAGTCATGTTCAAAAACTATGCATCAAATCTTAAGCCAAGTCATGCCAGACCTTCAGCAGAATTCCAAAAAGATTAACTTCCAGTGGTTCCCAAAGGGCTGCAAATAATGTCCTCAGCTTTTCTTTGTTTTTGCTAAGTGCCAGACTTTAAAATAATAATAATAATAATACTCTTAAGTTACCCCTGGCTATAGTAAATTCTTTGAATATTCCAGAAAAAATTCTGGAGTTTATTTATTTTTTGTTAATGTTTGCTGTGGTAGAGAGGCAAGAGTCTCTCTCAGCAGTACAACTAGGACCTTTGTATTTTTTCACTTCTGTACACATTTGAGCTACTGTTATGCTCTTGCATGTGTCCATAAACTAAGCTGAGGCCACTTTGATTTATTAAATGGTTTATGTCAAGAGTAACTATTATCATTTGCTTTTCCTTCTATAAATGGAAATGCTTTTAATTGCATTTCATTTTTCAAATCCAAAAGCAAAGATCATGAACATGGAACACAAGTTAAACTTCATCCCTGCATATCCAGTTTACCCAAGGCACAGATCCCAACCCACACTCCTCTGCAGGTACTGAAACGGAGGCCATTGGCTCAGTGGATTCACACAGCTAGAAAGTGGAGCTCCAGGCAGGAGCTGAGTTTCATGGGCCCCATTTCTTGCAACACCCCCATTTAGCAGCAGTCACTGTTCTTAACAAGTACACAGGTGGTTTATTTCCATGTTCCTTTTCATCACTGTGGAAGTTACCCTAAGACCAAGTCTGACCCTCCTCTCCTGGATCAGGCACTACATGGGCCACTGGGGGCACCAGTGTTGGGGAACTTGTTTTACCAGGTGACTATCACCTACTCTTGTCTATAGGTAAAGTAGAGGATGCTGGAGTTGACTTTCCTCTATGACCCTGAAAATACAAATTGCTAATGTCTTCAGATCTGAGAAAGATTTTAAGGTGAAAAACCCAGAGCAGAAGCTGGCTTCACATGTTGTTGATACTGAGTGTGGGAAGGCCTGCCACACTCCAGAAGGTTCCCTTCTGCTCTCTGCATGCCCAGATCCTCAAAGTAAGTTAGCATTTGCTGCAGTGTGGCCAAAATGTTATGTTCTTTGTCTCATGAAAAAATGTCTATGATTTGAGAGAAATAAATAAAGATAAAACAGTGTCCTTACATGCAAGACCTGACCTCGAGTGGAGTGGAAAGACTTACTCCCAAAATTGAGGTGGCAGATCTTTAGTTTGCAGCCTATTGCAGCTTAAAACCACATGTTTCCAGATAAATAACAAAACATCCAACAATACAGAGATTCAGGAGCATTTTAAATAATAATAATATTCTCTCTGCCCCAGATAAACTCTTAAATGCATCCTCCAAAAAAAAATCAAATAGCCCCCAAACCAGCAGGAACTCTGAAACTATACTTTCTCTCTGAGTAATAGAAAATAATTAACTGGAACTGGATATCGCTTTTTTTTTTTCATTGTTAAAAGTTTAAATTAGAACCCTGGCTAGTGTGGCTCAGTGGATTGAGCATCAACCTGTGAACCCAAGTGTTGCTGGTTCAATTCCCAGTCAGGGCATATACCCAGGTTACAAGCAAGGTCTCCAGCTGGAGGCAGGTGAAAGGCAACCATACAATGATGTTTCTCTCCTTTCTTCCTCCCTCCCTTCCCCCTTCTCTAAAAATAATGAATAAAATCTTTTTTTTTTGTTTAAATTAAAAATAATTTGAATACCTATGTCTCCACTATCCTGAGTGAAATCGTATGAGATGAAGGGGATGAGAATTTATAACAAGCTGTCATTTTAAGAAATATTTGAAAGATTCTGCCTCTTATATAGCAAAAGAGAAAGTAGGATGTTCTTGTTAGTATCTTCCTTCTCTACCATATCAGGCATGAAAAACGCTGACCACCAACATATTTCTGCCTCAGCTATCAGAGGATATTGTTTATGGTATTGAAAATTCCATTTAAAACATTATTTTAGAAAATAAAGATTAAATGAATAAATTTTCCTTAGGGCAGGAACACCCTTCTTATGTATCCAGGTATAATTTTTAATCTTACACTTATGTGTCCCACCTCTCCCTCAAGCAGAATGCTTGCTGAGTTTGAAAGAGAATGTTTTATATAAAGAGGTCACACTCATCAGCTTTCACCATGACTTGAGGTCCTCAGGGTCTGAAAAGTGGAGTGTGCCTCTCACCGAGAGTGTGAAGAGGGAAGGGGCTTGCTATTACAGCTCCTGAAAGGATCTTTTTGACTTCAGAAAATAGCCTGGCAAGGAAAAGCTTTTTCCATGAATACCCAGGGCCTGCATTATGCTCCTCAGATAGTGGAGGCGAGTACTTTTGATCAATATTCCCTAAGAAGTGGGCACTGGGCTAAGTGCAAGGGAAAGGCTTCAATAGCAGATCTGCCTCCCCCATCTGCAGAGCATTTGAAGCAAATCAGCCATGAACAGTTTGAACCAGTGAGGCTGCACGTTAATGGCATCATCTCCTCTCTTTAAAGTGTCACCCTGTCTTACCCTCCATGTTGATGGCTGATTATGGGCCCCTAGAAACAGCTATTTCCATAGCCTTCTCTCAGGGATGTTACATCATCTTCATTTTAGAACCAGGAAAAGGGACCCCTTGAAACTGTTTTGACCTGAAGAAAAGGGCACAATAACAATAAGAAAACTCAAAACAGTAGCTTCTCTTAATCAGGGAAGATTATTTATAATTACCATTAACATTTTAAGGAAATAGGCAAAGTTTAGAGGTGTGCTTAACCTAGGTATTCTATACTTTTTTCCCTAAAACTAATAATTTGTTCCTATTCCAATCACCACCACCCTTCTATCCAGATAAGCTGGTTATTCAAAAGAATATTTCTCTACCCTTCTTTCCCAATTAATGCAAAAACACAAAGATACAGGATTTTCTTTTTTATAGAAATAGCATCATATAATACACATTATTTAACTTCCTTTTTTAACTTTATAATGTATCATGGGCATCCCTCCTCTCTAATATGTCCTTTATAATGGTTGTATATTCTTCCTTAGTAAAGATTTACCTTTCTTTTCTCATCCCATCTCTGGTTTCCAATGTATGTCACAACAAATGCACCTGCAACGAACACCATCACACCTTAGCTGCTTTTACTTGAGATAAATTGAAAATACTTAAAGAGTTTATGTAATTTTAGTCCTAATGGACTATTTGTTCATTTCATAATTCTATAAAGTCAGCTTTGGAAGTCTTTTTAAAAGAAGCAAAACTAGGATCCATCTCTTCCCATGGTTGTATAATGGAACTCATTAAATTACCTGGCAGCTTAAGAAAACATTTTTTAAAAGGGGACACCTGGTAAAAGACAAAATTTCAGACATGATAAATGAGCCATTTATAGACTGGAAAAAAATGAGGCCTCCCATTTATGCGTGCCCATCCTGTATGTTCCTTTCCATTAAAAGAGCTTCCTGGAGAGATCCAAGATGGAGGCATAGATAGACACACTGCGTCTCCGTCTTCAACCAAAAGCAATAATACTTCTACCTCAAAACTAGAGATATCCAAAAATTCCTGAGTGTAGAATTGCACAGAAGCCCAACAAACAAAAGAAGAAAGAAATACTCATCCAGACAGGTAGGAGGGGCTGAGCTGGGAAACAGAGGAAGTGGTTAGGCAAATGAATTGCCAGCACAGTTGGCGGTGCAGCTGTGTGAGTTGGCTGCACAGACAGGAGAGTGGCAGGGGGCCGAGAAAAGAGAAATCACAGTAGGGGCACCTATTGAATGCTCCCAGTACCAGACCAAATCACTTGGCTCACTGTTCCAGCACTGCGCTGAGAAGAAAAATAATTGCTTTTTCTGACTAAAAACCAGTGGGGCCCTGGCTGGTGGCAGAGCAGATAGGCTCTGGCATGCGAACCCAAAGGTCACTAGTTGATTCCCAGTCAGAGCACATAATCAGGTTACAGGCCAGGTCTGTAACTGGAGACAGGTGAAAGGCAACCATATATCGATGTTTCTCTCCCTCTCTGCCTCTCTCCCTTCCCCTCTTCCCTAAAAATAATAAGTAAAATCTTTTAAAAAAAGAAATACCAGTGGGGGTTGGAGCAGAGGGACTGTTGTGATAGAGATCCCCATGGTCCTGAAATATCCACAGACCCACGCACTCTAGGAACCATAAAACTAGGGAGGAGCTAGCCCATACGGGAAGTGGGAGAAGTGCCTGAAGAGTGAGGTGAGTGCTGAGCAAGTGGTATAGTTCCCTCTCAGACCCCTCTCCCACTTACAGTGCCACAATATGCTAAACTGGGTCACCTGGTACTGATGAGTACATAAGGCTCCGCCCCTTACAACTAACAGATTCAACAGCGCTACCTAAGAAACAGGCACGCAAAAGCCTGTCAAGATGTGGAGACTGAGAAATATGACTCAAAAAAGGGTGCAAATCAAGGTCCCTGTGGCAGAACTAAACATCAAAGAAATAGCCAGCCTCACAGATGAACAGATTGCCAACCTGACAGACACACAGTTTAAAACACTGGTAATAAAGATGCTCACAGACTTGACAGACTTGCTTGAAGATGGTAAACACATGAGGGAAATAGTGGAGGCTAGGCCAAGTGAATCAAAGGAAAATACACACAAAACCAATAAAGGAAGGAAAATGGGGTTCAAATCAGCAATTTGGAACATAAGGTAAAAGTAAACAGTCAACCAGCAGAGATAATGGAAATAAGAACTGAAAAAAATGAAAATAGGCTCAGGGACCTCTGGGACGACTTTAAACATGCCAACATCAGAATCATAGGGGTGCCAGAAGGAGAAGAGGAAGAGCAAAAAATTGAAAATGTGTAAAAAAATAATAAAGAAAAATGTCCCATCCCAAATTTGGCAAAGGAAATAGACATACAAGTAGAGAAAGTACAGAGAGTCCCAAAAAAGCTAGACCAAAATCAAACCACACCAAGACACATCATAATTAAAATGCCAAACATAAAAGATAAAAAGAGATTCTTAAAAGCAGCAAGAGAAAATAAGAGAGTTACCTACAAAGGGGTTCCTACAAGACTATCAGCTGATTCCTCAAAAGAAACTTTGTAGGCAAGAAAGACCTGGTGAGAAATATTCAAATTTCTGAAAAGCAGGAACCTATCATCAAGACTGCTCTATCCAGCAAAGCTATCCATTCAGAATGGAAGGGCAGATAAAGCGCTTCCCAGACAACATAAAGAAGTTCATCATCACCAAGCCCTTATTACATGAAATGTTAAAGGGGCGTATTTAATTTTAAAAAAGATCAAAACTATGAACATTAAAATAACAACAAACTCACAACTATCAACAGAACCTAAAAAATAAAAAGGAAAACAAAAACAAACCAAGCAAACAACCAGAATAGGACCAGAAGCATAGGTATGGGGATCGTTGGGAAGGTTACCAGCTGGGAGGGGGAAGGGGACAAAATGGGGAAATGGTGCAGGGATTTGGAAACCAGAGAACTTACATATACAACCCTTAGACATGAACTAAGGGGGAGGGACTGCAGGAGGTAATGGGAGGATTGGGTGGAGGGGATCAAAGGGAAAAGAATTTGGGACAACTGTAATAGCATAATCAATAAAATATACCAAAAAAGAGAACTTCCTGATTTTATTGTAGATGGAGAAGAACATGGGCGAGAGAATCAGATAGTACTGACTTCAAACACCAGCCACACACTCTTTGTGTGGACTTGAGCCCCTAAGTCCCAATCCTTTTGACTTGTGAGCTAAGGTACTAACACTAACACTAATACTGGTGTGGTGGCCAGCCTCAAACATGGCCCCAGTGATCAATCATCACCTCCTGCATTCACATTCTTATTTGGCTTCTCCTACACTAATTCAGAAATGACCTGTAAAACTATGCAAACACAAAAGTGGAATAGTATGTGTCTTCTAAGATTAGGTCATAAAGATATTGCAGCTTCTACCAGGGGCTTTTGGGTCACTTGTTGTGGGGAACATCAGACACCACGTGGTGGGAGTGCTCTGGCAACTGCAGCAGTCAACATGGGAGAGCCGTCCTGAAAGTGCTTCCTCTAGCACCAATGAAGCCTTCACTTGGCTGCAGCCCTAGATGACATTTAATTACAACATCACCAAGAACCCCAACCCAAAACCACTCAGCCAGGCTGCTTCTGAAGTCCTGACCCACAGAAAGAATGAAATACTATAATAAATGACTACAGTTGATTTAAGCCACTAGTTTAGGGTGATTTGTTATTATATAGTCGTAGAACATTGACCTAATGGTTGCTTTGAAGATGAGATGATGATAATGAACTGAAGACAATTCCATGCAAGAGTACATTTTATTTATTTATTTTAAAGATTTTATTTATCATTTTTAGAGAGAGGAGAAGGGAGAGAGGAAGAAAGGGAGAAAGACATCAATATACGATTGCCTTTCACTTGCCTTCAGCTACAGAGCTGGCTGGAGACCTGACTTGCAACCTGGTTATATGCCCTGGCTGGGAGTCGAACAAGCAACCTTTGGGTTCGCAGGCCAACGCCTTATCCACTGAGCCACCAGCCAGGGGTTAAGAGTACATTTTAATAGTGCTGCAAGTGACATGATAGGTAAGATGATTATAAACCCTGTTCCTCTGGACCCTGACCACATCACCTCACAGGAAAAGTGCTGTACCAAGGGCCTGGGGAACAGGGTTCTGATCTACCTATGTCTCAGAGAGAGAGCTTTGTGATAAGGGGCAAAACATTCAATGTTCACAGACATGTTTCTCACAACAAGATTAGTTAATTATAATACTTTCTATACAGAGTTGATATGAAAATAAAAAAGAAAAATTCACATTCAAGCACTCTGAAAACCAGACAACACTCTAAAAAATATATAGTCTACTTATCTATTGCTATATAACATATCACCCCAAGATGTAGTGGCTTAAAATAACAATTATTTTAGTGCCATCTCTCACAGTTCTGAGGAGAAGGGGGCCCAGCTAGGCTACTTTCCTCTGGCATTTCTCACAAAGCTGGTCTGGCATGGTGGAGGAGGCCAGCATCATCTCAGAAGCTCACCTGTTCTGCTGTATGTCTGCAGTCCATTCTGGATCTGGTCTCAGGTTGTCAGCATTATACACCAATATGCTGTCTCTATGTGTAGCTTGGGCTTTCTCACAGAATGGAGACTGAGATCTCCAAGAGAATGCCAAGCAGAAGCTAAATGGCCTTTTCTAACCTAGTCTCAGAAGCCACATAGTGTCAATTACACTGCATTTTATTCTAAGAACAGTCATAAACATTTGTTCAATTTGAAAGAAGGAACCCACATGTACCTCTTGATGGAAGAGGTTTTAAAGAGTTTGCAGAGATATTTTTAAATCTGCACCAGGTGATGTTAACATTATATAAAATTCAAAGTCAGTATTCACTCATAACCAGTGGATGAATCTGATGGGTATCAAAAAACTCAGAATAACATTGATAAATGAGTCCTCATCAGCATTTGACCTGAATAATACAATCTCAACAACAGAGCTAAGTATTCAGTTGCAGACAGACAAATGCATTTTATCCAGATGAAGTAGACGAATATTTATTAAAGGCTCTTAGCTTCCTTGCAGACTGTTGTGGTCCAGAAGGGCCACACAAAGCAGGTTTGGGGGCTTAAAGAGCCAGAAACAATGCCCAACTTGTTCCTGGGCCAGACAAGTCCAACTGCAACTCACATCATGGCATTGGGCCTTTGCTATGGCATCTCTGAGAGACAAAGCCTCTTCAAGCCCTCACTCCCCTTGCCAGTGCTGAGTGTACCTGGTGCCATCTCTTCTGTTTTCTTTTCTATATCCACATCTTGTGGATGCATCTGATTGGAGGCTGGATACCTATAAACTGAGCTGTGAGAGTGACCTGACTTTGGCACATTGATCATTTTTATTCCCTTACAGCAGAGCCTAGGTGTAAGGAAGGCTAGAAAAGCCAGTTGCCGGATTCTACCTTGGGGAGGCAGGACTCCTTTGGATGGGAAATTAACCCAGAACAGGGAGGGTGTCCAAAAGGTGTAGAGTAAACAGAAAACATAATAAATGCCTACTACAGATAGATATTATTCTTTCATCATTTTATCGATGAGAAAACAAGGATAAAGAGAGGTTAAGTAATTAACCCAAGGCCACACAACTCTTAAATGGTAAAGTTAAAATGATGAAAGCAGACATTTGTGCTCCAGACCCACTGTGTGCTGGAGAAGCCACTGTGTGCTGGAGAAGAAACCTAACAGCCACTGTGTGCTGGAGAAGAAACAAGGTCCCTGCAAGCTTGTGAAATCCCACCACAGTGGGAAGATAAAGAGAGTGGACTACTAGTGTAGATACTATAAGAATCCATTACTTGAAAGCTACAGCATTGGCACTCTTTGAGGTATAAAATTAAATTTTTATTGAAACCTTGGAGCTTGGCCCTTCTTTTCCTCAGCATTGGTGTCCCCCTGCCCTTGCTTGGTTGAGACTGAGCAGGAGTGCTTAACCAAATGTGCTCAGGGATCTTTCCTTCTCTCACTCTTGCCAGTTGCCATGGTTCTGGGATGGCGCATTAACTTGCTTGCAGGTGTAGAATAGTAAGTGTTATTCACAACCAAGTGCTTTTAGAACCAAAGTGGAAGGTAGAGAAGTGACAGAAGATGGAATAGGCGAGCTCACTTTAAGTGATACCCTCACAGTGGTGCTGCTTTCACAGTGAATTCATACATTCCTCCCTCTTGTGGTTAGCATCTTCAGCACGTTAAAGCAAAGTGAAAGTGGTTCAGAACCCATGAATTTGGTATACAAGCATGCCAATATGAGAGCCTTCCTTATAATTATGGAGTGCTAAATTAACCTGTTTCTCATGAGTATTTGTGTTTGCAGGTTGAGTAGTGTAGAAATAAGAAGTTCCTCCCATGTACAAGACAGGAGATAACTTGAAATGGTAACATACTTGACTCCTTTCTCTTATATCCTCGTAGAAATTTCAGACTATTATCTTGGAGTCGAATTGCCAAAATAGAAACCAGTTGTTTCCATGACGTGAGATGAAGACTCTCTGAGCTTTAGCTGCCCTTGACAAGAAGATGGAATTCAGGCTCTGGTATTTCACTATCCATTTGAATTCTCCCATGTTGGCCCATTCACCCCCTTCAGAGTTTATCTCTATAAACCAGTGTCCTTCCACTCTCAACTAGATTTCCCCACTTACTGGTCATGTCACCTATTAGGGCCTTCCATTTTGCCATCCATTATATAGAGGTAATCAGTACAACCTTGTGAGTAATTGTGAGAAATCAATGAGCAATCATGTTGAGTAAGGCCTTAGACCAGGTAAGTAATAAGGACTCAGTGAATTTTAGCTATTAGTTTATTAAATATCCAGTATTAGTTGGAATTAGTGGTCTGTGATTAAGATTTCAAGCCATCAGCTCTTCCTATGCCAAAGTCACTATTGGTGGCAACAAACAGAAGCATGCTCCAGGTGACAAAGACCTCAGACTCACTCAATATACACGAAACATCAATATGCATGCAGATACCTGAAGATGCTGAGGAAATACAGGTTCTAATTTTGTGGGTCTGAAATGGGGTCTGCAATTCTGATTTCTATCAGCTCCCAGGCGACGCAAGGCTGCAGGCCCCTGGCCACACTTTCAGTAACAAGAGCTAAAAAAAAAAAAAAAAAATACATAGAAGAAAGTGCAACACTTGTGAAACCAAATACAGAAATTCTGTTTTAGAGAAAGCTTCAAGTAGAGGTTGGGAACTTTCCGTCAGAGCTGACTTCTGACTGTTTGACATTGATCTAAGGACCCCAAATGTTCGTATGTTTGCACAATTAAATGAGGTCTGCAATTGTCAGGAAGATGCTTACTGCTTTTGAATTAATATTATTTTAAGAGAATTAAAGTTATCTTCTGTCTACAATTCAAATTTTAGGCCAATAGACAGCAAAAAATCCTTGAAATGTTATGTTCAACCATACAAGATCGTTGATACTGCACTTTTTATATTTCACATACAAAAATGGCAATTTCTTATGATTCAGGAGTTGCCATTTCACTTTGACAAAGTAAGGAAACAACCTTCCAATCAGAAGAGACCCTCCCTCTTTTGTTAGGTTACTGCAGATGGCTTAACAGGTCAGAACCTGTATGTACTGCCCAACAGCCGCTCCAGTTGACATGATGAACATGAGCAGTATTAACAAGCCTAACTTGGAGGCAGCTTCCTGCTTAGTTAACTTTCTCATTTAAAGAATTATGGTTTTAAAATTGGTGCCTAAGGTGGTGACACCTATAAAAACACCTATAAAAACAGTGGTTCTCAATTTTGCAATTTTTGAGACTGTATGTACCAAGTCATTGAGTTTGTGGCACTCAACACTCGATTGAACAAAGCAGTTTTCATAAAGATCAAGTTTCCATCTAATCAAGGGCAAAAAGAACATGAGAAAATCAATAAAACATTATTGCACAATTATATTTTCTTGCCCCAGGGTCAGTAAATTTTTTAATAAAGAGCCAAATAGAAAGTATGTTTGGCCTTGTGGCCATATAGTCTCTAGTGATGTCCAAATTTGGTCATAGGGATATGAAAATAGCCATAGACAGTAAGTGAATGGGTATGGCTATGTTCTAGTAAATCTTTCTTGACAAAACAGGCCCATGGCTGAATTTGGCCTTCATCTCAACTCACCCACCCCTAGCTTAGCCTTTTCTGTTATGATGATAGAGATGGTGAAATACTGCAATGGTGGCAATAATTCTGAACCTCAGCATAATCTTATATGGTATAAGATCACAGTTGCTGCAATGAGGAAATCAAGGTACCTATAACATGTGCTTACTTTTTCTCAGTTCTTTTTCACCTGAATTATCAAATTTTGAAAATATGAAGAGGGAAAATCATGACTTTTGCTGTGATTAGTAGAGCAAAAGGTTTTCTCATGCAAATATGAAATCTTCATTAATTAATATTTCACTGAAATAATTTTAAACTATAATTGTTTAGTGATTTAGCAAGATAGTCATGTGAAAATCTTTGAGAAGACAGCAAGGATAAAAATACTGCTCAAAAGAAGCAATAAAAGTCTTCTCTTAAAGAGATGAGTTATGAAAAGAATGTTTCTCCATGGCATAAAATATTTGATGAGATCTATCATGAGTCTGTTCAGATTTGGAGTCCACAAACTAGGGTTTAGCTCATCTCCTTTATCCCGGACAACTCTCAGTTCTATCATTTTCATGTACATCATCTCTGTCTGTTTCTGCCCATCTCCTAAAAATAGCCTCCTTGTAAATGTATTCCAGAATGGTAAAGGCTCATTTTATATAATATAGTAGAGCAGACAGCAGTAGAAAAGAGCTGCAATCAATTGGTGTTACAGACTTTTAAATGGCAGTATTGTAAAGATGTGTTTCAGCCTATGTTCCTCATCCTTTTCTGTTCTTTGTGTTCAGAGGAAATTTTAGCCTATCTTTTTTTCTTCTGTAGAAAGAACCTTCTCTAAAACTCTTCCATGCACAGACACCTCTGCTGCCTCCTATCAGATTCAACAAACAATAGTCTGTTGACTCATTCTGTCCAACCTGTCACCGTCAGGTGTGACTGTCACCTGGCTGTGGTGTTTAAGAAGGGGCACCACATCAGAGGTGAAGCAGATGTTGCATTCAAATAAAATGGCCTTTTCAATAAGTTAAAGAGGCAAGTAAAGGATTCAGGGTGATGTTTCCATTCTTGTTCCCCTCTGTGTGGTGCTTAGTCTACTGGCTCAAACCAAGTGGAGGGGAGAGTGAGTACATGGGTTGTGATGAATGGGACAACAATATTGGTGAACTATGAAGGCAAATAGTGTGGACAAGCTTCTTACAGATGCTAGTGTCACTGCATAGCATAAAAATGACATGCTTGAAATTTGGGCTCTCAATAATCTTATCTTTGAATGTATTGCACTGGCATTAAGCATTCTTTAGGTTTCATTTTGATGTAACTATGTTCTAAGGATACTTTTTCCCAGCAGTACTGGATTATGCAATGAGCTAATGAAAAAACTTCAGTATGGATGCTTTGTGTGGAAATGCCACCAGGAAGACCACACAGTCTAGAAATTTTCAAACAAAACAAACACAAACATGTTTACCCCACAACCCACCTGCTCACTATATATACCAACAAAGTATGCATGTTCTTAACAGTCCACTTACAAATGCAACAGAACAAGCCCACAATAAAAGTATGGGGTGGACAAATTATGACAGTTGGGGCGTAAAAGACAAAGGGTTGTATGTTTGGGTTAGTGAAAATATGTTAACTGGCTTCAAATCATATGCTCAAGTATGTTATGAGTCTGAGAAGCATATCAGGCCTTAATATGACCAGAAAATAGTTGTGAATGGTAAATTTATAAGCCAACTTGCTTCATTCAGCCATGAGAAATTAATTCCCTTTACCATGAAGACCCATCATAGATTCCTTGCTTATGACAACTCTCAGTGGGCTCTGTCACTTTCAAGACCCAATCTGGCCTGTAGTAATTCCCTGCTGCAGTTCCTTATAAGGAATGTGCAAAGAAGTGGGACTCTCCTGTGGTTAGAAAAATCCTCTTGGTGAAATAGCCTTGATGACACAGAAACCTGCAGCTAGTCGTTTGCACAAGATAGGAGATGATAAATTGATAGGAAATAATTTGTTTCTTTACCCACCTCAGAAGGAGGCAGGAGTTCTCCAGTTCTGGTGGGAAAAAAAATTCCATATCCATAAGATCATTGGGCAGGAAGGTGCTATCTTCTCTCATCACATCTTCCTATGGACTCAACATACCTAGCCACATTGAGGAGATGTGGTAGACCAATGGGGATGGGAGGAAGCCCCTGGTTGGTCCTCCCATGCTGGATGTCTGGGAATCATTCTTTCTCCTACGATCACTGGCTGGGATCATTCTTGTGGACCCCACAGTTGGATTTCACTTTTGAAATTTTCTGTGTTGCTGATGAGCCTATTTAGAGAGAGTTGCTGTATTACAGCCTAAGAATAATGAGTATACCAGATTTTCCCTATGAATATGGATTACGGGATGCTGCAAGTTGGTAATAAAAAAGCAAGCTTCAACATCTACTTTGGTCTGTTCAGAAAGTATCAGCCACGTAATATGGAAAATAGAGACATTTATTGAAGAAGACACAAGAAACATTCTACATAGAACAATAATGCTGTAGTCTCCTTCAAAGTAGGCACCTTGGGACCGTACATAGTTCTCCCAGCATCTATTCCATTGTTCTAAACACTTTGCAAAATCTTCTGTTGGAATCACCATCAATTGCCCCATCATATTTTCCTGAATCTCATTGAAAGTCTGAAATCTCTTCCCTTCAAGGTGATTTTAGTTTTGGAAAAAGCCAGAAGTCACAGGACACCAAATCTAGGCTGTAGGGGGACTGAGTTACCTGGGTAATTTCATGTTTGGCCAAAAACCTCTGCTTGAGACGTGATGCATAAGTGAGGGCATTATGGTGATGAAACTGCCAATCACCAGTTGGTCATAGTTTCAGCTGTTTTTGTCATTGCATCTCTCAGCTGATAAAGAACACTGAGGTAGTACATTTTACTAATTGTTTGGCCTGGAGGACTGTACTTATGATGGAAAACACCTTCCCTATCAAAAACTACAGTTAACATGGTTTAAATTTTGCTGTGACTTTCCTGCATCTTTTTTGACCCTGGAGAACCAGACAGCTTCCATTGGGATGACGAGGCCTTCATTTCAGGATCACAGCCTTAGTCCCACAATTCATCTCTGGTTAATACATTCTTGAGGAAATCTAGTTCATTGGTAGTGGTTTGAATCAAGTTATTAGCAACCCCTGCATAATGTTCCTTCTGTTCTAGTAGCAGAAGTAGTAAAACAAATTTTCCATGACATGTTTCATGTCAAGATCCTGCATCAAAATCTCAGACACAGTAGCTTTTGGGATCCTCATATCAGCTTCCATTTCTTGCACTGTAAGTTGCTGATCTTTGTTGATGACAGCAAATATATGTCCAACATTCTTAGGTGTTCTGCTTGTTGCAGGCCTTTCAGAATGTGGATCATTTTCAACAGATTCTTAACCATCTTTGAAACCTTTGTGCCACACTTTCATTCACACTACACACATTGCATTGCCCCCAAAACCCTTCTGAGCCATCTAAATAATTTCCATGGAGGAATGTTCAAGTTTAACACAGAATTTGATGCAGATTCTTTGCTCTACTCACTCAGTCATTTTGAATGTGACAGCCACACAGTATATATGCTCACTCACAGTATATATGCTACCTCTACTGCCCCCACTGACTAGTACAGTGAAGTTGTCATTGTTCACATTTATATTTGTGTTCCATTCCACTCTCCTTGGCTGCCACATTACATCAATGTTGTGCAAACTGTCCTCATTATATTAAAAATAGCTGGACTTGTATATAAGATGAGATGTAATTTGAGGATGTGCTTGGTTGCTTTCTCTCTCAGCTGAGCGAAATTTTTAGCTATTATTTTCAGGTTATTTTGCCAAATATTAAGCAGATGTTTCAATAATTTAGGATTGATTCCTAAATGTCTTTCGGCCACCATACTGTACTCCATGCTTAGGTACCATCTTGGCAATGAAGATATTTGCATGTTGCAATTCGGTGGATTCTCTGACACAGGTGTGTTTTGTCATCTCATGGGTCTCTCTCTACAGTCAGCTTCCCACCTTGATTTTCTCTAAATTCTACAGCTTGTGCCTTTAGCTACCAACCACCCAGGTTTCTCTAGTCTTGCTGTAAGAAGGCTGTAACTTAACCGGACCCTGTACCAAGTTAACATACACTATGTGCATATATGACACATAATAGACTCCATACACTAGGGACTGTTAGCCAGAAAATTTCTCGGCAAGATCATAATATTCCCTTCTACAAAAAGATAGCAAGTTTGCTCAAAGCCTGTCAGCCCCAGGCCAGTGGATTTATAACAAATCCTAAATGTGAGGAGTTGGCCAGAGTTACAACACTTCACTACAATGTACCTGCTATGAGAGCCACAGGATCCCCAACATCTCCAGGCCTCCCAGGAAACGTGCCTTGAGAAGGCATCAATTTTGAAGAAAGGGCAAACTAGCATATCTCATTGCTATTTCAGTTGTTGGCTCCCTTTAGTATTAGGGAGTGCTGAACAGCCTTTTCCGTATTCTGTCACATGTGTATGGAAGTAGCAAAGTGTGGAGACTGCTGGTGAAAATAAAATCCTTTCCTTTATTTGTTCTGTATTTTAGCTCCTTCCTCCTTGATCTGCTTACTTTTCCTGACCACCACACCCCTCCCAGCACACTCACTGTGGGTGGGTGTGGAGTCTTGGCTGGTTTCCAGTACTGGTCATCTAAGCTTGGAGCAAGCTGACACACACGGTGTCCTCATCATCCTTTGCATATTTATAAATAAGGTAAGGGCACTTCCACTTGGTTACTTGATATTCTATAATAAGAACCTTTGTGAACTTATTATCCAGGGAGGAGTAAAGGGTGGGTATGATATGAATGAATCTGATTTCCTTCTTGTGGAATATTCTGCTAACTCATAATGCATTACTTTGAAATAACTGACTGAGTTTTTCAATTTATTCTACACTGTTTAGAAAATTTCAATTACTATACAGTTTCATTTAAAATCTATTTTAGAGAAGTTGTATTTGAAGGAAAACATTTGAGAACCAAATTTTATTTACCCTTGTGGGTAAGAAAAGTGGTGAGCTGAATACAGATGACAAGATGCCATACAAATAGACATAATTCCACTCATCACATGTAGCCAACCATCAGGTTTTCAAGAAAAAATTTAATGGCATAAAATGTGCACTAATCCTCAGTATAAGGGATCTTTTAATGTAAAATGTAATTTTGAGTGAACATTTTTTTAAACTTTAATATTATTGTTGCTCACAGGGAGCAGCCATTAACCTACAAATTGAAGGGGTTTTATTTTTTCAAAGTTTTCAGGATATTATAAATAGTTTTTTGTCTCTGTTTGTCCCCAAGCTTTTATTTCATGCAGGTACAGAGCTTTTGTCTTCCTGTTTTCCAAACTAGTAAAATCTGTCATCTATGATGAAAGGGCAATGTGCAGTTTGTCCCTGAGGCAACATACCTGCAATGGCTTCTCCTTCATTCTTATTCTGAGTCTATTCCTCACAAAGGGTGGAATATTCAATATCCCTGAGAACTGAGCTTTTACTAAACCCACTCATACACAAAGCTTTAGGTTCACAGTCTGAAGAAAATCTCTTCAGTCATATCGTCCTTCCAAGTTTCCGTGTGCTGCCCGTCCCACCATCGTTCCAGCTACACCCTTAGGAAATGCAGCCCGTGTGCGGATTTCTAAATTCTCTTTGCAAACCTTAGATTTAGTGGGCCACTGGAAAAGGAAAGTAGCAGACATACCACAAAAGAAAGGGGAAAGCACAATTGTGATGTTTAGCACAGCTCTCTAATCAGTGTTTCAAAGACAGAAGAAAATAACTCAAAATATTAACTGGTGAGCAGCAGACTTGCTCTTCAAAGAGCTGAGTGACACAAAATGGAAAACATTGTAATGACCTGTTATTAAACTTAATACCCCAAACAGATGGTGTTCTATTTTTTTCCCCAAAAATGGATTACTCACCTGACTGGAAAATTATTTCTGAGCCCTTACTCCAAACCCAGTTGCCTAACTTCCACTGCATCCAGTGTGAATTGGTTTGTTTCCCTTATTTTTAAAATCTGACTACAAAACCATTCTACTTTCTTCTAGTTGATACTCAAGGGTCAAAACTTAATAATTTTATTTATTTGAAGAATTACTGTTGAGTCCCAAACTGTCGGGAAATGAAGGATCTGCTAAATTAACATGATACACCTATATCCCCTTTGGTTAAAAGGATAGATTCTTGTGGGTGCTTCTCTAGTTTCTCTGAAAAAGATTCTCAAAGCTTTCATTCTAACTTTATCTTCCAGTATATTTTTAAGGACCCCTAATAAGCTTCAGCTTCACTTAGGGAGTTTGAGAATGCATCCTTGAACTAATTGCCAGAGGGCAGAAGCCAGCGGTTCATGCTCAGTTTTAATCCTTGATCCATGTGATGGTGGTGGGGTTGTCTCCCCCTTAATAAAAAATAGACTTTTAAGAAATCATCTGAAGCTCCATTTTAAATCCTTTTTGAAGCAACATGACGCAGAAATAAGTACATCTTACTCTGACTTTGAAAATATTTTATTTTAATAGTAAATAGTTATACAGTTGAAACAGTTCTATTGAAGCTTTCTATAAATAGCTAACAATTAAGAAAATAATGTATGTAGAAAAGAGATTGCATTTAAAAGTAAGAGCTGTTGGTTGTATAAGGGTCCCAAGGGCCCTCTAAGCAGAAAAAAATGGTAGGCTGTCTGGAATTCACTCAGATAGGTATAAAAGTTAAAACTTTAAGCAGATCCCTTTAGAAAAAGGCTTTCTTGTAAAATGCACAGTGAAATGTCAAGAGTGGCAGGGGGAAAACACACACCAAGAAAAAAAGATCTGCAATCAAATAATATCTTAATCTTCATAATTAATATAAATAAATAAAGAATAAATAACAATTACTCATAAATCAACATATACATTTAGAGGGAACTTATATAGTCCTACCTCACTCGAAAAAGGCGATCAAACCAAAAAATCTTACGTGAAATGTTGAGGCAGTTTCTACAGCATCTTCTGCAAATTTCCTTCCCTCCCCCCTCAAAACAATCCCAAACAGACAACAGTTCAAGGCATTTGTGGCTATGCTAAAGAAAACTCTTTTTTTTTTTTAAATGCAATTTGATTTGTTCACATACAAAAAGGTAAAGCCAGACTCCAGCAGTTCACAAGCCATAATAAAGCTAATCGAGTGGGAAGTTCAATTTACAGCCTGTGAAATATAAAGGCATTTCTTCCTCAAGATTCACCCAAAACAACCCGTACGCTACATACACGGAGAACAGAGATTGATGTAGGCGAGAGAGCAAACCGCATTTCTAGACCATAACACAGCGAATACTAGTAAGAAAAACAGCTCTCCCCTCCAAGGGGGGTGGGGGTCCAACCACGAGACAGAAGCGTACAGCTTTTCTCCCTGGTACAGAAGAGACTGGCTCCTGTTGCGCCAAGGGGGAAAGGGACACGACGCAAAAGGGAGTTGGCTCCAAAGGGAGTCAGAACGAGAGAATTGGGGTTACCGTCACACCACACCAAGAGAAGTGGAGACAACATTTTCGCCCGGGGTGGGACCCCTGGCTCCACGCGGGTTTTGGGCGCGCAGGGTGCACTCTCTTCCTGGGTCTCCAAACGAAGGCACAGTTCGGAGGGCCGGGCTTGAGGGCGCGCTTTAGCAGGCGGGACGCACGGGCACCTGCAGGAGGATCACCTGTCTGTTTTCGGACGGGTGGCATTTGTTAATATGCCGTGTGAGGCCAGGCGAGCTGTAGAAGGTGGCCGGGCAGTACTTGCAGGGGAACACCTGGGCGGCGTGCAACAAGCGCAGGTGGCGCTCCTGGGCGCCTTTGCTGGGGAACGTCTCCCCGCACACCGGACACAGGTGGCACTCGGCGGAGGCACTCAGGGCCAGCACGCCCGCTGCCTCGCCGTCTCCCGCCGCCTCCTGCGGCGCCTTCTCCTCGGGCCCGGGGTACAAGGCCAGTAAGTCCTCGGGTGAGGCCACGGGCGGCGTACCCTTGGCCTGCAGCGCTTGGTGGTGCGCCAGCAGGTGCTTGCGCAGATAGGCCTGGCGTCGGAACTTCTTGGCGCAGTGGTGGCACTCGTAGAGCCCGTCCTCCGAGCCCGACTCGGACACGCCACCTGGGCTCGGCGTGTCCCGGTCGCTGCCGCCGCCCGTCACCTCCCTCGCCTCAGCCCTGGCTGAGGTTTCGGACTCGGACACGCGGGCTGCGGCGGGCGCAGGGCGCGGTTTGTGCCAGCGTCGGTGGGAGGCCAGGTTGGCTGGGCAGCTGAAGACCTTGGCGCACTCGGGGCAGCGGTACTCCACACGTACGATGCGCGAGCACTTGTGTTGTGCCAGCGCGAATGGGTCGGCGTACTCCTCCTTGCAAAGCTGGCAGATGAACTCGCCTAGCGGCCTCGCCGCGCCCCCTGCGCGGCCCCGCGGCGCCTCCACCGGGCCCTCCTTGATCTTGAGCCCCAGCACCGGCGACGTGGTAACCTCGTCCTCGAAGTGCAGCTTGCGAATGGCTTTGGGCTTTTTGGCGCCCGCAGCCTTGGTTACCTTGGCGGGAGGCTCGGGGATAGCGGTAGGGGGGGCGGGCCGCTTGCCCGGGGGCCGCAAGGAGGCGGCGGGGGGTATTGGGGGGCCCGGCACCGGGCCGCGGGCAGCCTCGGTGCCCGCTGAGAACGCCGTGCCCATCTTGAGCTCGGCTGGCGCAAAGAACAGCGGGTCACCGCTGCAGGTGCCGCTGCCACCCGCGCCCTTCTCACCACCACCGCCACCTCCGAGCAGCGCAGCGGGCGTGGGGAAGGACTCGGCCGAGACGGGTGAGCCAAGATTGAAGCTGCGTTCGAAGTACTTGTGCTTCTCGTGCTCGCGGCTCACAGGTCGAGTGGGGCTGTAGAGAGGCGCTGGGTGCTCGGCCTCAGGGTTGCCGAAGTGCACCGCCCGCGGGCCCCGCTGGGGTGGTAGCGGGTCGGGCGCGCAAGAGAGCGCGGCAGCGAGCGCTGCATGGGCGCGCTGGGCGGGCTGCGGCAGCGGACTCGGGCCAAGGCTCGGCACTGGGGGCTCCGAGCGAGCGCCCCCACATCCGGGCGATTGCAGCAGCGCGTGGTCGCTGTCCTCGCCTCCGCGGACCCGGTAGGACACCGGAGTGGACTTCTTGCTGCGCTTCACCAGGAAGCCTCGGGGCATGTTGGCGCAGCTCGAGGGCAAGGCACTATCTGGATCCCACCTTTATGCTCTGCCGTGGTGGCCTCAGTGCCCCTGGCCCATGGCCCCGGAGCGGTGTCGCCTCCGCCCGACTCTGCCCCACACGCTCTTCCCAGTTGCTCGGCCTGAGAGCCGCTCCCTTTTAACGGGGGGAGGGGGCCATTGTTCTCGCCTCCCGCTTTCCTCGAGCCAATCAGCTCGCCCGCAGCTCCTCCCCCTGGTAGGGTGGGAGGGCCGCAGAGCAGCAAAAAAGGGTTCGGGACTCCAGGGTCGCCCGGTAGGTGCGGCAGATGTACCTGAGAGTGCAGGGCCCCCGAGTGCGCGCACTCGCCCTGCCGCTGCCACAGGCCTGGCCCAGGCACACGCCTGGCCCCGCCTCACTTCACGGTCTGCTGCTCCTCTATGGGGAGGCGCACGTGCCTGGGCTTTGTGTTTCTCCTCCCGGGGCGCCGAGTCGCCAAATGGGCCCGTCTATCAGCACGACAATGCACGTCCCCCTCCCGAGCGGGGATTACCCGCGGGTCTCAAGCAAAATAGCAACAAAGGAGAAGAATGGCCCCAAATATGTCAGGAGGGTTCAATCCGCAAGCCAGAGCGGAGGGAAAATTGGGCAGGAGGATTGGGTAGGGGCGGTGATAAGCCCAAACAGGCGAGGGAGAGATCTGAATGGGGCTGCTGAGGCTAGACAGGGGTCCAGGGAGCTCAGTAACTCCTCGTGGTGTTTGGGAAATAATCAATAATTAAAAATAACTGCAAAGCCCCAGCTGCTAAGAGTCACAGCCCGTGCCTAGGACGCATAAACCTCGAGACCCAGGATCTACGCATAATGGGGTCCCAAGTTTAGGTGGAGGATCCGGCCTTCTGGCTGCAGCCGAGGGGGGAGATGTGTTTTCCATCTGGGCTCGCGATCCCGGGCTTTGGGAAGGTTTCTCTGGAGTTTAAGAAGCAGTCGGCACTGTACTTCTTTAATTGCCAGCAGACTTGGCGCTATAGGGTTAGGGGGCAGACTGAACTGGGTGGGAAAAGGAACTTGAATTTCTGAACTTTTTTTTTTCCTTTAAATTCCGGGAAGCTTGGTGATTGGTATCCTCGGAGCGAGCGGGTGCAGGCCGCTTGGAGCCTCCTCTTTGCCCAAAGCTGGGTTGATTTGGGCTGTAGCTTGAAACCCGAGGTCAGCCACTTGCGCTCCAGTGAAGTTGGTTTCTACTCTCTTAGCGAGGCCTCATGCATTTTCATTTGGAGCGGGCATTTTGTCTGCCGGTTGACATCAGATGCTAAATCAAGGGCTCCAATCAAAGTTCTGCAGAATAAAAGGGCCGCCGGTCTTGGTGCAGCACCCCCCTGAGCCATGCCCCCTTCACCTTTGTGAAGGAAATTAACCTCCAGCTATTGAGCGCGGGTCGTGGCCAATCTGGATGCAAAGATGACGCGTGCTGCCGGCTGAGGGGGTAGTGGTGGGGGCAATCTGTCCTCTAAGGCAGTCTGCGGCCTCAGAGAGGACAAGCTGCAACCCCCTTTCGCCCCCCTCCTCCAGTGCCACCAGGAGAAGACAACAACGAAGATTGTTGGGACCCAGACTCAGCACTTTGCTTCCATCCTCTTCTCTGCCCAGACCCGAGGAAGAACAAAAGGCAGCATCTCTGGGGATGGGGGCAGAACCCTGAGAGTGCGTAGTGGCCCTGATCACCCATCACTTTGGGAACAAGTAGCTAAGCCACATATGTAAAATGTGATATGTTGTGAGGAAAATGTCACTTTATTGAAACAGAGGGAAATTAGTATTTTTCTACAAAGCCCTGTGCACCCAGATATATTTTGCTTATGTTTAATTCCACTAAAGGGATTTAATAATTTCCTGATTTTCCCTCTGAAAATGCACTGGCATGGAAATTAAATAGAATATAAAAATATGAGTCCACATGAGTAATAAGTTACAGTTGTTAACTGGTTAATCAAGGGACAAAAAGCTGATGATTCTGATATATATATATATATATATATATATATATATATAAACTCAGACTGAAAAGAGAATAATACATATAATGGAATATATTTTTGAAAGCTCTCGCCCTTATTTTAAAACAGTGAGATGAATGCTAGTTTTGCAAAAATGTTAGAAATGCTAAAATGAGTTGATCTAAAATTTAGAAATTGCTTCAATCTAAAAGTAACCGACGTTATATTTTCTTGCTTTTTCCGTGCTGGTTAATACTGCTGATGAACAACAGTGGGAAAAGGATTCCGGGACAGCTTTGCCCAATTTTATTTTCTAATCACGAATCCCATCTGGATTGGGGAATAATACGGCGGGGGCTCGGTTGGCGATCCCCAACCGACTGCGGGGTATTTGGTCTTGCATATGTAACACTTTTTTTCATTCAACAGATAGCAGGGAGAGTTAGTCATCTTGTGAATCCTTTAAAATAACAACACCCATAATTATAAAGAGGGCGGAGGCAAGGTGGGGGGCGCGAAACAAAACAAAACAAAACTCAACTCCTGCCTGAATGCATCGAATTCAAACAGGGCTCTGAATTAATCCAAGAGAATCTATTGAACACTATTGAGATACTGAGATTCAATGGATCCATTTCTTTTTTTATTTGTGGCTTCTAGTCTTGCCAGTGAAAATGAAATCTGCTTTCAGACGGGTACTGTCAAAATAAATGGGCACTTGAAAGGTACAAGTAATAGAAACTAATTTCATAACCTAGAGCTGGAGAAGAATCAGGCTGCGCGTGCTCACGCACACCCCACCAGCAACCTTTGAGGACGTGCACTCTTGCACCTGGTCGTGGGTTCTGCTGCTTTCTGTGTGACTTTATTCGTCAGAATCTGTGCGCCTGTGGAGATAGGGTCGTGAAGTGGAGATATTTGTCTTCCTCAAGTTAGATCGAAGCAGCACCACGCTGCGCCCCTGCGGCCGGCCTTTGCGCTTGGCATTCCTAATACAGTTGGAAAGGAGTGGAGCTGAGGAAACTCTGAGCGTTAATTTGACCCGCCCCCATCTTGAGTAGGGGAGTTTCATGGAAACCAACAAGCATTAAGGATCCTCGGAAGGGTCCCTGAAGTGTCATTTTCAAGTCCCAGGCAATGCCTCCCTTTCCTGTAGGGTCCTGGCTGGTGCCTTGGAAAATTGCTGCCTCTTTTGCTGCAAGTCCTTGCAAACTAGCTTGTGGCTTCATCTTTGGAAGGCTGCAGAGGTGGAAGTCGCAGGTGCTCTGAATTCTCCAATCTCAGTGTTCCAGAATGCCTTCGTTGGGGAGTACTCCAGAGTTCACTCTGCTATCCCAGCTGAAGAGTCTAGCTCCAGGGAGTTTCTAGAAAGCGAAAGGCTTGGAAATGAGCGCTAAAGCAGGGGATTTCGGCCTAGGAATTGCCCCGTGAGGTGTCCACGAGTCCAGGCAGCCCCTGAGCTCCCGAGAGACAAGACAAGAGTGTCCACAATCCCAACCCCCGAGGAGCATGTTTGGAGAAGTCAGGGAAGGGCGAGGAGTAGTCAGATTCCTACTCCCTCTGGGGCTGACTACTTTCCCGAATTTACAGATGCCCCACCCAAGGTCCTCCTTGCCCAGCAGCCACGAGCTAACCAGAACCGCAGTGCACACCATCAAATCCTGGAGGGGGCTGTGCCCGGGAAGACGCTGCGTACAAACCGAGCCTAGGAGGGGCTTTGTGTTTGCAGGAATGGCTTGTTTTGTCAGTCCCAGGGGCACGCGAGAGACACGCGCAGCCTGCCGCCCGCTGCCCCGCACGGCCACTCGGCCTCTGGGCACCTTTAGGGTCTCCGCCCGCGGGCTGTCGCCTTTGTTCGTCACATTAGCATAAAGCTGCCTCGGATCTCCAGTTTAAATAATTCCACACAAAAGGAGAGTGCATAAAAGAAAGAGAACAAGGGAGAGTCCGTGAGGCCTAGCGGGCGCAGCGCGGGAGCAGCAGTTCTCAAGTGCGCCCCTCCCAGCGAGTTTCAAGTGTCCCCTCCCTCCTGGGCAATCTGCTGCTCGAGTTCTTAGGCTGGGGGCTAAAGGAAAGGCTGCTGCCACTTTTATCCTTCCCAGGGTGCCATCGGGGCCACAGAACTCTCCTCGAAGTGCCCTCGGGACTGTTTTTACCTCTGGTTGGGGCCGTTTGGACCCGAGAAGGTCCCAGGAAGGTCCCAGGCCAGACCACTGAAAGGGTGGTATCGGCAAATGCTGGCAAAAGGCGAAACTAGAAAAATGTGTGAAAGGTATAACCAGAGTAGTGTGTCAGCAAGAGCTGCGGTGGCACCGAGCAGATTTGATGACATAGAACGTGGCTGCGCAAGGGGACCGCTACCACCTGTGCGGTGACAGCCCCGTTCTTTGCTCGTCTTGGTCTCAGAAAAGATACCTACAAAACCCATCAGAAACTGACCAGAAAGGACAGGGCTACTCCGGTCCTCCCCTCTCTTCTCCTGCCCAAGGGTGAACATGGAGGTAGCCGGGATTCTGTGGGCCAGAAGCATGGAATTTTCATCTGGGCTTAGGTCCCTGTTTTCTAGTTCCTGCTTTTGATTTTGGGTTTATGTGTTCTTATCCCACTCCATCTCCTCTAGTCCTCCCACTCTTGTTTTTCTCCCATCTCTGTCCTTTCCTTTTCGTTATATTCCTGACCCCTCTGTTTCTCCTTGTCTCTCCTTTCCTACCTCCGGGTGTCCCCCTTTCTTTCTCCCCTTTCTCCCTCAGTGCCCACCCTCTATCCCACCACTCACTCCTTCTCTCATCCCGACTCTTTCACTCCTCTTGTCTCTCTCCTTTGCCCTCCCTGTATTTCCCACTGTCTGGCTCTCTCCCTCTCGAGTCTCCTTCTCCCTCCTTCTCCCTCCTTCTCCCAGTCTCTTCCGTCTCCTCCACCTCTTCTGTCTTCTCTTCTCCCCTTCCCTTTTTCTTCCCATCCTTCTCACCCACACCTCTTTCCCTGCCTCCCTCTCCACACTCCCACTCTTCCTTTCTCTCTTCCCCCTCCCTCACTGAGACCCCCACTCTCCCTCCTTCCTGCAGGCCAACGTGTGTTATTTTATTTGTCTAGAGAGAGCCTATTTGTTCAGTGACGTGTGGCCTCCTGGCCAACTGCTTTAATGGGGGACGCAGAGGCTTGGTTTCTGTGAACATTAGCATACAGCTGCCGGCTCCTGCCCCCGTTCCAGGCTCACTTATCCAAGCCTTATCATCACCTCTTCTCTCAACCAGAAAACAATCAACAGCTTCTCACACACAGCAGCTCTCCGGCCCCTCTAGCTCACTCACCCTGTGAGCTTGTGTTCCTCCCTCTCTCTTTTCTCCCTCTCCCTCTCCCCTCGCTTCTCCCTCCTTCCCTTTCTCCCTCCCACCCTCCTCCCTAGCTCTCTCCCCCTACTTCTGACCTACCTTCTCCTCCTCTCCCTCTTCTAAAGGTAAATATTGATCGGCTGGCTTTATATTTTATTCTCCAGGCAGTGTTCCATTTCCTCTCACTTCATCTTTCATTTTCCTTTGCTTTTCAGTAATATTTGGGTGTAGTAACAGGAGCCACTTTGGGAAAGGGGGAGGCTACACTCTACTGCAAACCAACATATGCCAGGAGATTATTAGAGACATCTGGGAGGTGTGGTTGTTGCATGCAATTTGGGAAAAATAGGAAAATGAACCTTGGTATTTTCTCATCAGTATTTTTTGCTCAAAACTATAGAATTTCAAAGTCAAGTTTAGAGTCCAAGATGTCTCCAGCTCAACAGCAAATATTGAAATATGTAGGGACTTCACACATGCAATCTGTTTCAGCAGAATCTATGCCTATGCATACCAAGAAAAGTCCAGGTATCGGTCTCTCTGAAACCCTTTCTTTTGGAGGTCTTCATCATCATCAGTAAGGAATAATTATCTTCATTCTTCCAAAGCCCTTAACACAGCCAATTTCAACCTATTATCAACCACTCTTGGATACTTCTCTTATTCTTTGAAAAGTTGTTTCTCCATGATAAAATGCTCATCTTCACATACATGCTAAGCCATACCTAGATTCATGAAATTACTCACTTTTTTACTCTGAGATGTTGGTTGCAATAACCTCATCTGATACACTTTGCATACTAAAATACAATCTAGACATTTTCAAATCTGTCGTGATACTTATGGAAGTCCAGAATGGATTTTTTAAAAACAACAAAGGAAAACATTAACTTTATGTATGATTCAATATTAAGATGTACATTGTCATTTGGGGGTCTCTTTAATGTGACTAGAAGCTTGTGACTAGAAGCTTGTAGTCCTTGGTCACAGAAATTATAATTGCTGATCCTCTGAGATTGTTCTGTTTATCTCCACCCAAAGATCCCAGGCTTGTCACAGACACTCCCTCTATTTGCTGATGAATTTGACCCAAAGGCGTCTCAGGGAAGGGAGTGTGTGAGAGTGTGTGTGTGTGTGTGTGTGTGTGTGTGTGTGTGTTTGAATAGTTTCTTGAGCTGATTCGTTTGCAGGCTCCATTTTCAGGGGAAATATGGTTCCATGGCTGTTGGGTTTGCAGTTTGAGGAGTAAGCCAGGAGTGGTTATTCTCCATTAGAGTTGCAGTTTGTACCATATGGTCAAAGCTGGACCCTCACCCTAAATGACCTATGCATTTGTATAAAATGTACATGTAAAGGAATTAATGAGGTTTATTGCTTACTTTTGTCTGCCTTAGAAAAATCAGTCTGGTGTGCTAGAAAAATTTTATTTTTGAGAAGTACCAGTTTGATGATAATGGATGTAGAATTCTGTAATGTCAACTATGGCTTTTCCTCCTAATAGCTGTTACCCTTGTAATTGTGCCAACTTTTGTTAAACATTAACATGAATGCAAAAAGAAACAAAAAACAAAAGACTCCACAAATACTGGAATTGTGTCTATGAAGACCAATTTTAAGCCCTGCTGGTCAAAATTCAGTCACAAATAGTGTCACACTATCAACTAAAAAAGATCCAAATAAATGAAAACAATCTTATGTGTTGTTTCTGAATCCATATGCTTTCTAGCAGGCACTTGGTTTGCTTTATTTATAAGAATATTACGATATTACAAGTGACATGTACCAGCCCTCCCTGGCCCCCATATGCAAAGCAACAGGGCCAAGTGTCAAAGGAAGTCAACTGCATTAATTTCCCACTACTGTTTTCTAATTTAAACCTCATGTATGAAATAAAAATGACAACCAAAAAATAAAACCCATGTATGAGCCAGTGCATTCATTATATTCTAGTGTTTCATTGTGTTTGTCATGACTTGCAAAGTGAAATAGAAATGCAGGGATTGTGATTGCAGCATCTTCATTCAAAAGTTGACCTCCTCTTCCCTACACAATCAGTCCCTCTGATGTTGAATTACAGAGTTAACTTTTCATGATCAGTTTTACTAATTTTCCATATGGGCACACAATTTTCTTTTTTATCGCCCAGATTATTACTGGGTAAACATGTGAATAATTAATAATATTAGTGGCAGGACATTTCAGGAAATGAGGAAGTGAAGCATTCACATCCAAAGTAAAAAACAAGTTTTACACATTCCGATCTTATTTTATTGCTAAAATAGATTGATTATTCTGCATAGGGACATGTCTGGTATTAGTAAAACATCACCCTGGCCCAGAATAGAGACGCACGGCCACGCGCCACCTACTGGGACAATAGAAAATGACAGGCATAAGTGGACGCAGAAAAGAAAGGACACAAGCAGGAAACAATAGTGCTTGGCTGTCAAGCCAGGCTTCAGAGGGGTTTCTACTTACACAGAGCCCTTCCAGAGACTACATGTATAAACACAATAAAGTGGAGACCGTGGCCACAACTAAATGATGCCTGGCCATGCGTACATGGGCAAGTGGTAGTGATTATATTGCAGGTAGTCAAGGATGCTCTTCTCCACCAGCGTCTTGTAGATGGTTTCCTGGAAAACTCTTTTGAGGTATTTCCTGGGCTTCTCATTCAGG
This sequence comes from Noctilio leporinus, assembly GCA_004026585.1. NCBI lineage: Eukaryota > Metazoa > Chordata > Mammalia > Chiroptera > Noctilionidae > Noctilio > Noctilio leporinus. The sequence continues at coordinate 137,565 of PVIW01002322.1, forward strand.
TTAATTTCCTCATCTTCTATCTGATGGGCTAACTGTTCTATAGAAGGGAGTTTTTCCTCCTGGAAAACATAGTTATAGGCCTGATACAGAAATTACTTGTACTTAGCCCCACAATAAGAGGGCAGTTTCACTAAGATGAAAAACATAGTGCTCAGCTCCCCAAGAGTGGCCAGTTTTTCCTAATTTTTAATATTTTCAATTGTGGCAAAACATACTTAACAAACTTACCACTTTACCCATTTTAATTTTTTAATTTTTTATATATTTTTAATTTAATTTATTGTATTATATCCATCCCCTTTTTCTTGCCATCTTTTACCCATTTTAAAATGTACATTTCAGTGGCATTATGGTTATTCACATTGTTATGCAACCATCACCAACATTCACCTCCAAAACTTCTTTATCCTTCCAAACTGACACTCTGTCCCCATTAAACACTAATTCCCTATTCCCTCTCCCCACAGTTCCTGACAACCACCAACCTACTTTCTGTCTCTATGAATTTGACTTCTCTAGGTACCTCATATAAGTGGAATCATACATCCTTGAGGTTCAGCAAGCATAGTGATTTTAACCTTGTAATTTTCAGATAAAATGATCTGTAATCATGCTTGTGTTAAAAATAAGAAAAGTGATTTAAAAAAAAAGTGATTAAATGTTTTTACATGAAAACTTCCAGATGGTTTACTTGGTTAGAATCCCTAAGAAATAGGATTTTAAAACCTTAGAATACATTCTTAGTAAAGTCAAATTCAATTGCTATCTCTAAAGATAGGACTCAGGGAGAATAAAGTTACATGAAGTTAAGAATCATATTCTGTACAACCCCCTAATATAGTATGGATTTTTCCAACACTTATTCTAAAAACATTTAAACTTAGAGCAAGTTGACAGAACTGTGCAATTGGTACCTGCACACACATCATCAGGTTTTATGGCTAATGCTGCACCACAGTTGTTTCATCTGCCCATTCGTCTATCTATACATAGGACTGTTATAAAAAGCATTTCACTGAGGTTTGGGCTGTATGCTCTATGAACACCACAGTAATTGAAAATGACTCTAAAGGAATTAGGACTCCAAAGTTATATTCATTTGAACTTCCAATAATTCTTTTTATTTTGAACAGGAAAAAGGTGGTAACTTGCATAGGCCCACTGGATCACTAATTTATTAATAGTAAGAACCTATAGATAGAAAAAATTCAAACTGGATGGAAGTATAGGAAAATTATCACTTATTTATTTGAGACACTACTAGGTGTCAGAGATTACGCTCACGTCAATTAGAAGAATAATCACTGAAGTCCAGGACTTCAAATCAGTCTAACAAAGAGGTGAGAGAGAAAAAGACAACGGATGCCCATCTTTTGTAATATCAGTAGTAATGTCCCCACTTTTATTTCTTATTTTAGTAGTTTATCTTTTTACTTAGTCTAGTTCAAGTTTTGTAAATTTTGACAATCTTTTCAAAGAAGCATCTTTTACTTTTATCAATTTTTTCTCTGTCATTTTTCTACTTCCTGTTTCCCTTATCTTCACTAAAATTTTTATATCTTTCCTCTGTTAGCACTGGGTTTTCTTTGCCTTTTTCCCTGTAGTTCCTTAAGATGTAAAATTAGGTTATTGATTTGAGATCTTTTCTTTTGAAAAAGTAGGCGTTTACATAATGATTTTTCCTCTGGAAGCTGTTTTTGCTGAATCCCATATGTTTTCTTGTACTGTGTTTTAATTTTCAGTTCTCTCTGTTTTAATATCCAATTTGGGTGCTCTTTTGAAATCAAAGAACTTGCTTATGAATCTGTTGCTTCATATGTCTTAGGGTTCTGTTGTTAGGTGTAATGCATTTATAATTGTTATGTATTTCTTAAAGGATTTTGAAGGGTAAGTTTCATCCCACAACATTTCACTTTGGTGAAGACTCTGACGTTAGTCACAGTTGACTGTAGTGCCAATGGATTTTCTTTATTAATATTCACAAATATATTTGAGATGTCTTATATAATGAGCTTCTTTCTAAAACAAATGATATATAGATTTGAGGTAACTTATAACAGTCATAGATAATAGTTTTTTATTCCTTTTTCCACATGTAGAGAAAGAGGAAAATTGATATGCTAAGCTCTGGACATCATAGTTAAAGGATTTGACTCTCTGAATTTCCCTGAAAACAAGGTAGAAACTGAGATGAAATGGGTTATATCAACTCAATATCTGGTATTCTTTGTTTTTAAGATTTTATTTATTATTTTTAGAAAGAGGGGAAGGGAGAGAGGCAAGAAAGGAAGAGAGACATCAATGTATGGTTGCCTTTCACCTGCCTCCAGCTAAGGACCTAGATGGAGACCTGGCGTGCAACTTGGTTATGTTGCCCTGGCTGGGAATCGAACCAGTGACCTTTGGGCTTACAGGCCGGTGTCTTATCCACTGTGCCACCAGCCAGAGCCAATATCTGGTATTCTTTAGTGAACGTTACACTCTCTATGCTCCTAATACCAGACTCTTTATATGAAATTCTTGCATGTGTTCATATGACTGCCATTTCCACTGTCAGCCTGTCTCTACCATAACCTTTACCACCACTGTTACTTGTGGTGACTGGCACTGACAGTCATTCTTCTGTGCCATGTACTTGCACATATCCCCTCTTTTACCCCTTCCCCAGGTCTCTGAGGTGGGTAGGAACAGCTAGGCCCTGTTCCATAGGAATCTGAGTTAGAGGCATACACCACTGCATGTACCACCTCTTCCAGTGGCCTTTCCCATTTGACGAATGCAGTTGTGGAAAACAAAACAATCCCCAGTGGAAGCTCTTCTTCCAGAAGTTTCACTTTCCAGAAATCTAAAAACCCACAGGAATGGTTGGGGAGCCTTTAGTGTCTCTTCCACAAATGTCCATGGCCACTTCTGATCTACTGAAAGGGCCTTCTGTCCATGCTGTTCATTTATGATAAACTGACCTGGAGCAAATGTCTGTTCAGTAGTAAAGGTTGACAGTTCTCAGTGAGTGCCATGAAAAGTGAGTTACTGGGTTTGACAGTTTACTTGGAAAGGTGAAGGAAAAGCTTCCCTTTTTAAGATTAATACCTATAGCCCCTTGGCCCTATGCAAAATGTTAACAGAGAAGCTCAGAACTGGGCTTCAGATGATTTGAGCCGAGTTTTGATGGGGTAACTAGAAAACGAATTACTTTTTACTATGAGGCAGCAATGAGCTGCAGATTACATTTTGGGAGGTGAGGGGTGGGGTGGCCAGTTCAGTCAATATCAACTCAGACTCATATTTCAACTAGACCTGACTTCCTCACAGCCTCAGGAAGAAGTGCAGGGAACTGTAGTCATAGTCCCTTCTCTTTCTCTCATGTACATTTACCTGTTAGTTCCTACCTATGTGGATCCTAAAGACAACTGAATTTGATTTAAATTTTAAAGTTATCGTTCTTAACCTAAATCTACTTCAGATGAGTAAAATTACTTCAATTTCCTATCTTGTATCCCAGGAATAAAACCAAAAAGCAGAGGTTAGGTAGAGTGGGCAATGAAGAGAAGACACCAAGCTACATAGTTGGGCTCAGTGCCTGTGTTCCAGTCTTTGGAGTGAGAGATCTTTGAGTTAAGCCATGGCAGGTCACTTAAAATATTTCGGCTTCAGCATTTTCATTGGTAAAGTGCAGATGATAACAGTCCCTCTGCCCACCTGAGAGGGTTCTTGTTAGGATGACAACAGAGACACCAGACTTGCCCATTTAGACAGAAAAACGAGATGGAATCTCAGTTGTGTTTCAGTCTGTGTCTAAGTGAAGCAAGGGGACAGTGTGTATGATGGATATTTGATCACTTTTTGAGCACAGATATTAACTTTACCCAACTCTGGTAAGGACTTTAGTGTTGAAAGAAACAATTTAAAGTTTCACAAATATTTTGCTATCTACATTGCTGAGTCAAATTTCTTGCTGAACATGGAGCCTTTGGGATGTGTAGCCTAACTTCCAGTTAATTCTGTACTGCTTTGAGAAAGAAACTTTAGTTATAAAAGAAATGTGCTTGGACATCTGATGACTTCTCTTTACATGTTCAAACAACACATGCACACAAATGTTTGGTGAATGGCTGGTTGGAAACCAAAGGAATGCAATCTTCATTCTTGAGGATAAGCACATATAATTTATGTCCAACTTTCACCAACACTGTTAGCTGATAATGAAAATACAATTATTTGTAAAAAGGAAAAAAGAAGTTTGGCTCTCATAAAAGATTTAAATAATCCTCTCTCCCTGAATATCACCATCCATATTTACATACTCTGTAGTTTATTTACATGAAGTATGGTTAGTTTTAAAAGTGAAACCATAAAGTGGAAATGTAGGGAAAAGTCTAAATAATCAACAACTATAAACTTTTTATAATTTGCAAAGGATAAACCACATATCCATTAATCACTCTTACCTTCTTAGAGGTTAAGATCTGGCGTAACTCTTTCCTGAGATCAATAAAACGATCATGAAAAAGGGCGATACACCAGGGTTCCGTGAAGAAGCTAGTGAGGAAAGAAAAGATTCAGTTAGCTAGAAACCCTCTCATTACCACTAATAAAGTATTTACCTGCTTTTTTGCCTTTATAAATTACAGCCCTGGCCCTACTGCAATCGTTTGCTCATAAAATGCCTCGTGGAATAGCCTGGCCAATCAATTTTTTAAATGGATGTTCCTGATGTAAGGCCAGGTCCCATAATTACATTTAAAGTGGTTTAATTCAGAGCTGGGGCAAGACCCAGTGAAGAATCCTGATTTTATCAGTGTTTAAAAGCCTGAAGACTTGTAAAGAACGGTGTCTCCATTATCTGCCCTCGTTTGAGAACAGATTGCAGGATTAACTGAACTGCTGCATAAACAAATTAAATTTGGGTAGACAATAACACAAATGTTGTTCATAATTAAGGTTTCTGGATTAATAATGACCAGAAAAACAGGCCACTCCCATGTTACAACATGGTTTTCTTACAATTGCACTGATGCTTAATTGAATCTCTTTTAGAAGAGCAGCTCTTTTAGTGTTTATATTTGCTAACTTTTCACTGAAAACTGTTTGAACAAATGTTTTCTTTAATGGAGAACAATACGACCATCCTTTACTCACAGATGATTGCCAAAGATTGAATGCATTTCTGGAATAACCAAGAACATTTATTGATTCTTGGAATAACGAAGAACATTTATTAAACTCATACTTTATTTTAATGCTAAGTGTCTTGGAACAGGACACTTCACTTCTTCAGGGTTGGAGACACATTGATTACATGGCTTCATTCTTGCTGCATGTGAGCCTGTCATTTCTATTACCGTTAATGGATGTTATGTGTGTGCACAGGGGAAGAAAAAGCTGGCGCCCATGCAGATGGGCACCTTCTGTTTTCTGAGGCTTAAAGTTAATTCTTGGGGAAGGAGCTAATGAGTCCCAGGATGTACCATGGCATTAAAAGACAAATCTAATGACAAAAGTCTGTGCTAGGATCAGCATGGATTCAGCTATATCAGCTATTGCCTATCACCTATTCAGTTGACCAGAACATGACCCAATTTCATACTTAATTATCTACTTTGTTGTTCAGGTCATACATTCATCCAACTATTAATTCCACTAATATTTACTTCATCCCTATTATGTGCCCAGCACTGTTCTGGATCCAGGGGAAACATCAGGGGCTAAAACAGACAAACATCCCTTACATTCAAGCAACACATAGGTAAATATATAAAATGTTAGAGAATAAGAACTGATTAGGGGAAAACATAAATCAATAAAGGGCAGGAAGCCAAAGAAAGGCTAAATCACCTAAGACAGGGAACTTGGTGAGTTAAATACCTGGGGGAAGGAAAACAGTGAGCCAGGTAGAGACTGGGTAAGAGGCTTCTGGACAGAGGGAACAGTAGGTGCAAGGAGTGTGCCCACTTAGGAAGGTGGTATTGACATAAACAAAGGAGGGTGGTAGGAGATGGACTCAGGAAGGTGATGAGCAGGAAGGATACTCCTAGAGGCAGTGGTATATAGTCAGATCTATTGTGTAATCACTTCATGACTGTCTAGCTCAGCATTTGCCTGCAACAGATATCCTGTAGATGTTCGTGAAATAAATGAATGAATGCACATTGCATTGTATATATTCTATATGCTTGGTCTTAATTGGTCTTTCATTGATATAGAATAAAATTATGTTAAATAAATAGGTGAAAAAACACTACAAAATACCCTAAGATGGGAAACTCAATGGGAACAGCAGGAAAGGTGGTTGTTCTGAGCCCTGCTGCATGGAAGGCAGGGGGCGGGGGGCGGTATCAGAAGGGCACCTAATGGAAATCTGTAGAGGACTGCTCATCTCTGGAGTTACTCAAGGCCACTGAATTCTGAATGAATGCAGTCAAATCAATGGGAGTTCTAGCTATAGCGTTCTTGGCCTCTACAAACACTGGCCAACATCCAACATCTAATTCCTGGAATAAAGACATTGGTGCAGGACCAGCCACCCCAGGATGGATCAGCTCAATAGGTGATGTTTTGACCTATTTCAGATGGTAGCTTCTTAAACTAAAATATCAATAATAGCTGAAGTCCAGACACTTAAGCACAGCTTTGCCAGGATGATCTCTGCCTCTTAGGCCTAAAGAGCTTCTAGAGAGGCACCAGGGAACTGTGGATATGCAAATTCTGAAACTATCATAATTCTCAAGTTAGAAACCAAGGAGACCTTTTAAATTTATTGCTATCTTTTTTCAGTTACTGAGATTCCCCATTGAGTGGATCCATGCACCCTCAAGAGTTCCCACCCTCCTCTTTTCAGGGTTGACAGCCACATCTTTCTAGACGGCATAGATGTTTTCCTCATCCAGCCCAGCTCTGTTGCAACAACCCAGAGGCTGTTCAGGTGGTTTTCTCACTATTGCTTTCAGAACTCTCACCTCTTTATTGTTTGCTTCAGTAAAGGAATTCTGGGGAAAACCCACTTCCCTTAGGGTCACACTGCTGCCCACCCTGGGTGCTGGCCCACCATCTAGTGCCCACATTTGCAGAGCCTCCATTCACAGAGCCAAACATAGATGGCTGGAGAAGTAAGTGGTCCTTAATCCCCTGAATATATTGATATAACTGCTAAGCATGTCTGTACATTGCTTGGGGAAAGGGGATGAGGAAGTTGGATGTATTGCAAATTCTTTCTTTTGCTGGCTTTGAAACTCTCCATGGTCTCTTATGCTAGCATCCAGGAGAAATGGCACGTTAGTCTTTGACAATCCCTATTCTCATCAAAGGATGTTGAGTGGCTTGCACAGTGGCCTAGCAGAACTAGAACACTGTGTTCCTTTCGCACTCACTACCACTGCCTTCCACGGAAAATAATTTTGGGATCCTTTTCTAGGTCACAGTTTCTTTAGCCAAGTGCTATTAATATTCCTGGAATTTGTCAGTGGCAGCCCTTTTTTATTTATAAAATAGAAAGAGGGTTATAGAGCTCTATTTGGATTTTTTCTTCTTTTTATCTCTCAAGAAAGAACTCTTGGGTTCCATTAAAACCAAGAATAATAATGCAATAATACCCTTGAAACCAAACCAACAAGTGTACTTCTGAAGACTCATTTTTAACTTTGTTGCAGTGTCAGTGGTGGTTCCCTACAGACAATTTCCACAAGGTTGAGAAGTGATAGATGGTGGTGCTCCCACACTTAGGAGAGCTGGCGCTCCATCAGGAGGAATGTCTAGATTATTGCCCCACCTGGAAAACAACTTCTGCACATCTGTCTGCAACATTGGCTTGCTCACAGACTGCCCCATGTATCAAGTTAAATATATGTAAAGTGAAGTAGTTGCTAAAAAATCAAAATCAAAATAAAGTGAAGTAGGTGTTAATTTGTAGGGCAGTTGTTAGATGTAAAATGTTGTGGGTACAGGTGAAAAGGAGTAATTTCTTCTGATTAAGAAAATAAAATGGTACTCAAAACCTATCTAGTGAAATATGTTACTGGTATTCTTCTCCAGTGCTTACAGAAACTACTTATTTTTTTATATTTTATTTATTATTTTCAGATAGAAGGGCAGGGCATGGAGGGAGGAAGAAAGGGAGAGAAGCATCAATGTATGGTTGTGTTTCACCTGCCTCCAGCTACAGACCTGGCTGGAGACCTGGCTTGCAACCTGGTTATGTGCCCTGACTGGGAATCAAACCAGAGACCTTTGAGTTCTCAGGCCAGTGCCTGTCCACTGAGCCACACCAGCTAGGGCAAGGTAGTAATTTTTAAAGGGCTCACTGGATGACCCCGGAGCAGCCATTGTGACAGGGACACCCTTGCCAGCTTGTGGCCCTGGTCACTTACCACTCACAGCCCCCAAGTAACCTGGCTTCTATCCATAATTAACTCACTTTCATGCACCCTGTGACCTTGTTTGCTTCTGGAAAATTAAGTTTTTAAAAAAAACTAATAGATTTATTTCAGAGCAGTAAAGAGCTCCCCAACACCTTGCACTAGTGTGGCACATTTGTTAAAATTCATGAACCAGTATCAATATGCTATTTTTAACTACAGTCTGCAGTTTACCTTGAGGTTCATTTGTGGTGTTTTGCATATTCTCTGGGTGTTGACAAATCTGTCATGTTATGTACCCACCACTACAGGATCATACAGAAGAGTTTCACTGACCAAAAAATTCCCTGTGCCTCCCTTCCTCCCTCGGAACCCCTGGAAAATTAACATTTTAGGTAAATTACTTTTATTAGAGAAAAAGGGTCTGTGTCACAATTTTATGAAGCATTTTAATAACCCTATAGTTTTCCCAGTATTCCTCTCAGAAATAGAGTAGCATTCTCCTCCCACAAAATACTATGCCTCTTGAACTTGCCGGCAGCCCCTGACAATAGCCATGTGGCTTGAGGCTTTGGTTTTCTGAGGCACTGGATTTGGGGATCAGTTTAGGATGAAAGATATTTGAATTTCTATTTTCTATTATGTGCATTGGACTATGATTTTAGGGAACATTTTAAAATATAGGCATCGTAATTTATTTGCTAAAAATACATGTGCTTTAGTTACTAAAGAAACACATGTGTGAAGCAGGGATGAGGTTTGTTCACTGGGAATTTCAGAACCAGATTCATTCTGGGTAAGAGGAAGCTGTGTCTGGAGCATTCGAGTTGGCAAACCCTGATCAGACAGCACCTGTTAGGTAGGCGAGGCATCCCATCAGTAGGGCAGTGAGGACTGGCTCCTTCCAGTACATACAGATGTATTTTATTCAAAAGTAGGCAAATTTAATCCCATTATTTAAAAAAAAAAGGTTTGCATTATATTACTTTTTCAGTTCTACATGGGATAGCCAACACCAGTCTTGATGGCACTGGCAAGCTGCTGTACATTTCCTACTGGGGCCACTTCAGTCACAAAGGAAGTGGGATTGTAGAAAGCCATTTCCACACTAGCCTTGGGTTACAGGCATCCCTCTTCCTCACTGGGTCTGGGACTGGGGTACTCTGGGCTGGGGGGAGCTGACTGGGGTAGCGTCAGGGTCCACCCTGAGTGCATTTGTAGCTAAAACTTCTCCCTACTGCACCTCGGCACCCGACTGCCTGCTGATCCCTTTCTACCTCCCACTGTGGAGGGTCTAAGTTCCTCCTCTTGTCCCTCCACATACCTTGCCCCCTGCCCTTTCTGCAGTCTCTGCAGCACAGAGGGTCCTTTTCTAAGTTTTTGTCTTCCCCAGGGCCACCCATTGTTCAAGTCCAACACAAACTTCCTCCCTGAGGCAAATTCCTGGCTGAGGGCTTTCACTCACTTTCTCTGCACTGATTTCACTGCATGGGAAACTTCTCTACTTGCAGGGAAGTTAATTTGGTGCATGTCTTGTTCTCTTACACACTGTGTACTATGGTCCCCCACAGCATACAGGTGGGACCTGAGTTCCTGAAGAGACCCATAGGTCAGTGCAGTAGGCCCCACTCAGCTGCTTTCCCGCCTATCCACAGAGCGGTTTTGTAGCATCTGCAGTGGCCCAGCCTAGGGTGGGTTAGAAGGGTTTAGGATGAGAAGGACTCCTGTGTGCTTCATCTCAATAATCCTAGAAACAAGGTAGCTCTCATTATTAAAATTAGAACAACTTTGAATTTAACTAAATTCATTTTGCAATTGATTACAACATTGAGTCAAATTAGACCTCTTTTTTGATATAAGGATGTAAGAAAGAAATTTTAGGCTCCCTGCTCTCTATCTCTCACTCGCCAAGGACAGCCTGCCCTGCAGAAATGCTTTGGTCACATAAAGTCCTTCAGCAGATCAGGCCAGTGTCCAAAGGCACTGGTTCCTCATCTCACTCGGGCTTATGCCAAAGATGTAAAATTTGGTGCAGAGGCCCAAGCTGTAATGCTTCCTTTTAGCCAATGCTGTAGCTGTTACTATGGGACCAAAGGGAAGAACAGTGATGATTGAACAGAGCTGGGGGAGTCCCAAAGTAACAAAGGATGGTGTGACCATTGCAAAGTCCATTGATTTAAAAGATAAATATAAAGATATTGGTGCTATAAACTTGTTCAAGATGTTGCTAATAATACAAATGAAGCGGCTGATGGTGGCACTGCCACTGCTACTGTGCTGGCATGTGCTATTGTCAAGGAAGCTTTGAGAAGATCGGTAAAGGGCTAACCCAGTGGAAGTCAGGAGCAGTGTGATGTTAGTTGTTGGTGCTGTAATTTCTGAATTTAAGAAGCAGTCTAAACCTGTGGCAACTCCTGAAGAAATAGCTCAGGTTGCTATAATTTCTGCAATTGGAGACAAAGAAATTGGCAACATAATTTCCAATGCTATGAAAAAGGTTGGCAGAAAGGGTGTCATCACAGTAAAGGATGGGAAAATATTGAATGATGAATTAGAAATTATTGATGACATGAAATTTGATCAAGGTATATTTCTCCATACTTTATTAATACAGCAAAAGGTCAGAAATGTGAATTCCAAGATGCTTATGTTCTATTGAGTGAAAAGAAAATTTCTGGTGTTCAGTCCATTGTACCTGCTCTTGAAATTGTCAAATGCTCACCGTAAGCCCTGGGTCATAATAGCTGAAGATGTTGATGGAGAAGCTCTAAGTATGCTTGTTTTGAGTAGGCTAAATGTTGGTCCTCAGGTTGTGGCAGTCAAAGCTCCAGGTTTTGGTGACAATAGAAAGAACCAGCTTAAAGATGTAGTTATTGCTATTGGTGGTGCAGTGTTTGGAAAAGAAGGATTGACTGACTCTAACTCTTGAAGATGTTCAGGATAAGTTGGAGAGGTCATTGTGACCAAAGATGATGCCATGCTCTTGAAAGGAAAAGGTGACAAGGCTCAAATTGAAAAATGTATTCAAGAAATCATCAAGCAGTTAGACTTCACAGCTAGTGAATATGAAAAGGAAAAACTAAATGAACATTCAGCAAAACTTTCTGATGGAGTAGCTGTGCTGAAGGTTGGTGGGATAAGTGATGTTGAAGTGAATGAAAAGAAAGACAGAGTAACAGACACCCTCAATGCTATGCAAGCTGCTTCTGAGGAAGGCATTGTTCTGGAAGGGGGTTGTGCCCTGCTTCCCTGCATTCCAGCTCTGGACTCTTTAACTCCATCTAACAAAGATCAAAGAATTGGTATAGAAATTACTTAAAAAGCACTTAAAATTCCTGCAATAACCATTGCTAAGAATGCAGGTGTTGAGGGATTTATGCAAGTAATAATAGTTGAGAGAATTATGCAAAGTTCCTCAGAAGTTAGTTATGATGCTATGCTTGGAGATTTTGTGAACATGGTGGAAAAAGGAATCATTGATCCAACTAAGGTTGTAAGAACTGCTTTATTGGATGCTGTTGGAGTGGCCTCTCTGTTAACAACAACAGAAGTTGTAGTCACAGAAATTCCTAAAGAAGAGAAAGACCCTAGGGTGGGTGGGATGGCTAGAATGGAAGGTGGTATGGGAGGTAGCATGTTCTAATCCTGGAATAGTGATTTACAATTGTTAATGAGACTGTGAGCAGAAGCGCAAGGCGATGCTCCTCACCTAGAACTTCAGAGAAGTCAGTTGAAGGACATGCCTGGGGAAAAGGCTGGCTGATGTTTAAGAAAATCACTATATGCTGTGGCTGGTGACTCAGTGGATGGGCTCCAGCCTGTGAACCCAAAGGTCGCTGGTTCAATTCCCAGTCAGGGCACATAACCAGGTTGCAAGCCAGGTCTCCAGCCAGGTCTGTGGCTGGAGGCAGGTGAAAGGCAACCATACATTGCTCTTTCTCTCCCTCTCTGCCTCCCTCCCTTTCCCTCCCTCTAAAAATAATAAATAAAATCTTTAAAGAAAAACAAAGAAAGAAAATTACTATAACCATCAGTTACTTATTTAAATTGACAACATACAATGGTTTACTGCTTTTATTGTTCATGCTTACAGATAATTTATATTGTATTTTTGAATAAAAATACATTTGTACATTCCTGGAAAAAAAAAAAAAAGAAGTTTTATCTTAAGAAAAGTTTTAGCTTTGGTTTGTTCTTTCTCTCAAACTGAATGACTTCTCTGCTTTGGTTTCTTTCCTTCTCTGTGAAAAGAAGAGGAACATCTGAAGTCCTCGCCAAGGTCAGGGCAGGTCTGCATTAATGGCAGCAAATGCTCCAGATGATCAATCAGCATTAGGGAAAAGCTTTCAGAAAATTTATATCTCCATGAATATTGTAAATTAATAAAAACTAGAAAATATTAACTTCTTTCATAATTAATATTCAAAAAGGAAAGATTAACCACTGCCACCAAGTAACCCACATAGCTGGGGAGAATGTCAGGGAAGAACACAGTAACAATGGGATTTCTAAGTGTCTGTGTAGATTTCAGTGTTAACATCACATAAATAATTTCTACACAGCTGTGAGAAAAAGTTTACTCAAATTCTCTGGAGCCCAAACAAAAGACATTATGGTCTTTGTTAATTTTGCAATGGCCAAACTGGTTTATTTGGGAGAATTTAAATTCTCCATCACTTTTGCCATAATATACTTTTCTTAGGAGCCCTGGGAGAAGTTGAGTCATGGAACTGAATTAACCATTTCTCATCAATATGGCCCAGTGATTAAACAATTGATCAGACTTCTCCAGAGCTTATCCTTATCTGGTCATTCAGCCTATTTTATTGACAAAAATCATACAAGTCTGGGAAGAGAACTGGTAATGAGCTTAGCCATTGGTCATTCTGAATGCTGAGGAAAACAAATCGATAAGGCACACTGAAAAAAGCTGCATTTGTTAGCCTCAGAAAAAAGTACAGTATACTTAAGGGAAAAGAAAAGTAGGTAAAGGGTGTCGTTCTTTCAAATACTAGGTCTTAACTCCAAGGCCATGACCCTCTGGCAGTTCAGTGGGAAACGAGGAGTGAGGCTGCATTCCCCAGCATCTAAATAGCTCAACTGGAAATCGCTAAACTACTCAACTATTAGGGGAAAGGAGGTAGATGGCAGAGAAGAGAAACATCTTCCTCCAAGATATTTTTTTTAATATATTTTATTCATTATTTTCAGAGAGAAGGGCAGGGAGGAAGAAAGGGAGAGAAGCATCAATGTATGGTTGTGTTTCACCTGCCTCCAGCTACAGACCTGGCTGGAGACCTGGCTTGCAACCTGGTTATGTGCCCTGACTGGGGAATTGAACCAGTGACCTTTGGGTTTGCAGGCTGGTGCCTATCCACTGAGCCACACCAGTGAGGGCCAAGATATTTTTGTTTTAAATGAAAAGCATTCTAGTTTTCTTCTGGTGTGATAAAAGTTAGTTTTTGCTTTTAGACCCATTAGGAAGATCCCTAGCTGTCACTCACACCTGCAGAGTTTTGCTAGAGCTGGAAACCCTCCTAAGAGTTGTCTGTTCTCTTGGGGACTGCAGATGGGTGGACTGCAGGCTTTCCCCTGAGAATGAAGTTCTCATTGTAGACACCCTTTCTTATACTGAGAGCATTTATATTCACAGCAGAGGACAGACAATTCTCCTGTTGTAGGTTATACTTAATGGGAAGCCTCAACCTTATTGGTACCATGGGCTATAGCTTGGCCTGCTATGGCTTGTTGCTCCCATTTACATTCTGATATACAGAAGGTAGAAAAGTGACAAACATCATTGTATGTAATTGAGGGGCCAGGTATGACCTACAGGCATCTTTGCTTTGGCCTGAGCAACATTTGGAAATTGGATTTCTGACCTTTCTTTAAAAAATCACATTTGGCAATGCTGGGTCCTCATTGTTGTGTGGCAGCAATCAGCTCAACTGATACCTCTTGTGGTTCATCCTTGTTACGTCTCAGCCTACACAGCCTACACAGTGGACATCTGGGTGTGCTGAGCCCAGTTAAAGGACATGAGTGTGATAGAGGTACGTTTATAAATGTTTTCTGAAGCCCCCCTCCTTCATGCCCCCTTATTCTTTTCGGTACGTGTGTTAAGAACATATGTGTTATGTCCTGTCTTCCTTTCTCCTTCCACCCGTCCTTTTGTCTATCCTTGGCATCTCAAAACCCTGTTTCTTTATTCTCAAGGCCCACTGTCCTTTGGTCCTCTGTTTGCTCTGCCCAGTCTCCCTCTCAATAAATACTCTTTACTTCCCCTTTGTTTCCCTAAGAATATTTCTCTCCCCACTTTCTCTGGCCTGGCTGTCTTCCAGAGCTTCTGACTTCAGTGACAAAATGGCAAGGAAGGGGAAGACTTAGGAGGCCATTCCCTGACATTAAATCATTATGTGCCACTTTGCCAGCATAGAAGAAACCACCCCTAAAGAGCACACACAAAAGATAGAAGTGTTAGAAAACCAGCATAGCAACAAAGGGCTGCAAGGGGTACACTTTGACAGGGCTGAAGGGAGAGCATGACTCAGAGGGAATGAAATTGTGGTCCAGTTGATCTCAGTTTTTTGTCCCTTCTGTCACTGCATTTTTAAGCCCTCTTCTCTTGGGCTCATGTTTGTCAAACTTCAGTCATCTTGGGAATCCATCAATTTTTACAAGAACTACATTATTAATTACTTCAAAATTCATCTTCTGATTAATTATGCCTTTTTAAAACTGAGATAACTACTTCTGTCTTGTCCTAAGCAATAATATCTGTGAAATCATAGATTTGATGTGCTTATAACATTTTTTCTTATTCTCACTGAAGTTACACCATAATTGAATGTGTAGCGCTATAGCCTTGAATACCACCTGGTGGATGCTTATCACATTCTGGGGCACTTTTTTTTTCTCTCACTGAACTTAATATCTATCATTTTAGGTTCAAACCTGTCCCCAAAGTAAACAGTCTGGGAAAAAAGAAATACACAAATATTTTCCATATGTGGCAGCCACTTGAAGCCCTGGTGTGCTTGGAGTCCTACACTGGCCTGAGCGGGCTTTAACAAAGAGGATAATAAGGAGCAATTTGTGTTCCCACTGTAAGGTTGTATTCTGGTCATTTTATTCTGCCATGAAAGAAAGTGAACTCATGCATTTCAATACAACTTTATTTCCTTTTTTAAAAAAGACTTTTATTTACCATTTTTAAAGAAAGGGGAAAGGAGAAAGGCAGAGAGGGAGACAAACATCCATGTATGGTTGCCTTTCACCTGCCTCCAGCTACAGACCTGGCTGGAGACCTGGCTTGAAACCTGGTTATGTGTCCTGGCTAGGAATCGAACAAGTGACCTTTGGGTTCTCAGGCCAGCACTTATCCAATGTGCCATCAGCCAGGGCCTCAATACAATTTTTAAAAGTAAGAACAAATAAGTATTTCCAGTTAACCCTAAGCTTGTTTGGAAATTAAATTACATGTCTCTGAGGCAGTAGAATTTACTCAGAGATGCCAGATATTACAGGAGCAGATGCAGCCCAGTGACACTGTGACAAAACAAACTGGAACACTGAAATGGAAGGTTACTTGTCTACCTTGAGTTGGCCAAAATCTTTATCTACTCAATTTACTGCTTTTAGGCAGATCAAGAAAGATAAGATTAATGATTTCAAAAGCAAAACCAACTAGTTATTTGATAAACAGTTTTAAATGCCATTTGCTAAAGAGCTAGATAACAGAAAGGTAAGAATCCTTTGAATAAAATTAGGCTATGTTTTTGTTCTTACAATTTCGAAGTGGCCTAAACAGACCATGGATGTTTACTGCTCACTAGCACAAAAACGAGAATGTTAATCTCCCGCAGAAGTCAGCCATCTTCTGAGTGGCTTGGATACAGCCTCTCTCTTACTGTTTGTCAGCCCAGGGATCTACAGAGGTGACATCTGTCCGGTTACCTTGGTGTACCTGGAACCCGGAAACTAACACTGCTTAAAGCCTGCGTCTCACAGAGCCCTGGGAGCCCTGTCCAGTCACAGAGGTGTGGGAGACACTCCCTGGAGTGACTTTCTCTGCTCAGAAAACAGAGGTTGCAGTCTGCTAGAACCTGCCTGTTTGTTTGAGAGCTGAACACAGCCAGAACTGATTTGGGATGGGGACTGAGCAGTACACAGGCCATGCTCTGTCTAAGTACAAGCTCTTCTCATTGTATCTGTGAGAACTCAGAATTGCAGAGCACAGTTGTCCTGAATCGGTGTTGGCACCCAGACCATGCTGGGGACAGAGCACAGACTGCCTGCCCCACTGCCATTGAATTCTGGATTTCAGAAACACTATTTTTAGAGGATCATTCATCTTCTGTGCATTTGTTTTACTGAATCCCAAACACAGCCTAGGAAAAACTGGGCTTCACTTTAGGAAACAGAATACATTTATCTTATGAATCTTACAAATCTACCCAGTGATAACACTATCCCCCTAGCTTTGACCTTAAAGGAGCTCAAAGCCAACTGTGTGAATTTACTAGATAAAGACTTGTGTTCAAACACATGGTATCCCTACCTCAGGTCAGCTTCTTGTTGCCATCCTGCCTTAATTTCCCATTTACCAATAATTTTTTTCTTTTTCTCCCAGCTCTACCACTTGTTAGCTTATGTAATCTTGAGCTAGTTAGCTTTAACTTTTGCCAGCTTCCATCTTCTGAGCTGTGAAATGAGGATAAGGATGGTCCTTACCTCAGTTACTCTCAGCGTGCAAAGACACACTCCAGCAACAAGGTTGGTTTGGCATAGGAGAAAGGACTCAATTTGTATTGTGTCATTATTAATATTATTATTGTTGCTGATTTTCTTAATTTTCCTACTGTACTGTATATACTTGTGTAAGCTGCCTTAAAGTTTTTCTGGTATGAATAAGACAATAAATAATTATTAAAATAAACATTTTTTCGTTTGCTATTTAAGTAAAGCATTTCTTTGTCATAAATGCAATTTTTGTTCTCCTCAGGAACTGCTTTTCCTGCATTCAAGGGTATTTGTATAGACCAATTTAGCTGCAGTTTTATAGCAGCAATTAATTTTAGCTGCTATACAAGTAAGAGGGACTGCATAACAAGTCTTGTTGGAGTTTTATTTGCACTAAAGTTTTGTGGAAATCAATAAATATTGAGGCATCTTTTTAAAATTCTTTGGTCTGAATTGATTAAAGTTAAATTAAAGGTATCAATGGAGTTCTTTCACCTGCTTATTTCAGCTAGTGAGCCCATTATGTCAACTGGCTGACTCACTAGTGCACTGGAGGCAGGAGGGTGGCCTCTGAAAATGGACTGGGGCTGAGGTGGGTGCCTCCTGCGTCCCCTGGGCTGGATGTTCTTCTGATCCGACTTCTGACTTGGCTTGCCAAGGCAAATCAATCTTCTTGTAGAACTAACATAATTTTTATATCCTTAAGGATTGTGTTTCTATTTAAGTTTAGTGATTAAAACACAGTCACAACAACATCTGCCCAGCCCTTTGCAGCCCCTTGCAGAGATGCCTCGACCCTGCGCAGGAACACAGCAGTGGGTAGGCCGCGTTGCCCTTTTATTCCACCTGCTGTATTTCCTCGCACATTGCTGGCTTATTGGGGCTGCATTAATTGAATTTGTATGATAAATCTAGAGCCCTGGAAGTTGGCCAGCTATTTACATTGATTTGTTATATAAATTCAGGACTTAGTATGAGGAGGCTGACATTTAATTTTGCAGAAAAAGGAAAGCTCTTAGGTCTCCAGCTTCCCTTCCTGTGTCCCTCCCCTCTTATTCTGCGTTTCTCTTCATAGAAAGCACAACCATTTTCCTTTAATTAGGCTGGGAGAGCAGGGGCTAGCATTAGGCCACTCAGCCACTCAGCCATGGCCATTTCCTATCTATTTTCTGAAGGAAAAGAAAAAGTGTCTATATGCACATGTAAAACCCCACAGGTCCGGTGGGAGGGGCACAAAGGAACCAGGGGAATCACTTCGTATGAGACTGAGGCCACAAGAACCAGCAACCCCCAGAAAGCACGATATTTTGCTGTTTCATTATTCCTTTGGTGACATTAAGTGCTCTTTACATTTTGAAAGAGTGTTTAGTAGAAATATTATTTACTTGTGCAGGCTATATTCAGAAGGTTTAATATGTTTATTTATAATAATCAATACATGTTTGAAATAATTCACTTTCATAATAGGCTTTTCTAATCAATGTGTTTTTTTGTTTGTTTTTTACAGAGCTTTTGCAGATATAGTAATAAACTACAAACTGTTTCTTCACTTTCTTTGTCACTTTTATATTTTCAAGTTTATAGTTTCCAAAAACCAAGCATTAAAATTCAACCAACATATTTCTAGGTCTTAATTCCCATAAAAACAGTAATGAAGGCAATGGATTATAACCCATGGAATAGTATAAGAATCTGTAAGTTTACACTGATACAGATAAGTGAATAAATAAATAAAAGAAAATGAGGGGACAACTCTTCCACATAGTCAAAAATTAAGTACTAAATGTAGAATGAATGATGAATTTAGAAAATCACCATTTGTCAAGCAACACAATAATAATTTCAGGCAAGAATTGTTTATAGATGCTAACATTAGTGGAAAAAAGAATGATGAAAATGGGATGTTTATATAGTATCAAAATATCACTGATTGATTAAAGGTAAAATTAGTCCATTTCCAGCAGAGAAACCTGAAGCCTCTACTCTAACCCAATGACCACGTTAACGATACTAGTCAAAGGACAAACTGACACCATGCGCCTTCTAACATTATGCACTGAGAGGAACACAACATCACTCCTGTCGTTCCTGCCAAGAGGGTATAATCTGAAATGAGTAGTGAGGAAACATCAGACAAACCCAAACAGGTAGCCATTCCATAACATAACCAGCCTGTGTTTTTCACAAGTGAAAGCTTATGAAAGTCAAGGCTGAAAAACCATCCCAGGCTGGAGATGATTAAAGGAGATACAACAAATAATTATAATGTGGGATCTTGGATGGATTTTGAACCACAGGAAGGGACATCGGTGGGACAATTAGCAATATGTGAACATAAATTTGTACTGTATAATGTCATTCAAAATTCTTGACAATTATATTTTGATTGTGCAAGAATCTCAGTATTTAGAGGGCATCATTTCTGTAATTTACTTTTAAACATTAGGAAAATGTGCCCTTTCCATTCGTAAAGTGAGTGCGTGTTTGTGTATATGTGTGTAAAGAAAGAAAGAATAAAATAAGTACAATAAAATGTTAACATTTATATTGCTAAGTAAAGGGTATTCAGCCATTCTTTGTTCTGTTTGCATTACCTTTTTGGAAGTTTGAAATTATTTTGAAGTAAAAAGTTAAATCATTAATTGTTTAGTTTCCTTATTGTATTATTTTTAGTAAAGAAATGGCCATAGAATTGAAGTTTCAAATCTGAGCCTACAGGATTTTTGTGGCTGGACCATATTTCTGATGGCTTCCTACACAAGGTACACATTTGTGAGCACAGGGACAAGTGGGTAAAAGATAGTGCCTGGGGTCTATCTGGTCACTAGCAGAAGGACACTGTTCGCTGTCAAAGGGAGGACATTCTCTGATTCATCATGAAATAGCAGAGCTCCCCCTTCTTCAATTTTTAAAGAACTGGAATGGATAAGAGATTATAGAAGACATTTATGCTTCATAGGTAAGGAAACAGGTCCAGAACAGCACCTGCCAAGACCCACATTGTCAAATCCAGGAGCCACAAGCTACTGCCACATGTGGTTACTGAGCACAAGCATTGTGGCTGGTGTGAGCTGAGATGTGCTATGAGTGCAAAACACAAAATACTCACAGAATTTTGAAGACTTAGCAGTACTTAAAAAAAGAAAAAGATAATATTAACATCTGATTAATTAACTATTGAAAAGAAAACAGAGTTTGGATATATTGAGTTAAATAAAAATATATTGCTAAAGTTGATTTTACCTTTTCTTTTTATACTTTTAATGAGATATTTAAAAAATTTTAAGTATGTGCATGGCTTATATTTCTATTGGACTAGATAAAAAGAAAAAAAGCAGTTTTTCACTTAATGCCTACCTACCATGAGAAATATTCGAAATGCAAAGGCAAATATGCCATCGGTCCTATACCTACAGACTCTCCAACAAGAGGAGACAATTGACATAAAAAATAATATTGGGTGACAAGTACTATAATAGAGCAAATCTAAGCTCCACTGAAAACCTGCAGGTAGCTGATTACAGAAACACCAGGGAGGACCTGCCTAAGTATCAGGAAGAAAATGGTGTTTGTCCAGTGCAGTCCAGACAGAAAGAATAGCATGGAGAAATGTGGAGACACAAAACTGCACAGAGAATTCTGGGAGTGACAAATGGTTTGTGGCTCTAGTATCTAGCCCAGTGAGATGCAATGTAGAAGGTGGTAGTTGGAGCTAGATTCTAGTGCTTGCCTGAGTCCTGGGCTTCACTCTTAAGTGCTATAGAGCTCTGAAAAAGTTTTAAACAAGTGATATCATCATATTCATGTTTTAGAATGGCTAAAACTAAAGGGGTGAGGCCAGAAGCAAAGGGACTTGCTAAATGCAGCTGCAATGATGGAAGAGTAATTGAGGGAGATTCATGAAGTAGACCAGCACATTCTCAGCAAGTTGCTCGGGAGAGGGGAAAAGGTGGGAGGCAAGGGGGCGTGTAGACACTCCCAGGCCCTGGCTTAGGAGACCGAGGTAGAAGCAGAATCCAGGATGGGGAGAATGACTGGGCAAAGGGAGCAGTGATGAGTCCACACCTTTTTGAATAGGCAGAATGCCTGCAGAAAACTGATGTGAAACGTCCAGTTGGCTAGACTGATGGCAGCACAGACTGAGCTGATGAGGGTCTCAAGAGAGACAGGTGGGAGAACTAAAGGTAAAACCAAGAAAGCACTAATATTTCATGGGAGCTGTTAGGATGGATGAGCATAGGAAGGAGCTGGAACAAAGTATCATTAGAAGTGATCAGGTATACAGGAGAGAGTGAGGAAAGAATTGCTGATTTCCAGCTACTAAAGACCACCCTCTTCTAGGAGCCTTCGGTGGCAAAGTGAAGTCAGGTTTAGGTAGTTGTTGCAGCAGGGGAGTGACGTACCAAAGGGTGTCTTAATAAGAGGGAGCTAGAAGGGTTTATTACATGATTTGGGCTTGAAGAGGGTCAAGGTGAAGGGCAGCTGGTCTTCAAATATCTGAAACACCTTTTGCTTTTCTCTGCTCTCAGCTTCTCTTTATTATTAAATATCCCAATCTGCTGTATTTTCTGCCATGACTCCACCTCTAAGGCCATTATGGTAGGAAAGTTGCCCTGGCTTTGCTACTGTCCTTCTCTCTGCTGCATCATTTGCTCACAAACAAGACATACCTTCTCTCCTCTTCAACAAACCCTCTCTTGACTCCAGTCCCCCCCCCCCCCCCCGCAAACTATTCTCCCGTTCTCTATTCTATTACATGGAAAGCTCAGGTTGGCTCTATGCTGCATCTCCAGTTCCTCATGATATATCCCATCTCTTGAGCTATTTCCAGCTCCCTACTCCTGAAGCAACTCTGGTTAAGACAAATCCAGTAATCAATTCTCTGTCCTCAACTGACTTGGCCCCTCAGTGGATTCTGACACAGCTGACCACTACTTCACCCAGAGGCACTTCGCTTCTGGAAATCCTACATCGTATTCAACTATTTGACCCACATATGCTTCTGGATATCGAAGTGTTGGGATACCCTTAGCTCTTTACTCTGAAGACACTGTCTCCCAAGGTGCTCATGAAAAGGACAAGGAGACTGGAGGTCTGGCAGACAGTATGTTTCTTGGTGTTAACAGCTTTAGTGAGAAAGGCTGTCAGGAGAAGGAGGGGAAGGAAGCAGGAGGAACAGGGGAAGGAGCTGAGCAAGAATGGGTCTGAACTGGTCTGGCTTCAGCCTGCACCCAGGTGGAGCACTGCAATGAGTTTCACAACAGTTGCCTGGATCTTCTGTCGCCCGTGTCATTGCCTGTGGGCATCTAGGAACAAAGTGTAACCTCCTGAGCAAGGTGGCTCCTTGCTCATTACATCAAGAGGGCAGCTGTGAGTTACACACCAACATTCGTACATCTGAAGGATAGTGGTGCTGAATTGGTAAAGGGGGTGAGGTGAGGCACTCTGCCTACCACAGAGGTGGAGTCATGAGTTCTATTTGGTCATATGAAAGTCAACGGAGCAGTTAGGTATTTTGCTGCAGCATAGAGCAAGTCTTGCATGCTCTGCTGCTAATATTCCTCTCAAATCTGACCACTTCACCCTGTATCTATCTAGTCCAAACCTACTATCTCTCACTAGGGATAATGGTAGTAGTTTCCTGGGTGCTACCACAGTCCATTTTCCACCACCACTGAGGTGAACTTTTTTTTTAAAGATTTTTATTATTCAGAGAGAAAGGAAGGGAAAGAGGCAAAAAGGGAGAGAAACATCAATGTATGGGTGCCCTTCATCTGTCTCCAGCCACAGACCTGGCTGGAGACCTGGCTTGCAACCTGCTTATGTGCCCTGACTGGGGCATCAAACCAGTGACCTTTGGGTTCGCAGGCCAGCACCTTATCCACTGTGCTACCAGCCAGGGCTTTGACGTGAACTTCTAAAACATGAATTGGCATGTTACTGCCCTTCACACATGGAAACAAGTCTCCAAAGCCCAAACTGCCACCTACAAAGATCTTAATGGGACAGTTCCTCTGTCTTTCATTCACTCTGCTACAGCCACACTGGCATCTTTATGATCTTCAGATATACCAAGATTTCTCCCACTTCGGGGCCTCTGCACCTGCTGGTCCCTCTAGGTGGACTCTTTTCCTTCCAGATTTTGCATGCCTGGCTGTGTCTTATCATCCAGGATCTGCCTCAGACATTTCCTACTCGGAATGCCTGTCCCTCCTACCTCAATTCCTTCACAGGCCTGCTTTATTATATTTTCTTCCCCCCACCCCAATTTCATTGGGAAATAACTGACATACACCACTGTCCAAGTTTAAGGAATTCAGCATGATGGTGTGGTTTACATACATTGTGAAATGATTATCACAACATCCATCATCTCATGTAAGTACAATATAAAGAAAAAAGAGGGAGTAAAAAGGGGATGGATGTAATACAACAACAATAAAATTAAATTAAGAAGAAAAGAAATTTCTCCTTGTGATGAAAACTCTTATAATTTATGGTCTTAACAACTTTCCTATGCATTTCAGCAGTACTAACTATAATCATCATATTGTACATTACATTAATAGTATTTACTTACCTTGTATCTTTTGACCACTTTTCTCCAATTCTCCCTCCCCACCCTATTTGAGAATAATTTAAGCTAAAGTCTTGATCAAAATTTAAATTTACATAACCATTGATCCAGAAATTCTTTTGATGTACACAAATAAATATGTTCAATGAAAACATTACTTACAATTACAAAAAAATTTTAAATAACCCACATGTTCATTAATAGCAAAGTAGTTAACTGGGAGTTAGCCAGTCTATGAAATATAAAGAAGCCACTACAAAGAGTGAGATTTGCCCTGGCCATTGTGGCTCAGTTGGTTGAAGCATTGTCCCATAAACTGGAAGGCTGTAGGTTAAATCCCCAGTCAGGTCACATGCCTAGGTTGGAGGTTGGGTGTCCCCAGGTTGGGGCACAGATGGGAGGTAACCAATTGATATTTCTCTCTCTCACATCAATGTTTTTCTCCCTCCATTCCCCTCTTTCTGAAATCAATAAGCATGCCCTTGGGTGAGGATAAAAAATGGTATAAATAGAGCCCTGGCTGGTGGCTCAGTGGATTGGCACCAGCCTGCAACCCCAAAGGTTGCTAGTTCGATTTCCCAGTCAGGGCACATAACCAGGGTGCAAGCCAGCTCTCCAGCCAGGTTCCCAGCTGGAGGCAGGTGAAAGGCAACCATACATTGATACTTCTCTCCCTTTCTTCCTCCCTCCCTGCCCTTCTCTTTGAAAATAATGAATAAAATCTTTGGAAAAGAAAAAAAAGGTATAGATTTAAAAAATTTTAAGTGCTTCCAAAAAAAGTAATTTATGTGTACTGACACAAAAAGATGTTCAATATGCATTATATTAAGTGAAAAATAAAGATAAAAATATGTACAGTAGCCCTGGCTGGTAGCACAGTGGTTAAGGCGCCGGCCTGCGAACCCAAGAGTCGCAGGTTCGATTCCCCAGCCAGGGCACATAACCAGGTTGCAAACCAGGTCTCCAGTCAGGTCTGTGGCTGGAGGCAGGTGAAATGCAACCATACATTGAAAAAAAAAAAAATATGTACAGTATATTTGAGAAACACAGTCACACACCTGGAATATGGTCAATGCTTGGGAGAGGAATGGGATTGAGAGAAAGGGAAACACTCATTTGATGGTAAAACTTTTGAAAATTAGCATTTAAAATTTCATATCTTTACTACTTAATTTTAAGCTCTGTAAAAGAAGGAAGCCTGTCTTTCTTGTTAATGGCTGTGTCCCAAGTATCCAGAACATTGGTGTTCAATTAATATACTTTGAATGAGAAGGAATTAATGACACTTTAAAAGTTGTAATAAAAATAACAAGGAATATACCAAAATGATGTACCACTGAGGATAATTGCAGTATAAATTATTAAAACAAAAAGTCAGAAGCAACTTGATTAAGTAAGGCACATTGGTATGGTAGGTTACGCAATGATTATAAGTTATGTCTGTAATAGAAAAAAATATGTGAAAAAAACAATATCTCTAGATACATAGCTCTGTAGTTTAGATTTTGAAATGTTTCTGGATGCCTTTAGAAGCTGTTCTTGATTTTGGAATGTGGTTCTGTGTATTTGACTACAATAAAATTTGTCTTAGTCAATGATACCTCAAAACTCCTTTCATTTTTATTTTCTACAGCTCATCCATCTTTCCCACCTCTATCCCCTTCCTCTGTCAACCCCCAATCTGCTCTGTACTATCAGCTTGGAGCTATGTATGTATATATGGATTTGAAGATAAATATACAGGGTATGCATGATCAATTGGCAATAACTTTGCATCTCCTTATTTCATGTGCTTCTTATTAATTTTGAAAAAATATGTTTCTAAGGTTATGACTTAACATCATTGTTTCAGATATAAAGTATCAAATTCTGAGAGCAACCATCATATCAAATAAATATAATGTTACAGAAACCATAATTTCTGGACTCCGTGAAGGGCAAATTGCTAAGGAAATTACAGATTTCAATAACATCCCTTTATGTACAGTTTACAACCTGAAGAAGGTGTATGATGCTGATCCTGATGTCACCACGTCAACAAGGAAAACACATAAGGTATGCAAGGATCATGCAAGTCCAGATACTGTACACAGAATCCAGGAGATTATCAATGAAGATACAGGAAAGTCAATGCCTTCCATAGCAAGAGAACTGCAGATGTTGGATGCAATGGTTCATAAGATTATTGCTAAAAATATCAGATAGAGCTCGTATGTTCTTAGAAGAGGCCAGTTTATGACAAAGCAGACAAAGGAAAGGCACTTTGAAAAAACAAGGAAACACCTAACAACACTGAAAAATCCCAAAGAAAAAAACCCTGTGATTTTCTTCTCTGATGAAAAGAATTTTCAGCAGAACCAAATAGTCAACAGAAGAAACAACAGGTGGCTCTGTGAGAATCTGAATGAAATCCCAATTGTCATGAAAATGAAATTTCCTGCTACAGTGATGATGTTAGGTGTTGTCAGCAATGAAGGAGATATCATGACCCCGCATTTTCTTCCGCAAGGCTTGAAGGTGACTGCTGATGTTTACCTTGACATTTTGAGAGAAGTGGTTGTACTGTGGATGAAGCGAGTTGCAAATGGACGTCATTTTATCTTCCAACAAGATGGTGCACAATCATGTAATACCAAAAAGATGCAAGGATTTCTCTGTCAATGTTCTTGAATTCTGGTCAAAGGAAATCTGGCCACCTAGTTCACCAGGTGCAAATCCTTTAGACTATTATGTACGTAGCATTTGAGAGAGAGAAGTTAATAAACAACCTCATTCCAATAAAGAGGCTGTTAAAGCTAAGATTGAAAACATTACGATGTCCATGGATAAAGAAAAGTTCATTAAAGAGTGCTCAAGGTTCCAAAGTTGAATCAAGTCTATTATTGCAGCAAATGGAGACTTTTTTTGAACAATTAAAAAAATGACTATGTTTATGTATTTACATATAAGAATAAATTTATTTCAAAATACAACATTTTTTGGTATGTTGTTTATTTTACTAAGATTTTGTCAATTGCTATCACTCACCCTGTGTGTGTGTGTGTGTGTGTGTGTGTGTGTGTGTGTAAAAGAAGTCATATGGTACTTTTCTTTCTCTGTGTGACTTACTTTACTTAGCACAACACCCTCAAGGTCTATCCATGTTGTTGCAAATAGCAAGATTTCATTTTTTTATGATTGAATAATGTTCTATTATGTGTGTGTGTTTGTGTGTGTGGTGCATGTAGTACAATTTCTTTGACCTTTCATCCATTGTTGGATACTGAAGTTATTTCTGTATCTTGTCTATTGTAAATAGTGCTGCAATGAATGTGAAATGCATATAACTTGAATTACATTTTTTTCTTAGGATAAATATCCAGAAGTGGAATTCCTGGATCACATGGCAGTTCTATTTTAAATTTTTAAAAATTTAATTATAGTTGACATATAATATTATATTAATTTCAGGTGTACAACACTATATTTCTTATTGACATTTATATACCTTATGATGTGATCACAAACATAAGTCAAGTGATCATCTGTCACTATACCAAGTTATTATAATAATATTGATTATTTTATCTATGCTGTATATTACACCATGATTTATAATTTTTAAATAATTAAAGGTTTGCACCATTTATTCCCCTTTACTTTTTTATCTGTCCCTTCATATCTCCCCTATGGCAATCATCAGTTTATTCTCTGTATCTACAAGTCTGTCTCTGCTTTTTAATTTTATTTGTTTTGCTTTTTGAGATTCCACATATAAATAAAATCATATGGTATTTGTCTTTTCATGTCTGACTTATTTCACTTAAAATAATGTCCTCTAGGTCATTCATATTGTACAAATGGCAATATATCATTTCTTTTTATATCTGAGTAATATTCCATTCATCTATCAGCAAACATTTAAGTTGTTTCCATATCTTGGCTATTGATAAAAAGGTTGCAATAAACATAGGAGGTGCATATATCTTCTTGAATTAGTGCTTTCATTTTCTTCAGATGAATACCCAGAAGTGGAATTGCTGGGTGTTTGGTAGTTCCATTTTTAATTTTTTGGAAAACTTCCATGCTGTTTTCCATAATGGAGGTATGAATTTATATTTCCACCAACAGTACATATGAGTTCCCTTTTCCAATGCTTAATAAATAAGTGTTGGAAATAAATATCTTTTTGATAATAGCCATTCTAATAGATGTGAGATGGTATCTTATTGTGGTTTATATTTGTATTTTCCTGATGATTAATGATGTTGAGTTTTTTTCATGTACTTGTTCGCCATGTGTATATCGTCTTTGGAAAAATGCCTATCCAGATCTTCTACCCATTCATTAGTCTATGTAGTTGTATCAGTTCTTCATTTATTTTGGACTTAGACATTTATCAGATATATGATATACAATTATTCAGTAGATTGCATTTTTCATCTTTTTGTTTTTTATTTTGTTTTGTCATGTAGAACATTTTAGTTTGACACAGTCCTACTTATTTTTGCTTTTGCAAAGAGATTCAAAATATTATGGCCAAGACCTGTCAAGGAGCTTACCACCCATGTCTTCTTCCAGTTTTCTGGTTTTAGGTCTTACATTCAAATTTCAAAAATCCATTTTGAATTAATTTTGTGTATGGTGTAAGATAGTGGTCCACTTTCATGCTTATTAAAAAAGATTTCATTTATTTATCTTTAGAGAGAGGGGAAGGGAATGAGAAAGGGAAAGAAATATTGATCAATGACCTCTCACATGCCCCCATTACAGAACCTGGCCTGCAACCCAAGCATGTGCCTTGAATTGAACTGGCGACCTTTCAGGATATGGAACGATGCCCAACCCACTGATGCACACTAGTCAGGGCTCAGTTTCATTCTTCTGCATGTGGCTGTCCGATTTTCCTAATGCCATTTATTGAAGATACTATCCTTTTCCTATTGCATATTCTTGGCTCTTTTGTTGTAAATTAATTGACCATATATGTATGGGTTTATTTCTGGTGCTTTACTCTGTTACAATAACCTATGCATCTGTTTTTATGCCACTACCATACGTACTGTTGTAATATAAACTGAGCTCCTGGGTCTGTTGCCTCTTGCTATGACCTGGATGTGGTAGCCATTAAAGACCTCTTTCTTCATTGGCTACAGTCCTGTGGATGCAAGCCTCACTAGCCACCAAAGCCAACTGATGTAGAGGATAGAAACTGGTACACTAGACAAAGGTATGAGCTCTTCTCTGAGTGACATAGATTATTACAGTATCATAGGACCAAGAATGCAAGCTCCCCTGGCCTCCAAAGTTAGGTGATCAAGAGGCATTACCTAGGCAATAGCCACAAAAATTGGGATACCTGATGCATATAACAGCTCCCTTTCAGGAGATGCCAGTGCTCTCGAATGTCCAAAGACACCTTCTGGTCTCCATTACTGGAGAGTGTTCCAGCAGGCTCTTAGGTGTGTGTGTGCTAAATTAAATGTCTCCCCCTCAGGCCAACACTTCAATATAAGCAGGTGAGCCTCCTTCTCTTCAAGTCTGAGTTCAATAGGCTGCCTCTGAGCTGGGCTCTAGGGCAGGCGAGTCCTAGGGTGTAGGTCTTCTAGTGTGGTTTCTCAGATTAGTAGTCTTGGGGTCTCACAAAGTGAGCTATGTGTGTCTTCAAAGTTACATGGTTTGAAGGCCCATCTTTAAAGTGCATGTCTTAAAAGTTTGGATGTCCAATGTGGGGTTTGAGCCCCTCACTCCTCAGAGAGAAGCTTGGGGTTTTGAGTTCCCTCCTGGCTGTGCATTCTATGCTGGGGGTGGGGTTTACAGCAAGACTATGTCCCAGCCTCTCCTCCCCTCAAGAAATGGTATTCTTCTCATTTGCTAGATGTATAGTTGTCACTTAGCCTTTAGGTGTTTTAAAGAAGAAACTGTTCCATATGTACACTCAGCATGTATGTGGGAGAGGTGAGTTCAGGATCTTCCTACATTGCTGTCCTGAGGTAGAAGTATTAGTTGGCTTTTGTACATTTGAATTCCATACTTGTTTTCAGAAACAAAATGTGCTTTAAAGTAGAAAACTACCTATTTCTTATCCTCTTTTCCTCCTTTTAGTGCATGATATATTGAATATATAGGGTCTTTTGTTACCTCCCCCCTCCTTTTTTTTTTTTTAGAAAGAAGAGGGTGACTGGTAGTTCCTTTCACACTTAGACAATATGCGATCTGTTTATTCACTGGAGCCTTTTTTAGGTGACAGGCATTTCATCAGTTCTCTATCTCTGAGCTCTAAAGAAAGATGTAGGCAATCTGAATGTGTACCAGCTCCAATTAGAACCCATTCCTAGCTGAGGTTTCAGTGATAAGAAGTTGGGTGGCAGATAGTTAACTTGCATTGGGGCCGGACCTGAGCGGAGGGAATTTCTTCTGGGATGGTGATCACCTATTGTAGCTGGTAATCATATTAATGGCCATCTGATATTATTGAAAACAAAATCATTATTATGATACTTTAATATTCTCAAGCCTTAAAACCACTCATGGTCCAATTCAATAAATAAGCTACTTAAGTATAGAAAGCCACAGGAAGAACAGATTTTGTGTCATATTAGCAGATTTGATTTCCATTAATGTAAGACAAATGTCTTCTATGAAACACTTTTATATCATATTAATGACATGATAGCAAACAGCATTCATGAGTTGCTAGGCAACACAAGGACACTCTAATGATCTCCTCTGTACTTGAGAGGCCACAGAGGGAAGATGCCAGAGCTCTAAGGGTAATTTCCATTTCTTGGCAACTGTTTCTGCTGGAAGACCACCATAAGGCTGGGAGGGAAGGGAATTCATGATACCATTTACAAAGGCAAATACATCTCCTCATCCTTCCTTTTCATTGGTATACTATGGGGAAGAGCAACAACTGAGAACTGGGCTTAAATACAAGAGATCAATATATCCATATCCTTTCCTCTGATGATATGCAACAGGCTGCTGTAAAGCCAGGGTAGAAAATGTAGTTGACACTTGAGAGTTGCTTGTCAATCCATAGATTGCTGGAATCTGCTCTACTCCTTGCTATCTCTACCTCCTTGTGGTGTAAGTCTCCAGCAGTCATGTTGTGACTTCATGATTCCATGAAGCAGGGGCAGTCATCTGATCCATCATTACAGTTATACTGATGTACAACAATCATCCCAAACTTAATGGCATAGAGCAGCAGCCATTTTATTGTGCTCAGCTGACCTGGCTCTACTCCATGACTGTAGGTGGGAAGATGAATGGCTGGTGGCCACTCAAATAACTGGGACTAGAGTCATCTGAAGGTTTTCTGTTCACATGTCTGGGATAGACTGGGATGACTTGAAGGTTTGGCTCAGCTGGAACTTTTGCTAGAGTGTCTACATGGTCTTTCCCCATAGCTTGGGCTTCTTCACAGAATGGCAGCTTTAGGATAAATGGACTTCTTATACAACAGATCAGGACTCCAGGAGTACATATTCCAGAAAACAAGCTGGGAACTGTGTGGTCTTCTACAACTCAGTGTCACATCATATGGCCTCATTTCTACTATATACCACTGATCAAACCATCACAAGCTGCTCAGAAAGGGACATAGGACCCCGCTTTCTCTATGGAAGGAGTACAAAATAATTTGCAGTCATAGTTTGAAACTGACATATCAAGCCATGCCAGTTAGTCACTGTCCAGGAAATCTGGCTTTGGTACTGAGATGCAGCTGGTTAATTTCTATAGGAATTGAGGGGTAAGCTGAGAAAGCCAGTCTGCAGAGAGAGAAGAACAGCTCCTGTTTGGTTTCTACCTACCTTGTCCTTCCTGACTGTGATGCCTGCTTAAGGCCCAGCCATATCTTTGCTCTTTGAGAAGCAACCATAAAACGTTAAAATGAATTCTACTTTTCAGCTTAAATGTAGCTTTGGTTGATTTCTGTTGCTTGCAAATAATGAGTCCTAAATTACTCGGAAACTATCAGCTGATTTTTTTCAAGAATAACTGATATAAATATAATTGCTTATATATAAAATATACATCCTTATTTACAAATTTCAGGCATATCCATTGATTTCTTATTAAAGAAGATCATTTATTTATTTTATTTTTATTTTTTGGCTTCTTATGTCCTTTGTTATTCTTAACATCCCCCTGTCTATTCTGTAACTATCATGTGTACTTTTTGTTTCACATCCAGAGTTCACCATTTAATCAATGCTTTTTAACTGTCAGCCTCTCAAATCATATTAACACAAAGTTTTCTTTCCATTGTTTCAAAATGTTTTTTAATTCATTAAAAAATTATTTTTTAAGTAGTATCAATTGCAATATTATCAAACACATGCACAAATACATTTACACACATACACATTATTATAAATATTACACTAGGAAAAATATTTCTACTCCTGTGACAATGTCTAATAACATATTTTAATTAATTGCCTTAAAAATTTTTTCTATTGGAAATATTTTGGTCTAGATTCTTTCATTTCTTGTCGCTGAAAAAAATCTCATCTCATTATCCTTCCCAAGTCCTACCTACATTTGCTTGGTCATAGGCAGACTTCTCCTGAGCTAAAATAAATAGTAATTAAACAAACTCTATTTTCAGTCCCAAGAGCTTTAGTCTTCTTTATTCTTTAAATCTGCAGTTTATATATGGTAGCCACTTAAAATGTTCATAGTTCAAATTTCGATATACTATAAAGTACATACTGGATTTTGAAGAGCTAATACAAAAAATTTTAAATATGTCAATAGTTTATATAATTATTATATGTTAAATGATAACATTTTAGATATATTGTAGTAAATTAAGCATTTTCTTTTTCTTTTTTTTCTTTAAAACTTATTTTACTTTGGAATGCTATTTTTGTGAAATATATCACAGAAGTGGTGTATTACAGAATTCACTTTTGTGAAAGTTGTCCTAGAGACAGTACCAAACCCATATTAAAAAATGAATTTGGTTTTTGAGTCAGATCCCACCCCTTCCAAGAATACAACTCAACTTTATTTATTTTTTATTATTTAAAAAAAATATTTATTATTTTTAGAGAGAGGGGAAGGGAGAAAGACAGAGAGGGAGAGAGACATCAATGTATGGTTGCTTCCACCTGCCTCCAGCTAAGGACCTGGCTGAAGACCTGGCTTGCAACCTGGTTATGTGTGCCTGGCTGGGAATCAAACCAGAGACCTTTGGGTTCATAGGCTGGTGCCTTATCTACTGTGCCACCAGCCAGGGCTATTCAACTATATTTTAAGCTACTGGAACTACAACATAATATATTTTGGAATTTTCCATTTTAGATAGTGGACTGATTTTTATTTTTATTTTTTGCCATACAGAGGTCTTATGTCTTTCAATGCCCTCATTTTTTTCCTCTACATGTGTTTTACAAGTTGAAGCCTTCAGAAATAATGGCACTTGCAGTGCTCAGCTGGTCCCCACAGAGTAGAAATTATGATATCTACTGATTTGAGGAAAAAATGAGAAACCCTAGGATTTAAATAATTTTGTAGAATAGCATTCTAGCTATTTTTTGAACTTGTGGTTGACTTCCTATGTGGTCCTCAACTAACCACTGAACTATTTAAGAGTCTGCTGAGGTAGAGATTAGGTATATCCACATTTGAATAATGAAGTTTACTATAGCATTAATATATTTCCCCAAGTATCTCCAGTTTGGGGTCCTTAATTGCTAGGAACGTCTATTTCTACTACCTATTTGAAAGAAATCTCATCTAATTTAAATGCTAACATGAGAATATATATTGCCCATGTACATGTTTAGTAGTTGGTAACTTCTATCCCAAATTAGTCTTTACTCTCAGCATCTTTTCTAACCTAAAGATTGACTAATTTCTCAACACACCAGCTACCAGTTGGGTGATACTTAAGACATAAATTGCTAATAAAATCTATATATTACACACCCACAAACAAGCACATATTTTGTAACAGTGAATAAGAAAGATGGTATATATTCTATGTAATGTACATCCATATTTTCTTACTTTTTTTTCCTTAACTGTATTTGATTTTTCTAAGAGTTATTGCAAGTAACTTGATTTTCTTAACTTAGGAAATAATTCCAATCTAAGAAAACTTAACCTGCAGTAATGCAGATAAAACAAATATACAAAATTATATGTTGTTTAGTAAAATCTATTTATTATTTTAAAGTAGTCCTAAGTTAAAGTTGATTCTTATTCATTCAGCTACCCCTAGTCTTTCTTTTTTTAAAGATTTTATTTATTATTTCCAGAGAGAGAGAGGAAGGGAGAAAGGCAAAGAGGGAGAGAAACATCAATGTATGGTTGCCTTTCATCCACCTCCAGCTATGGACCTGGCTAGAGACGTGGCTTGCAACCTGATTATGAGCCCTGGCTGAGGAATCGAACAGTGACCTTTGGGTTCGCAGGCTGGCACCTTATCCACTGTGCTACCAGCCAGGGCTCAACACTCCTAGTCTTTTGATTAGTGCATTTAGTCCATTTACATTTAAGATCATTATTGATAGATACTTGTTCATTGTCATCTTCTCCCTTGTACCTGTGTTCCTCTCTGTCTCTCTCTCTCTCTGTTTCTTCATCTTTTTAAAGCAGGCCCTTTAGCATCTCTTGCAATGCTGCTTTGGTGGAAATGTATTCTCTTAGCCTTCTTTTGCCTATGAAACTCCTTATTTCACCTTCTGTTTTGAATGAGAGCCTTGCTGGATAGAGTAGTCTTGGTTGTAGGCCTTTGTTTTTCATTGCTTGGAGTATTTTTTGCCAGTCTCTTTTGGCTTGCAGTGTTTCTGTTGAAAAATCAGCTGATAACCTTAATGGAGCCCCCTTGTATGTTACTAGCTGTTCCTCTCTTGCTGCTTTTAGGATTCTCTCCTTGTCTTTGAAATTTGCCATTCTAATTATGATGCATTTTGGATTGGGCTTCTTTGGGTTTATCTTTATTGGGACCCTCTGTGCTTCCTGCACTTGCATGACTCTTTCTCTCCTCAAGTTAGAGAAGTTGTCTGTCATTACTTTTTCAAACAGGTATTCTATCCCTTGCTCCTCTTCTTCTCCTTCTAATATCCCTATGATACTGATATTATTATGTTTCATGTTGTCCTGCAGCTCTCCTAAAACCTCTTCATTCTTTTTGAGTATTTTTTCATTTTGTTGCACTATCCAGGAAGGTTTTTTTTCCTCTCTTTTTAATTTAGTTTTATTGTTGTTGTATTACATCCACCCCCGGAAATTTTTTTCTACATTGTCTTCCAGTTTGATGATCTAATCCTCTGCTTCCTCTTGCCTGCTTTTGATTCCTTCTACTGTTTTCTTTGTTTCGAAAATTGTATTCATTTCCTCCTGGCTCTTATTGATAGTTTCTATGTCCTTTTTTAATGCTGGTGTAGTTCTTGTTATGTTCCTTGTAGCTTCCCTGGAGTTCTTGGTTGTCCTCCTGGAGTTATTCATAGTTCCCTTGAAGTTGTTTGTATTTTTCTTTCAGCTCACTGAGCTCATTGATCCTCTCTATAATCATTATTTGAATTTCATGTCTGATAGGTTCCTTGCCTCTATTTCATTTAGCACTCTTTCTGGGGATTCCTCCTTTCCTTTTGATGGGGGGTGGGGCTGTTTCTTTTGTCTTTCTATTTTAGGTGACTCTTTTTTTAATATATGTATATTTTTTGTTGTTATATTACATTCATCTCGTTTTCCCCCCTCTGATCTTGCTTTCCTACCCTCCTTATCCCCCCAACCCAGTCAATCCCACATATTGTTTGTATCCATGGATCATTGATGCTAGTTCCTTGACTAAACTGTTCCCCTTCCTTGCCTCCTTCTCCCCCACCCTAACCCCCTCCCCTCTACACACAGAAAGTGTGTTTCCTGTATTTATGTCTCTGGTTCTGTTTTGTTTGCTTGTTTGTTTGTTCATTAGCTACCTGTATTAAGTGAGAACATGTGTAATTTTTGCTGCCTGGATTATCTCACTAAGCATTATGCTCTCCAGTTCCACCCATGCCATTGCAAATGGTAGGAGTTCTCTCTCTCTCTTTCTGCTGCATAGAGATCCATTGTGTAAATGTACCAAAGTTTTTTGATCCATTCATCCACTGAAGGGTTTGTTTCTTGATCATTTATTTTTTTAAACACAACCCCCCATTTCTCCCTATCCTGAACTTCCTAAAGAGTTCATATTGAAATTTTTTGGTTAAATTAGTATCTCTACTAATTTATATTTATATTATTATAAATAATATATTTATATTATTTTAACAATGCAAAATTAACATTTCTTTCTTGTATAATCTTTTGCTTTTCTTGGGAATAACAGCTGCCCTGCTTTTTCCCTTAGTTTTCAATGTATTTAGTACAATTTTTTCAAAATGTTTTAGCAATTCTGTAAAATGCCACTTAATATTCTCCACATAAGCATATAAACTAATCAAAATAATATTTTTTTCCCAAGATTCTCTTCTCTTTCTTCCTCCTTGCTCCTATCTGGCCTCACTTATTATCCCCTAGGTCTACTGGACTTGCCCACACTGTTCTCCAGTGTCTGAGCTCCTGTCTTACTCCACCTTAGGTTACAACTTTGGTTACTTCTTAAAAAATAACTTTATTATGCAGAATTTTAAAATATGTTTTAAAACTGTTTAGGAATATTTTTTAAAGAATTTAAAAATATGCTTGAGTGCATTATGCTAAATGAAATAAGGCAAATAGAGGAATTCCAGTCAAAATGGTGGCATAAATAAATGTGGTACTTGAATTTTCCCACAGGCACATCAAAATTACAACTAAACTACAGAACAATCATCATTCAGACCACCTGGAATGTGCCTCAATGGAAATTTTATATCTAGCAATATAAAGAATAAGCCACATCAAGATTGGTAGGAGGGACAGAGACCCAGAACAAGCTAAGCTGGTCCCACACCCATGTGTGGAAGGCAAAAATTGAGAGAGATATCTCAGCTACACAGGTACCTTCTGAGGAGTAAGAGGTCCCACCAGGTTCCCCATCTCAAAATTCCAGTACCAAGAAGAGAAGTCACCATACCTCCTGGCTGGAAAACCCAGCAGGTATTGTGGCTAAGTGAGATGGAGGGCTTCTGGAATCCCAAGAAATTCCTCTTAAAAGACCCATGCATGGATATACTCAGACTCACTCCTTCTGAGCTCCAATGTTGAGGCAGAAACTTGAAAGGCACCAGGGACATATGGGGAGTAACTGAATTATCCAGCAACAGGGCAAAAGCTGGGGGTGAGCTTTCTGTTAAACAAAAGTGCTGGCAGAGGCAAACTGTTCCTTTTCTGAAACCTCCCACACCACAGAGCTAGCAGGTTAGGGCCATATCTGAGTCTCCATCAGCCAGGCTCACACTGTGTACCCCACCCTGGTGATTCTGAGACCTTGCCCTATCCAACCTGTGAGCCCACCCAAGCTGTTTCCAGTGGTTTTTCCATACCAAAGGCCTGTCTTAGCTCCTCTTTCAGACTTTCCCCAAATCTCTCAGATAAGCAGCATCTGGCCTCAGCATGCCCCATACCTCTCAGTAAGTTGCCCAAGGCCCAGCACCAGCAGCAGCTGACCTTGTATTCAAAGCGTGGCCTATCCTGAACATCTTCAAGCCCAGCACAAGTCACAGCCATCTGCAGATCACTTTGTAGCTCATATTGGGTGGCCCCAGGCAAAACACAGGCAGTGGATGACCTTGATCTGCACCTCCAGGGAGGTCCCAGAGCCAGCACAATAAGTGGAAAGTTTCACTGCACACATCCACAAGTAAGTGATACACTCAAGGGGAGAACTCAGCAGGCACCAGAGCTCTGCTCAAGAAAGTCCTGCTTCATGTGGTGTCCCCCTGATCCTTCATGGTGGTTGATGGTTACAGCCAGTCCTTGTAGCTGGCCAACCTGAGGGCAAATCATATCCTTTGACATGCCAACAGCAATCAAGGCTCAACAGCAAGAGGATGGTATAACAGCCTACATGGAGTGGGGGTTCACCTTGAGTGCTCAGCAAGGATAACTGGGGAGGCTGTGCCACTGTACCATACAGGACACCTACTACATTAGTCTACTCTGCCAAGCCCAAAGGACATAACAGCTCTACCTAATACATAGATGCAAACACAGGGAGGCAGCCAAAGCAAAAAGACAGGTCCCAAAGAATAGAATAGAATTCCAGAAAAAGAAGTAAACAAAATGGAGACAAGCAATCTTCTAGATGCAGAGTTCAAAACACTGGTTATAAATATGCTCAATGAACTTTATAAAAACATCAACAAAGAAATAGAAAACATAAAAACAGAGAGGAAATCATGAAGAATCACCAGTCAGAAATGAAGAATACACTAACTGAAATGAAGACTAATTTATAGGGAATCAACAGTGGAATAGATGAAGTTGAGGATCAAATCAGAGATTTGGAATATAAAAAAGCAAAACAAACAAATAAAAAAAAAAACCATCCAATCAGAACAGCAAAAACAAAAATAAATCTGTAAAAATGAAGATAATGTAAGGAGCTTCTGTGACAACTTTAAGCATACCAACATTGTGTTAGGGGGGTGCTGGAAGAAGAAGAGAGAGCAAGATATTGAAAACCTAATTTAAAAAGATAATGACAGAAAATGCTCCTAACCTGGTGAAGGAAATAGACACATAAGTTCAGGAAGCACAGAGAGTTCCAAACAAGATGGTCCTAAAGAGGCCCACACCAAGACACATCATAATTAACATGCAAAAGGTTGAAGACAAAGAGAAAATCTTAAAAGCAGCAAGAAAAAAGCTAATTTCTCAACAGAAACTTTTCAGGCCAGAATAGGTTGACAAGAAATATTCAAAGTGATGAAAAAAAAAAGGATCTAAGAGTTACAGAATGGTGACATTCCAATCATACCATTCCTCCTGCATTTATGAGTAGCAGTATTCCTATTCCTTTGGTAATTACTTGATGAGTAGTCATGAAATTATTTCATTTCAGAAGTATGACTTTACTCCATTATCTCTTAGGTTCTGAGGTTGCTATTGGAAAACGTGATGCTATCTCCATTCTAGCTCTTTTTATAATGACATGCTTTACTCACTGGAAGCTTTTAGGAGTTGTTCATTGGCCCTGGTTCTGGAATTTTATGAGAGAGTCTTGGGCTGTTTGTCATTTATTGTGTATTTTTCAGTCTGGAGATTGATGTCTTTTAGTCCTGGAATTTTTTTCTTTGTACTTTTAAAAGACCCTTTCAGTCCATTTTCCTCACTATCTCTCAGGAATTCCTATTAGTCATATAGAAGTCTTTGTTCACTTTTTTAAATGAAGTTTCCTTGATTTTTATCTTTCAGTGCCATTGACATTCTGGGGATAGGGTAAGGGAAGGGGACTAGGGACTCTACCAGTCCCTATTGGGATTTTCATTGAAGTCCTTCTCATTTTAGCCCCACACCTCACACTTTTCTTCTGCTGGATCTAGTGCCCCCATATCTGGTGTCTGTCGAGTTGAAGTTTGCCAGGAAATGAACCTCTAGTCCTTATGGAGAGGTGAGAGGAAGGAGGAGTTGCTTGGTCATTGCAGGAAGGGGAGAGATCAATGTTGGGGGGTTGTACTTTTAATCAGTGTCTTTTTTCAGTACTGTGCCTCATCCCATCCTTACACCATCATTTGTATCTCCTGTTGTTTCCTCTGTACTCCTTTAAATTGCAGCCTTCTCTGCTTTGCTAGGCAAGTGTTCCAAAATATTCTGCCATCTCTTATTTATCATCATTCCCTCTCCATTTGCACGTCTCCTAATGGGTAGATTTATACATTTTTTTCCCCTCATTTTACTGTCATTTTATAGGGGTTTCAGGAGGGGGAAGATGGTAAATGTATTTATTCAATCTGACATATTAAACCAGAAGCCCCTAAATTCTTTCTCAGTACATTTCTGAATAGCAAGTCTTTTCAACAAACTCATGAATTTAGGGTCCCCCCCCAAACTTTTATTGAGAAATAATTGTTATACATCACTGTGTAAGTTTAGGATGAATACCATGATTGTTTGATTTATATACATTGTGAAATGATTGTCACAATAGGCTTAGTTAACATTCATCAACACATATAGACACAATAAAAAGTTTTCTTTCTGTGATAAGAACTCTTTGTATCTACTCTCATAACAATGTTCCTATATATCACATAGTGGTGTTTATGGTAGTCATCATGTTGTACATTACATTCCTTATACTTATTTAACTTATACCTGAAAGTTTGCACTTTTCATTGCCTTTCCAATTACA
Source organism: Noctilio leporinus (assembly GCA_004026585.1). Lineage (NCBI taxonomy): Eukaryota > Metazoa > Chordata > Mammalia > Chiroptera > Noctilionidae > Noctilio > Noctilio leporinus. Next base: position 177,496 of record PVIW01002322.1, read on the forward strand.
TTTATGTTTAATTTCTATGTTTTGTCTCATGGAATCCTAATTTTGGGACAGAAATTTATTGGAAACTCCCTCTAGATAAAGCCTGAGTTCTTTGTTTCCATGGATTTGAGGATGTTTGATATAATGAAAGAGTTGTGTTCCTGATTTTTGTTATTCCTGTTGTTCTAGTATTCCCTGCCCACTGAATGATCAGAGCCTGAGGTAAAGATTAAGTGTTAATGTTTTATGTGGGAGGTACCATCCCAGAGCACCAAGAGTGAAAAGAAAGGGAACTAAGGTGCGGAAGATGGGGAATCATGCAGGTTTATGCATTCTGTATTGGCCCTTACTGGAGGCTAGGGGCCATACTGGATGTCTCTGAATGGGCCGCTTGGAGAAACTGGGTTTTGGGACAGTCTATTGGAGGTGAGAAAAGGGGGTTCATCTTCTTTGGTTCCTTCCTAGTCACAGAGAATTAGGCTCCTGGTCTTCTGCCTTGCATCATGCAGTCTCTTGGGCAGTCACTTGGTGCAGGGGTTTAGCCAAGTTCAGGAATTTGAGGAGAAGCTGAAATTCTCAGGGATCTAGTGAATCTGGGATGTGGTCATTTTAATGACCTAAATAGACAGGCTCATACAGTAACATGATCTTTCTGACTTCTTCCCTAGGAATTTTTCAAAGTGGCACTGGGAAAGAAAGCCCCCTTTCTATCTAAATACCAAGCAATGAGGTGAAAGAGCCTGGGGCTTCCTATGGCTTCCACTCTGGGGTGCCCAGTCCTAGACAAGGAAGCCAACACGCAGGGACAAAAAGCCAAATTTTGAAGGTGTTTCAAATCCTGAATCTGGAAGGCCACCTTCTCTCCATGTAGTTCTGTGACATTAGTTAGTCTCTTCTGGAATTTTGGTTACCTTGAGCTGTGCTTCTGTTGCTTGTAGACAGAGATCCCTGATTAATGGTTATGACCAGGAAGGATATTAACAAATAATTTTTAAAATTTATATCCAATAACAACTTGAAATGATTTTTTAAAAATCGTTAAAATTGGCACAGATGAAGAATTTCCAGCTAAGATGGAGGCATATGTAGACATGCTGCATCTCCCTCCACAACTAAGAAGAAACACAACTTCTGGTTGTCTCAATATTAGAGACAACCAGAAATTCTAGAAAATTCAGCTGCACAAAAGTTCAGCAAAGATATAAAGAAGAAATATCCAGATAGGTAGGAGGGGCAGAGTCAGGAAAGAGAGAACATGGTTTGGTGGCATGGTTTGGTGGTGAGGCAGCTGCAGCAGGACGGTGGCTGTGGCCAGCTGGTGGAAAGTGCAATCACACATTAAAAAAAAAAAGACACCTGGGGAGTGCTGCCAGCACCAGACTAGACCGCAGGGTTCACGGTCCCAGTGCCGGTGATGAGGTGGAAGTAAAGCCATATTGCTTTTGATTGTGTAAACCAGTAAGGGTTGGGAGTGAGGAAGAAACTGCTGGTTTCTCAGCAAAATCTGTTTGTTTAGAGACCCTACAATTCTGGTACTACTGCAGACACATCTACTCAGGGAACTGTGACCAGGGCAACAGCTAGAGAGGCACTGGTCCCATATAGGAATTGGGAGAGGTGCTTGGAAAATGGGCAAGTGCTGAGTAAGCAGCATTGTTCCCTCTCAGGCCCCTTCCCTACATAAAGTGCCACAACGTGGTGAAACAGGTACTTAGACTGATGAATACCTAAGGTTCCACCCCTTATAACATAACAAGTGTGACACCTCTACCTAAGACAGAGGCAAACATGGGAGCCTGTCAAGTTGAGGAGACAAAGAAGTATGGTCCAAAAGAGGGAACAGATCAAGTTCCACTGGGAGAAGAAAGAGATGAGGAATTTGCCAACTAACAGATACAGAGTTCAAAACACACTAGTGATAAAAATGCTCACAGACTTGACAAATTCAGAAGGCAAATGCAGAAGGGAAGAAGTGAAGTCTAGGCTAAGTGAAAATGATGGAAAATCCACACAAAACCAATAGTGAAGGGAAGGAAACAGGTTCAAATCAATGATTTGAAATATAAGGAAGAAATAAACAGTCAGCTAGTACAGAATGAAGAAACAAGAATTGAAAATAAACCAAGAGAGAGTCCTAGGAACTTCAGGGACAACTTTAAACATGCCAACATCCAAATTATAGGGATGACAGAAAAAGAAGAAGAGCAAGAAATTGAATGCTTGCATGAAAAAATGTTGCAAAAGATTACAGATAAAGAGAATCTTAAAAGCAGCAAGAGAAAAAAAGAGAGCTACCTACAAAGGGTTTCCTATAAGACTATCAGCTGATTTCTCAAAGAAGCTTTGTAGGCAAGAAAGGCCTGGCAAGAAATATTCAAAGTGATGAAAAGTGAGGATCTACAACCAAGATTACTTTACATGGAAAAACCTATCATTTAGAATGGAAGGGCAGATAAAGTGCTTCCCAGACAAGGTAAAGCTAAAGAAGTTCATCATCACTAAGCCATTATTATATGAAATGTTAAAGGGACTTAGTTAAGAAAAAGAGGATCAAAAGTATGAACATTAAAAAGACAACAAACTCACAACTATCAACAACAGAACCTAAAAAAATTAAAACAAAAACAAACAACCAGAACAGGACCTGAATCATTGGGAGGGATATCAGCTGGGAGGGGGAGAGGGGAGAAATGGGGAAATGGTGCAGGAATTAGGAAATATAATTGGATACAAGATATATAGGGAGATGTTAAGAATAATATAGGAAAGGGTGAAGTCAGGGAACATATTCACAACCCTAAGACAAGAACAAAGGCAGGTGGGATCACAGGAGGAAGTGGGGTCCTGGGTGGAGGGGAGCAAAAGAAAAATAAATTGGGACAACTGCAATAGCATAATCAATAAAACATACTTTAAAAAAGAATGCACAGATGAGTACAGGTTTTCATGTGTGCACTGGCAGGGTGTGTGAATATGTGTATTTACATATGTGCCATCACATAGTATTGTTCCAAAACTTGCTTTTAAATTTTGTTTTAAGGATATTTCTACATAGAACAAAAATTGCTGCTTAGTATTTTGGATTGTGGAGATACAGCTGTTTATTTAAGCATTCCCCTATTGCCTGACATGTACTTCCAATTTTTTAAAATTTAATTTTATTATTGTTGTATTAATTATTCATCCCCTTTTTACTCCCCTGTCCCCTTCCCCACCCACTCACTACCCAACAAAGTCAATCCCACTTGTCCATGTACATGGTTCTTCCGTACTAGTTTCTTGATTAAACGGCTCCTCTATTTGCCTCTTCCTCCCCCCTCCCCACCCCCCTTCACCCTGCCCACTGAAGGTGTATTCACATATCTGGTTCAGTTTTGCTAATTGTTAGTTTTGTTCATTATTGTCCTGTAATGGGTAAAATCACATGGCATTTGTCTTTCACTGACTGGCTTATTTCACTAAGCATAATACTTTCCAGTTCCATCCATGTTTCTTTCTGCTGTGTAATACTCCATTGTGTAAGTGGACCAAAGTTTTTTGATCAATCATCCACTGATCGGCACTTAGGCTGTTTCCAGCACTTGGCTATTGTAAATAGTGCTACTATGAACATAGGAGTACATAGGTTCTTATGAATTGGTGTTTCAGGATTATCTGGGTATAGTCCTAGTAGTGGAATTGCTGGATCAAAGGCAGTTCCATTTTTACTGTTTTAAGGAAACTCCATACTATTTACCATAGTGGCTGCACCAGCCTGCTTTCCCACCAACAGTGCACCAGGGCTCCCTTTGCCCCACATCCTCCCCAACACTTGTTGTTTGTTGATTTGTTGATGATTGCCATTCTGACAGGTGTGAGGTGGTATCTTATTGTGGTTTTAATTTGCATCTCTCTGATGACTAGTGATGTTGAGCATTCTTTCATATGCCTCTGGGCCCTTTGTATGTCTCCCTCAGTGAGTTGTCTGTTCAGGTCCTTTTCCCATTTTTCAATTGGGCTCTCTGTCTCTTTGGTGTTGAGTCGTGTTAGTTCTTTATATATTTTGGAGATCAAACCCTTATCTGAGGTATCATTGGCAACTATGTTTTCTCATACAGTTGGTTCCCTTTAAATTCTGCTGGTGTTTTCTTTAGCTGAACAGAAACTTCTCAATTTGATATAGTCCAATTTGTTGATTTGTTCTTTGATTTCCTTTGCCCTTGATGAAGTATCAGTAAACATATTTCGGTGTAGAATATCTAAAATTTTACTGCTTAAATTTTTCTCCAGGACCTCTATGGTGGCACTGCTTACGTTTAAGTCCTTTATCCATCGTGAGTTTATTCTGGTGTAAATTGGTGGTCTAGTTTTATCTTTTTGCATGTTGCTGTCCAGTTCTCCCAACACCACTAGTTGAAGAGACTGTTTTTACTCCATTTTATGTTCCTTCCCCCTTTGTCAAATATTAGTTGACCATAGAGTCCTGGGTTAATTTCTGGGCTCTCTATTCTGTTCCATTGATCTATATGTCTATTCTTATGCCAGTACCAGACAGTTTTGAGGACAGTAGCCTTGTAGTATAGTTTTATGTCCAGTATTGTGATTCTTCCTACCTTGTTCTTCTTTATCAAGATTGCTGAGGCTGTTTATGGGCGTTTTTGGCTCCATATAAATTTGTGAAGTATTTTTTCTATTTCTGTGATGTCATTTTGGTATTTTAATTGGGATTGCATTGAATCTATACATTGCTTTGAGTAGTATGAACATTTTAATGATGTTAATTCTTCCCACCCATGAACATGGTATATGCTTCCATTTATTTGTATCTTCCTTAATTTCATTTATCAATGTTCTGTAGTTTTCTGAGTACAGATCTTTTACCTTCTTGGTTAAGTTTATTCCTAAGTACTTTATCTTTCTTGTTGCTATGGTAAATGGGATTTGTTTTCTAGCTTCTATCTCAGATGTTTCATGACTGGTATACAAAAATGGTCTTGATTTCTGGATATTGACTTTATATCCAGATATTTTGCTAAATGTGCTTATTAGGTTAAGTAAGTTTTTGGTGGCGCCTATTGGGTTTTGTATGTGCACCATCATATCATCTGCAAATAATGACAGTTTGACTTCCTCCTTTCCAATTTGGATACTTTTGCTTCCTTCTTCTTCTCTGATACTTATGGCTAGAACTTCCAAGACGATGTTGAACAGAAGTGGAGAGAGTGGACAGCCTTGTCTAATTCTTGATCTTAGGAGGAAAGCTTTTAGTTTTTGCCCATTAAATATAATGTTGGCTTCAGGTTTCTCATATATGGTCTTTGTGATGTTGAGGTATGCTCTCTCTATTCCCATTTTGCTGAGGGTTTTTATCATAAATGGTTGCTGTACTTTATCAAATGCTTTTTCAGCATCTATTGATATGATCATATGGTTTTTGTCTTTCATTTTGTTGATGTGATGTATTACATTTATTGATTTGTGAATGTTGCACCATCCTTGGATCCCCGGGATGCAACCCACTTGATCATGGTATATGATCTTTGTAATGTACTGCTGGATCCAGTTGGCCAATATTTTGTTGAGAATCTTAGCATCTATGTTCATCAGAGATATTGACCTATAGGTTTCTTTCTAAGTTGTGTCTTGATCTGGTTTTGGGATTAGAATAATATTGGCCTCATAGAAAGAGTTTGGGAGTCTTCCCTCTTCCTGGATTTTTTGGAATAGGTTGAGAAGGATAGGAGTTAGTTCTTCTCTAAATGTTTTGTAGAATTCACCTGTGTATCCATCTTGTCTGATGCTCTTGTGCTTTGGGAGATTTTGGATTACTTCTTCAATTTCACTAGTTGTTATTGGCCTATTCAGGCTTTCTGCTTCTTCTGGATTCAGTTTTGGTAGATTATACATTTCCAGAAATTTGTCCATTTCACCCAGGTTGTCGTATTTCTTGTCATATAGTGGTTTGTAGTAATTTTCTACAATCTTTTGTATTTCTGAAGTATCAGTTGCGATTTCTCCTCTGTCAGTTCTGATTCTGTTTATTTGGGTCCTCTCTCTCTTTTTCTTGATGAGTCTGGATAAGGGCTTGTCAGTTTTGTTTATTTTCTCAAAAAATCAGCTCTTGAACTTGTTGATTCTTCAAATTGTAGTTTGAGTCTCTAAGTTATGTAGTTCTGCTCTAATCTTGATGATTTCCTTCCTTCTACTTGCTCTGGATTTTGTTTATTGTTGCTCTTCTAGTTCTTGCAGCTTTATGGTTGGGTTGTATAAGCTCCTTCTGACCTTTTTAGGTAGGCCTGTGTTACTATGAATTTCCCTCTGAGGACTGCCTTAGCTGTGTCCTATAGGTTTTGGACTGTTGTGTATTCATTGTCATTTGTTTCCAGAAGCTTTTTGATTTCATTGTTTGAGATCTTTGATCTCATTGTTTATCCATTCATTACTTAAAAGCATGCTATTTGGTCTCCATAAGTTAGAGTGTTTTTGACTTTTTCCCTTGAGATTGGTTTCTAGTTTCAAGCCATTGTGATCTGAGAAGATGCTTGGTACGATTTCAGTTTTCCTGTATTTGTGGACGCTTGTCTTGTGATCTACCATGTGGTCTTTCTTAGAGAATGTTCCATGTGCATTTGAAAAGAATGTGTATTTTGCTTCTTAGGCATGCAACATTCTGTATATATCAGTTAGGTCCATTTCCTCTAGAGTGTTGTTCAATGCCACAACATCCTTAGTGATTTTTTGGTTGGAAGATCTGTCCATTGTTGATAGTGGGACATTAAAATCTCCTACTATTAGTGTGTTGCTATCTATATCCTTATTGAAGTCCTCCAAGATTTTTCTTATATATTTTGGAGCTCCTATGCTGGGTGCATATATGTTTACCAGTGTTATTTCTTCTTGACAAATTGTTCCCTTTAGTATTATGAAATGTCCTTCTTTATCTCTTTTTATGTCCTTTATTGTAAAATCTATTTTGTCTGAAATAAGTATTGCTAACTCAGCCTTTTTTTTTCATGTCTACTTGCTTGATATATATTTTTCCATCTCTTCACTTTCAATCTGTGTCAATCTTTTGTTCTGAGGTGGGTGTCTTGAAGACAGCATATATGTGTGTCATGCTTTCTTATTGATTCAGCTACCCTAAGTCTTTTTATTAGCACATTTAATCTGTTTACATTTAAGGTTATTATTTATTGATACTTATTTATTGCCATTTTCCCACTTTGTACCTGTGTTCCTCTTTGTCTCTCTATGTTTCTTCATTTTTACTTTTTTAAAGCAGACCCTTTAGCATTTCTTGCAATGCTGGTTTGGTAGAGATGTATTCTTTTAGTCTTCTATTGTCTGGGAAACTTCTTTTTATTTCTTCTGTCATTTTTTTTTAAAGATTTTATTTCATTATTTTTAAAGAGAGGGGAAGGGAGAGAGGCAGAGAGGGAGAGAGACATCAATGTATGGTTGCCTTTCACCTGCCTCCAGCCACAGACCTGACTGGAGACCTGGTTTGCAACTTGATTATGTGCCCTGGCTGGGGAATCGAACCTGCGACCTTTGGGTTCACAGGCCGGCACTTTATCCATTGTGCTACCTGCCAGGGCTCTTATGTCATTTTTAATGAGAGCCTTGCTAAGTAGAGTATTCTTGGTTACAGAATTTTGTTACCCATTACTTGGAATATTTTTTGCCATTCCCTCTGGCTGTATTGTTTCTGTTGAATAGTCATTTGATAGCCTTATTTGAGCCCCCTTATATGTTATTTGCTGTTTTTCTCATGATGCTTTTAGGATTCTCTCTTTGTCTTTGAAATTTCCCATTTTAATTTTGATGTTTCTTGGAGTTGGTCTTTTTTGGGTTGATCTTCATTGGGACCCTCTGTGCTTCCTGAACTTGAGTAACATTTTCACTCATCATGTTAGAAAAATTTTCGTCATTACTTTTTTGAACTGGTGTTCTATTCCTTGTTTCTCTTCTCCTTCTGGTATTCCTATGGTATGGATATTATTGCATTTCATGTTGTCCTGCAGCTCTCTTAAAACCTCTTCATTCTTGTTCAGCATTTTTTTCATTCTCTTGCACTGTCTTGGAATATTTTCTTATGTTGTCCTCCAACTCGCTGATTTGATCCTCTGATTCCTCTAGCGTACTGTTCATTCTTTCCATTGTATTCTTCAATTCAGAAATAGTATTCTTCATTTCCTCCTGGTTGTTACTGATAGTTTCTAAGTCCTTTTTAATGCTGGTGTAGCTCTCAGTAAGTTCCTTGTAGCTTCCTTGGAGTTCTTTGTCATTCCCCTGGAATTTTTTATAGTTTTCTTTGAGCTGTCTGGGCTCGTTGAGCTTCTCTGTCATCATTATTTTGAATTCCATATCTGATAGTTTGTTTGCCTCTGTTTCATTTAGTGATCTTTCTGGGGATTCCTCCTTTTCTTTTGGTGATGGACTGATTCTTTTCCCCCCTATTTTGGGTGTCTGTTGTTGATTGTTTTTGTCTTGGATTAATCTGCTTTGATCCCTTGCCTTTGTGGAGCACCCTTCTGCGTTAGGAGATTTGTGGAGTTATGTGTTGCAGTCACCTAGATTTCCTCAACTTGTTGCTTTTTGGGTGGCCTTTATGGCATTGCCTTGGGCTGAATGGTTGTATTTTGGATTTGCTGTATGTGTTTCTCCTTTTCCTCCAGTTGGCTCATTGACAGACACTCCTACTGTCAGTTTCATACACTATTTTCGAGCTGCTCCTAAAACAGAACCACCAGTCCAGGCAAAATAACTATACCTTCCAGGATATCTATCTCCTTTAATCCCCCTTTCAACTGCCTATGAAGGTAGCTTAATATCCATACGCTCCAAGGTAACCCCCACTTTTAATCACACCCTCATCTGCAACTGAGCCAGTCTTAGTAGGGATGTAGATATGATATGACTGTTATAAGAGGGGAAAAATGATTAAGTTGACTAATGTATGTATAATTTTGAAGGGTGCAAAGGAGTAGCAAAGATAGCAGGGATATGAGAGACAAAGCCTACTTATCTCTTATATAGAAATGAGGAAGGGGAAAGTCAGAATGCCTCAAGTGTGAGTAAACAGTATAAGCCTATATATATAGCTGTCACATCTACCTCCTTGTTCACCCTTAATGAGCACTGATTGGTCCAGGTGGAGCCAGGACCTGTGTGGTTTTAGCAGAAAACAAGAATGTGTAGTCCTTAGTAGTGCACCCCCAAAAAAATAAAAAAGAAAGAATGAAAGGTGGTTTAAGCTGCTGGGGAGGGGAGGAATACTTAGATTGAGGACTGGGAGTGAGTTGTAACAGGAGAGTGAGTAGACTTTAAATCAGGAGTAGGAGGAGGGTCTTGGGTATAAGGAAGGAGTGAAAATATGTGAATTGGGATACACTATGATATAAACAGTATTTACTTAAAATGCACTAATTGTGAGGGTTGGAAGTAACTTTTAAAAAGGATATGTTAGGGATTAATAGTTCATGTAGCTCTTGGTGTAACTCAGGTGTCTGAAATCAGCAGTGATCCATTTCCTGAGTCTGCCCCTTTTTCCTGATCAAGTCTCTGCAGCCTACAGTTGAGCTGCATGGTCTTGGAGTGGCAGGACCTACGGCTGTCACTGTCAGGGCTGATTCTGATTGCCAGCCTCCAGGGAGGGCTGAGCATCCAATAGCCTAGCTGGGTTTCTGTGCTGCTGGTATTTTGGGGCCCTTCCTTCTCTCACTGGTTTGGTGTGAAGACCAGCAGGACGCTTCTGTGGTGTCTATGTCTGCTCCTCCCCCTCTAGCTCCTCAAGGAGGTTTCCACCTGCAATGGGCACTTGGCTCCTACGTGGGGTGGGCTGCAACCTTGCTGGCTCCTGTGGTGGCTGGCCCTACCCCCACAGCTCTAGGAGGAGGTAGCCCCTGTCTGTAGAGAGTACCTGGCTCCCTGGGGATGCCGCAGGTTATTTGCCTGCAATGGCTGGCCCTTTGTACAGTCCAGCTCTTTGAGGAAGTTTTCATCGCTGCCTCTGTGATGCACGCCTAGCTCACCAGGGGGCCTGCGGTGCAGTCCCTGGGTTAACGCTATGCCTCCCCATCCAGCTGCTCAAGGAGGCCTTTGTCACCTGCAATGGGTGCACCAGTTGCACTAACTGCAAGTTCCTGTGCGTAGTTTCGAGTGTTCGTGGGAGCCTGCACACCGATGTGGGTACTCTGGGTTGGGCCTCCCCCACTTACTGGGCAGGGCTCCAAGCTGCCCTCTCCCCGGGTGGCGCATCAGCATAGTTTTCGGCTTTCTCTCCGCCCTAGCAGGGGCACTTTCCTGCTCCCCTGCTCCCGCTCCAGGTGGTCCTCTCCTCCTCCGCCTCTGGCCCCAGGAGGCCCTTCCTCTCTCTTAGCCTCCCAAACAAGGCTCTCACACAGTCCCTCCCCTAGAGTTCAGTTCCTCAATCTCCCTGAGTTGCGATCACTGTCCACACTTCACTGCTCAGATTTCTAGTGGCCAGGGAGCCTGGGGCTGTCTTCAATTAGAGACACCTCTCTGGGTAGAGCTGCCCAGAACCGACCTCAGCCTGCCCGGCCAGTTTGGAACTGTCTCACCTGCTCTCCTGTAGGTCTCTCAGCCTCTGGGCTGTGCTCCCCTGAGCTCCAATTTGCAAGGACCTGCAGATGTCTCCCTATCCTATCCTCCAGTTGCCCTGGCACTGGAGAACACCATCAGCACTGTTCTCTACTCTGTCGCCATCTTTTCCTCTTCTATTTCCAATTTTTCACTATCATAAACAATATAACTCTGAAAATACTTGTACATCCATTTTAATGTGCATGGGCAAATATTTCTCAAAGGCAAGTGCTGAGAGATAAAACCTGGGCTAAAGTGGAAAAAAATGCTTAACATTTAAAATGATTCTCCATTTCAGGTATTTTTCTACTTAGCATGCTATGGGCTGACCTATTGCAATAAAGGCCTAGGTTAGCATTTCAGGGATAACCAAGATGGCAGAGGAGTCAATGGAGCCACACCACTCTTCTCCGAGCACCAATCTGGAATTACAATTTAATTGAGGAGAAATCATCCAGAATAACCAACAGAATACTAGCTGGAAGGAAGCCCCAGCTGGAGAGAAGCCCTATAAACACAGACAGAAGAGGTCAATTTATCACAACGTGACTGGTGAAGTGTGTAACCTTGGAACTGGAAAAAAACTGGCTGGGCTCCCATGGGCAGCAGCTGAAGGGACTGAGAAACATCTCAGGTGCTGGCGGTTCCACCTGAGAAAAGTGGGATCTAAACCCTCCAGCTGGGCTTCCCAGCCTACAGCAACACAGCTGAGAGTAAAAATCAGCACCCAGCTGTGGAAAACAAAAGCCCACCAGCTTTAGCTGGCTTAAAAGAGAAAGCTGGAAGACACAAAGGTCACCGGTTCGATTCCCAGCCAAGGCACATAACCGGATTGCAAGCCAGGTCTCCAGCCAGGTCTGTGGCTGGAAGCAGGTGAATGGCAACCATGCATTGATGTTTCGCTCCCTCTCTGCCTCCCTAGGAACATAGTTCTAAAGGGCCATGCATGAAAATACATTAGCACCACTTACCCTAGGGTGGAGTAGACTAGAGATGCTTGGGGAAAGTTTGGGGCAGTGGCTTTAGGGGGAGAGCTGAGGCAGCAGTCTCTGAGTCCAGTGCTTACCCATTCCCCCATACAGCTGGCAGACCACTCTTCTCCAAAGGGCAGTAGCCTGAGGGAACCACAGCCCTAACCAGAGGAATTCATCTGCCCTGCCCAGCAATGCCTAAACCTGACCACAGATCACAGGTTGATTTGATTAAAAACTAAAGGACACAGATCAAGACAGTGGATCTCTGGTAGTCACCAAATGGCTAACGTCACCAAGCCCAGATCCAGTAAGTAAAAAAAAGTGCACCTCTACACCACAGAGTCACATCATGAAGGCAGTAAGTTAAACCAGACCAATCCAAGAAGCAGAAACAAACAAGAGTCACCTAAAGTGGGGCAATAAAGAAACAAACCCTCATCAAAATGAAAGAAGGAATCCCCAGAAAGAGCAAAATGAAATAGAGACAAGCACATTATCAGACATGAAATTCAAAATAATGATGATATAGATGCTCAACAAGCTCAGAGTGTTCAAAGAAAACTACAAACAACTCTAGGGGAACTATTAAGAACTCCAGAGGAACTACAAAAAACTCCGGGGAAGCTATAAGGAACTTACTGAGAACTATACCAATGTTAAAAGGACATAGAAACCATCAATAAGAGATAAGAGGAAATGAAGAATACAATTTCTGAATTGAAGAAAGCAGTAGAAGGAATAAGTAGCAGGGTAGAGAAAGCAGAGGAATGGGTCAGTAAGCTGGAGGTCAATGTAAAAAACAATTCCCAGACAGTAAAAAATGAAAAAAGACTGAAAAAGGATGAAGAGGTTTTAAGAGAGCTGCAGGACAACATGAAATGCAACTATATCCATATCATAGGGATACCAGGAGAAGAGGAGAAGCAAGGGATAGAAAACCTATTTGGAAAAGTAATGACAGAAAACTTACCCAGCTTGAGGAGTGAAAGAGTCACACAAGTGTAGGAGGCACAGAGGGTCCCGATGAAGATGAACCCAAACAGGCCCACTCAAAGACACATCATAATTAAAATGGTAAATTTCAAAGACAAAAAGAGAATCTTAACAGCAGCAAGAGAGAAACAACAAATAACATACAAGGGAGCTCCAATAAGGTTATCAGCTGATTTCTCAACAGAAACACTATAGGCCAGTAGGGAATGGCAAAAATATTTCAAGCAATGAATAACAAAGGCCTGCAACCAAGACTACTCTACCCAGCAAGACTCTCATTCAAAATGGAAGGTGAAATAAGGAGTTTCCCAGACAAAAGAAGGATAAAAGAATATATCTCCACCAAACCAGCCTTGCAAGAGATGTTAAAGGGTCTGCTTTAAAAAGATGAAGAAATAGAGAGACAGACAGACAGACAGACAGAAACACAGGTACAAAGGGAAAAATAGATAATTAATAAGTACCTATCAATAATAACCTTAGGTAAATGGATTAAATGCACCAATTAAAAGACATAGGGTAGCTGAATGGATAAGAACCAGCTTTAACTTCTGAATGCTTTAAAATAATCTTGTTATAAATAGATTTTACTAAATAAGGTGTAATTTTGTATTTTACTTGTATCTGTATCATTGCAGGTTAAGTTTTCTTAGATTGGAATTGTTTCATAAGATGGGAAAATCATGTTACTTGCAATAATTCTTAGAAAAATCAACTGCAGTTAAGTAAAGAGAAAAAAGTAAGAAAATGTAGGTGTACATTACATAGAACACAGGCTATCTTTCTTTTCATTGTTACAAAATATGTGCTTTTTTTGATGTTTAATATATAGATTTTATTAGCAATTTATGTTTTAAATAGCAACCAACTGGTAGTTGGTGTGCTGAGAAATTAGTCAATCTTTAGGTTAGAAATGATGCTGAGAATGAAGACTAATTTGGGATGGATGTTGGCAATATATATCTCATATTAGCATGTAAATTAGATGAAATTCCTTTCAAATAGATAGTGCAAATATATATTTCTAGTTATGAAGGCCCCCAAACTGGGGATGCTTGGGAAAATGTATTAATGCTATAGTAAACTTTATTATTGTAAAGTGAACATACCTAATCTCTACCTCAACAGTCTCTTAAATAGTTCTGTGGTTAGTTTAGGACCACATAGGAAGTCAACCACAAGTTCAAAAAATAGCTAGAATGCTATTCTACAAAATTATTTAAATCCTAGGGTTTCTCATTTTTTACCTCAAATCAGTAGATATCATCATTTCTACTCTGTGGGAACCAGCTGAGCACTGCAAGGGCCATTATTTCTGAAGGCTTCAACTTGTAAAACACATGTAGAGGAAAAACAGAGGGTATTGAAAGAAGTAAAACCTATGCATGGCAAGAGAAAAAAGAAATTAATCTACTACCTAGGATGGAAAACTCCAAAAAGAGTATGTTGTAGTTCTAGTAGCTTAAAATAAAGTTGAGTTGTATTATTGGAGGGGGTGGGATCTGACTCAGAAACAAAATCCATTGTTTACTATGGGTTTGGTACTGTTTCTAGGACAGCTTCCACAAAAGTGAGTTTTGCAATATACCATTTCTGTGATATGTTTCACAAAAATAGCATTTCAGAGCAAAATAAGTATTAAAGATGATTCTTAATTTACTACAATATGTCTAAAATATTATCATTTAACATGTAATAATAATATAAGCTATTGGCATTTTAAAAATTTTTTGTATTAACTCTTCAAAATCCAGTATGTACTTTAAATAATATGTGTAAAAATATGCATGTGTGTAAATGTATTTGTGCATGTTTGGTAATATTGCAATTGATATTACTTTAAAAATAATTCTTTAAACAAATGAATTAACATAAGCATTTTGAAATAATGAAAAGAAAACTTTGTATTAATATGATTTGAGAAGCTGACAGAAGGCAAATTAAATGGTGAATTGTCTGGATGTGAAAGAAAAAAAAAAGTATACATTGATGGTTACAGAATAGTCGGGGATGTTAAGAAGAATAAAGGAAATGGAGACGCCAAAGAACTTATATGCATGACTCATGGACATGAATTAAGGGGGCATTGCCAGACGAAATGGGGTACTGGGTGGAGGGGGGCAAAGGGAGGAAAATCGGGACAACTGTAATAGCAAAATAAATAAAATATATTTACGGAAAATAAATAAATAAATCCTTCCCAGCAGCCTTGGATTCTACATCCAAAAAGGTCTACTGTGTGGAGGGCAATAACTGACTGATAAACACCCTTCAGAGTGCACTTCAGAGGGGGTGGTGCTGACAAGCCCAGAAGATCCCTGGTAGCCAGTCCCTGTTAATATCTTGAATGAATTCTAGCTTTGTTCAATTATCAAGTGCAGAAAGCCTATAGCTTGCAGGCGCTGCTTGTCAGCTGGGATTGCTAGTGGCTGGGAACTAATCATTAAGGCTGCCAGGAAGCAGAAAACCCACCTCGCAGCAGCCTGCAGCCTCCAACATGGGGTATATTTTCCTATTTCACTTGGATTTTCTCCTAATGATTGAACTATAGATTATTAATGTTGCAGGCCTCAAGATGCTCAGCATGACTGTGTTGGGCTCTATTCTGCCCTCAGAGCCTTCAGCACGGATCCTGGCCAGACAGTCAGTGCTCCAGCAGCTGTCAGAGTCCCTGCGGCCAGGAGAGTACCGTGGGACCCAAGGAGAGGCTCCTATTAGTAGCTGTTGGGGCATCACTGGTTGCATTTGGTGCTCTCTTCTCCCCAAATTACCAGATAGAGTGAATAATGCCACAGCTTAGAGTCTGCTGGGTGGGTGACAAAAAGTGTTTTAGAGAGAAAGACAAGTGGCTGAGGCCATGCTGGGGCTATGCCATCTGTCACTCTGCAAAGTTATCCTGGGTGGTGAATGTTGGAAATAGCTGCTGAGCAGCCCATACAGAACCGGGTCGGGGATGAGCAAGGCCTATGGCAGTGCAACCCTAGGGCTGGATCTCCTGCCCCTTCTGGAGAAGGAGAGTAGCACAGCAACAATTTGTGGAACATTTGCCCAGGATAGGCTCTGAGCTAAATATTCTCTGTACATCATCTTGTTCAGTCTTTACCAGGAATCAGTCGTAAACCCTTTTACAGATATGGAAAATGAAGCTTAGAGGAACAAAGTGACTTGCATAAGACCAACACTCTAGGTGAGGTCTGAAGGACCCCCGGCATGTTTTCTCCTTTTCACAGCTATCACCACAAGAGAGAAGCACTGATAAGGAGGTGAGACTGGTAAAATATCGGAAGCAGGCCTTGAACGCAGGCCTCGCTGACATGGAGCTCAGTCCCACAGTAGCTCAAGGAGAATGCCTGGCGGGAAGGTGGGGGTACC
This sequence comes from Noctilio leporinus, assembly GCA_004026585.1. Lineage (NCBI taxonomy): Eukaryota > Metazoa > Chordata > Mammalia > Chiroptera > Noctilionidae > Noctilio > Noctilio leporinus. Next base: position 193,398 of record PVIW01002322.1, read on the forward strand.
AGGTGCCATGGACCACATGGCTAGCAGCTGTTAGACAGAGCAAAATGCTCTCTACCTGGGTGCCTGGCCACCTAGGAAACTGTGAGGAGACAGAGAAGCACCAAATTTGGGCTATAAATCTGTCTTAGTTCAAGCTGTCATGACAAACTACAATAGATTGAGTGGCCTAAACAACAGATATTTACTTCTCACAGTTCTGGAGTCCGGAAATCCAAGATAAGGGTTCCAGAATGGTCAGTTTCTGGTAAGGACTCTCTTTCTGGCTTGCAGATGGCTGCCTTCTGTGTCCTCACATGGAATCTCTCATTCTTCCTCTTCTTATCAAGTCACATTCCTGCTGGACCAGGGTTCTACCCTTATAACCTCATTTTAACCTTAATTACCTTCTAAAGACCCCCTCTCCAGATGCAGTCACATTGGGGATTAGAGCTTTAACAGATGAATCTGGGAGACAAAATCCAGCCCATAGCCCTGAGGTCATAGTGAGGTTATCATATGGAAAGAGTAAACCAATTGAAAAGTTAAACAGGGTAATAGGATGAGAATGATTCAGAGATGTTAGGGGTGGATAGAATAGTTTATGTAATATTGGTGGGGGGGGGTTGCCATTTATTAGTCTGGATATGTTATATAATATGTAATAAATGTTCTAAATAATAAAAAATTCAGTACTTATAGATGTTTCACTGATTTGCATTTGCATTGTTTCTAACGAGAAAGCTGTTGCCATTCTTATCTTTATTCCTCTGAAAACAATCTGTTCTTTTGTGTTGCTTTTTAGATTTTCTCTTTATCACTGGTTTTGAGCAGTTTTTGATATGCTTTATCATAATTTTATTCATGTTTTTCATGCTTGAGATTCATTGAGCTTCTCAGATTTGTGGGTTTATAGCTTACATCAAATTTGGAAAAAATTTGGTTATTATTAGTTCTTCAGACCATTGAAGTTGTCCCATAGCTCACTGACACACTGTTGACTGTTTTGAATTCTTTTTCTTAGTATGTTTCATCTTAGGCACTTTCAATTGTTAGGTCTTCAAGATCATTAACATTTTCTTACCAATGTCTAATCTTACACTGATGCAATCAGTGTACTTTTTCATCTTAAGCATTGTAGTTTTCATCTCCTGAAGTTTGATTTGGGTCTTTTTATATACCTCCTACATCTCTATTTTACTTGTTGATTTTGCAGTATACATTTATAATAATTGATTAAAGATTCTTATCTACCATTTCTAAAATCTGTGTCAGTTCTGAGTTGGTTTCAATCAACAGATTTCTCCTATTATGGTCATATTTTCCTGCTCCTTTGTATGCCTGATTACTTTTCTTGCTACTGAGGGGAGACCCTGCTGTGTACTCCACCCACTACCCCACAAATCTTGAAGTTCTCCAGGCTGACTGATGGACACACACATTGTTCTCAGCCTGTTGTGAGCACTGTGGGCTGTAACCTCTAATCCTCTTAAGTGGTTGTCAGGATAGGGGTGGGGCTGGTCCCCAGTTCCTCTCTGTATGGCTGGCCCTTCCACTGGAGTCTGCCAGCTACCTAGCCTTGAAGCTAATCTTATCCCAGAGCCTGGAACACTGATCCCCAAGAGTAGCCACCATAGTTGCCCTGAGCAGGCAGGTTTGCCTTTGGGTACATTGCCTCTTTGTGTTCTGAGGTACATACAGACTCTTTGTTCTAATGGGTATATAAGACTGCCTTCTGCTGTTAAGTGTGCTGCTGCTGTATGGGTGGGACAAACCATGCGTGGAATGCCAACACCCTCCTGAGCCACCCAGCTGCCTATAAAGGAAGATGGTTGCTGGGACACCTAGACTCCCTGCAGTCAATCTAAGTGCAGCTGGGATGGGAGTGGAATAACTGTGAGTGGGGATGCCAATACTTCAGCTGCCCAGCCAGTGTGGTCATAAACCTGCTGTAAAGCATATCTCCTGAAGGGTCCATGCTCGTCCTTCACCAGACCACAGAGGCCTACCCGCTATCGGAATTTACTAGCTCAAAAGCTAAAGGACCTGACAGTAGTTTTCTCCCAGACTTAGGTAGCTTCCTGGTCTGCATGTGCTGATCAGACTTGACCAACTTCTCAAGAGGAACCTCTGCATATCTCTAAGGTTCTCTCTCTATGAGCTTTCTCCTTTTCAGTACTCTGTCCTGAGAACTCTAGCTATCTTGTCCTCTGCAAAATGTAGTTGTAAAGTTTACGGTGTTCTGCCTGGGTTCCACTCTCTTCGCTGTGGTCTGGAAACTCTCTCAAGACAGAAAGCTGGATCAGTTGCAGTGTTCACCTTATTTGTTTCCAGTTTCTTAGAGATCATTGTCTTTTATTGCTTTATATCCAATATCTATTTTTTTAAAAGATTTTATTTATTATTTTTAGAGAGAGAGGAAGGAGAGAGGCAGAGAAAGAGAGAGATATCCATGTAGAGTTGCCTTTCACCTGCCTCCAGCTAAGGACCTGGCTAGCAATCTGTCTTTACATTTTGTGAAGATTTTGAGATGTTTCATATGAGGGGGTAAATTTACTCCCAAAAGAAATTTTAAAAATTGAATGTTGCATCTGCTCCTAGGATTTGGGATAAGAATTTGTTGACCTGTACATAATTAGGACAAAGTTTATCCCTGTAGAATTAGGGCAAAGTTTATCCCTTCATAATATAATACATGTAAATCCATATTTCAAGTAGTCTTTTTGATAGTTCTTTTTTTTTGCTAACTTCAAGTCAAGTTTGATTATTGAGTTATAAGGGAAATTGTGGACTAGTTCAGCCAGCTGCATTCCCAACTCTTTGTAGCATAACTTACCCAAAATAACACAGATGGGAAAGTGAAATACTACATTTCCCAGACATACAGTGTAGGCTTTTCACAGACTAAACTTATTCTAAAGCAGCACTTGCATCATGCAAGACTTGGAAGGTAAGTGCACACACCATGAGGTGGAGGCATGCCCTGCTATCACTGCTTTCCATGCTTTTGCTGGCAAGCCTGGTCCTAGTAGCGGTTAGTGTCGGCTGTAGCATAATTGCATGGGCAGCCAGAGTAGGACTGAGAGATCCACTTTGTGCTGGTATCATGGCAGGCTGGTGGTAAAGTTGGCAGTTGTGGCAGTTTTCCGACTCCTCAAATTCCTCACTGTGGCAGACATTAGCCAGGTCTGCAGCCCGTTCAAGGAATTTTATAAATCACTCATAATTAAAAGTAAATTGCTTTCTATTTGAACTAGCCAGAGAAGAGTCTATTGTCTAAAACTGACCACTGACTGATAGATTAATCATTGTACTTATACATAATGTGGCAACTAAGCAATTTGTCTCAGAAATAAGATGGCTGTGCCATTTCCTGGTTTGCTCATAAAGGCTTTACCAAGATTTTCAATCTGTGGTTTCTTTGGAGGAGTCTTTTAAATGCTCTTGTCCATTTGTGGAGCATCCCAGTAATGAGGAATATTTAGAAATGTGGGTTCAGCCTCACAGGCTATGTGATCACATAAGAAACACCAGGTGGGGAGGGGGACAGAGGGGAGTAAAAAAGGGATGGATGTAATACAACAACAATAAAATTAAAAAAAAAAAAGAAACACCACTAACCAAGCCAGAAACCCTGGGAATGACTGTCAAGGATACCCCAGACGGAGAATGTGAGTACATCTCATCAAAATCACCTTTCACCAGGGCAGAGAAAGAGACTATAAGTAAATGACTGGGAAACAAGTTGAAGAGAATAAATTCTGATTTTAGCTAGCATCTAAAAAAAATATTCTATATAAGGCTATTAGACAGAATTAGCATTATATGAGATGAAACAGATGAGAAAGGAACTACCTTAATGAGTCTACAGAAAGGCAGGTCTATGACTTGGTAAATGGCCAAAGGGAAATTTGCTTTTTGGGAGAACTAGTGATCAACAACTTTTAGGTAGGTACAAAAAAAAAAAAATGACAATTTGGAATGGGCAGTCATATTTCAAGAAAATTTGGTAAATCTGCAAAAATGGGCACCTAGAATTTAGTGTGAGATTTTCTACTGGAAATATTACTGACTATAGGGGAACAGAAATTATTTAAGTCATGATTAAATGACTCCAATTAGAGTCTGATAAATGAATTAGGAGACGATGTGGGCTGGCAACATCCTGCTTTGCAGCTCTGAAGACAGAGATAGCACAAGCTTTCCTAAGGGAGTAATTTCTGGAGCTTCACAGTTCAAAAAGGTAATGGCAGCTATCTAAAGGGCCTACTCAAATCCCTTTTAGAATATTGTGCACAGCAGCACTCACCCACTAAAAATAGGCCATTCAAGTGTTTGGGGAAGTGTGGAGGAGGATGGCAGTGCTCACAGGAGGGCCGTATGAGGGCAGTTTTTGAGAGCTGAGCATGTTAAGATGTGAAAAGAGATGATTTAATCAAGGTTTATGAGTATCTTATGGGTTCACACAAAGAAGCTAGAGCAAAGCCAATTCACGTGGTGAGGATAAAGGATGCTAGTTAATTAAGGCTAAGGTGGGGTGGGGGAGGGTGTTCAGTAGGCAAGACCTTTTTTTGCAAGGCCATTGATAAGTGGAGTCAATTATAATGAGGTAGAGTTAAGAAAGCAGGGAAGGAACAGGACATTGCCTTGTTAAAGCCTGTGACAGGGACTTCTTAGGAAACTGACTCTGCCTCTCCTCTCCTCTTTATCCTCAGGTCCTACCTTCCTACTTTGTGACTCCCTCATTGAAGCTCCTTCTGTCTTCAGGGTCCTAGGGGAGGAGCAGTATTGCAGGGTGGAAGGTGCTGCTCATTCTAAACGTTGTCAAAGGACTTAGCAGGTGGGGGGATCACAAGGTTTGTGATAGGGCTATGCATGTGCATGAGACACTGTGGGACACAAGTGCTCTTAAGGGAATAATTGGAAAAAAATTTTAGTATCATTTGTTATGTGACTTCAAATATTGGTTGGTTTAGAAATGAACAAATGCTAAAAATGGGCTCCATTCTCTTCTAAAGTGGTGAATTAATTATCTCCATCTCTTTCTGTTTTTGTCTCTTGTAGGCTCGTGCCCATGCACCGCCCCCACTACACACACGCAGGAGCGCACACACACACACGGGTGCACTGGCACACACACAGAGTCACCAGTGGTGAATTTTTCTTCATCGCCAACAGTTTGCACTGGCACGCTGGGGTGAAAATAAAGAAAAATAAGGTGGAATTCAAGCCAGCCTGAGCCCCAGACTCTCAGTGCACTGCCGTACTGTGACAGCTGTCAGCCTGTATATCATGGCAGCTGACGGCTTGGCCACCGCCACATGTCCCCAGATGACTCCAAGCAAGTCCCTCTGCAGGCAGCAGGAGCCACTGCTCAGGAGACCTCGACTGTCATAGCATCTGCCCCCATGGCTGCCACAGTTGACCCTGGCATCACTGTCCCCACTCTGTTCTAGCCCTCAGTAAGGTGAGATTAGATGAAAGAAGTAGGGGGAAAGAATCCAGAGGTTTCCTTTGAAACTGGAGAGGAATTTGATCTTGGGGTCATGCCAGATTTGCAGAAGATAGAGCACCTGGTTAGCAGTCAGCTGTCTCAGTAAACAGAAAGGTGCCCCAAGGTGCAATGGATGGAAATTAGACCAGATTCAAACAAGAGAAGTTGCTGGTGTTGCCAGGGTCAGGGAAACAATCCATGATCATATCATAGCCAAAATCAGCTAAACCATTCACCCTGCCTGCCTGGAAAGAGCCTTGCCATTTCATCTGAAAACGGACAGGGCAGGCAGTGCTAGGCCAAGAATTGCGCTAGGATCTGGCAACATTTCACGGCACTTAAAAAGAATGCAGCTACAGCTGCATGTACACATTTAACACACACGTGTGGAAGTGACTGACAGTCATGGTGGAGCCCTCAGCACCTCACTTAAAAATGACCCTCGACCGTTTTGATGATCAGCCTCCATTTTCCTCTCCCCACCCCCTTGGTTCTTTTTTACAAAGGTCAATTGGCACATCCTATTATCTAGTGTCATCCCATTTGCCATCTTAAATATTCACTCTTAGCAAATCAAATTAACTTAAAATTATTACTATCATCAGTTAACAGCTGCACCCTGACTAGTGTCCCAAGCTCACAAAGTCTGTCTGTTTCAACATCACCTTCTTCGTGAGGGAATAAAAACAGCTAGGGCTTTTGAATTTGGTCTAACACGAAAATATTCTCTTTTTAGAGGAAACTCTTAGCATTTCCCTCCCTACCAACTAAAATTTTTCTTTAACAAATAACTGATTCTCCTCTAACTTAAACATTTTGTGTAAGATTGGGAGCAACAATAAATAAAATCTTATGCACTAGGTAAGGAATAAGTGAGTTCATTTTCTAAATTTTTTTCTTTACTTTAGATAAATAGTACAGTTAAGTCTACAAAGACTTGAGGGGAAAAAGTATATGATTAAGGAATATTATACTTTATCAAAATATTCATAACTGAAAGCATTAGGAAAATATTCTTATATATTACAGGTTTCAGAAATTAAGTCCCCTTTCTTGGAAAAAAATTAAAATCCATGCATGATAAAAATGCTTAACAAGCTAGTAATTTTAAAAAAACCTTAAATCTGATAAAGAATGTCTATAAAACTATGCATGGCAAATATCATACCTTTAATAAAGAACAAGTTTCCTTTAAAATTAAGAATGAGGCAAGGGTGCCATCTCAGACAACCTCTATTTCACCTTTAACTGTAAACATTAGCCAATATAGTAAGACCAAAAAAAGTAATAAAAGTTACAAAGATTAGAAAATAAGAAACAAAATTGTTATGATTTTCAGATGCTATAATTTTTCTGTGTAGAAAAGTTAAAAGAATCTACAAGTAAATTATCTGAATGAATGAGAGTTAAAATAATTTGCAGAATATAAAACCATACAAAAATTACTGCATTTCTATACAACAGCAATCAATAAGAAATAATATTTTTGAAAATAATAAAAATGTAAAGCACATTGGATTATATTAAACAAAAATTATGCAAGCCATTTATGGAGAAGATTATAAACCTTTATTGAAAGATGATAAGGAGACCTAAAAAAATCAAAATTTATAGTATACTATGATATCAGACTTAATAATGAAGATGTCAATTTTCACCTAATTAATCTAAGATTTATTACATTTCCTATCAAATCAACAGACTCTTTCACAGAGCTTGACAAATTTACTTAAACCTAGTAGAATAGCAAAGGGACAAAAATTATCTCTAACACCCCAAAGAAGACAAACAAAATTACATTCAAATTAAGAATACCTGTTATTTGACACAATAAAGTAAGTGAAAAGACAAGCCTCAAAATGAAAGAAGATATATTAAGGATACATAACCAGCACAAGTTTGCATCCAGAACATACAAATAACCCCTGAATTAGCAAGAAGACAACAACCCAAATGAAACATAGACAAAAGTTCTAAATCAGGATTTCACAGGAATGGCCCATGAACAAATGAAAAGACACTAAACTGCATCATTAATCAGAAAAGGCAAAATTAAAACTACAGAAAGGTACCTTTTCAAATCACCAGAGTAGCCAAATTTTAATCTAACAAGCACTAATGCTTGCTAGGGCTGTGGAGGTGCTCATGCCCTGCTGACTTTATAGATACAATTACTTTGGGGAACATTTCAGCATTGCCTGTTACACCGGAAAGAAATTCCTTCAGATGAGGTATGTGCACAGTGCCCATACCATTGCTTCTAATGGTATTCAACTGGGGACAATTTAAATATCAATCAACAGGAAAATAGATGGATGAACTCTGATACAGTTATATAAGGGAATATTATACATAAGGAAAATAAATAAATTACAACTCAAACATTACCATAATGGGCCTTACAAACACAGTGATAAACAGTGTTGACTTTAGTCAGCCACAGAATCAATTCAAAGAAGGAAATTGATTAATAGGAAATATATACATGGCACATTTTCAAAACAAGAGTTAGCCTGGCTCCTGTTTTGTTAAATAAAGTTTAATATCACTTATGGCTACTTTCGTACTACAATAACAGATTTGAGTACTTGTGACAGAAGTCATATGGCATGCAAAACTGAAAATATTTACTCTCTGGCCCATGGTAGAGAAAGTTTGCTTTATAGGAAACAGAGGGAATGATTAACCCAAACTGTAGGATAGTAGTTACCTCCAAGAAGATGGGGTGGGGGGGTTGCAATCAGAGAGGGCTTCTAACATCCTGAAGTCAGGAATTATTTCTTAAGGTAGTTAGTATGCAGATAGATTTTTTAGTAACATTATCCATTAAAATATACATATGTGTTTTATATACTTTTATGTTTATATCATGTATTCTATAATATTTTAAAAAATTAAGAAGGAGGAGAGATTGCTTCTGATCCTGGATGTCACCCCAGTGGGTACTTAGCATCCTAGAATTGTATAACTTATATCCTGCATTTATATCTGGTAGTAGCTCTGAAAATCCTCCTAACTTTCTAAGCAGCAGATTATATCCAGAAGTAGCTTTCTACTCTAAAGTTCTAGCTTTCCTACAGTTATAAGATAAAAGCATTTTAGAATTGAAAGACCAAGATCTAGATCACCCAATCAAACCAACCTGCCAGTGCAGAATCCCCTTAACAATATCTTGGATGAATGGCTGGGCTTCCCTGCTTGAGCACAAACCATGTAGAAGAAGCCAGGGGTCATGAACAGTCTGTCTGTGGTGGTGGAGTTTCCACTAGGACAAAGTGCTTCCATATCCTGTTCCCTAACTATGTCTTAAACTTCTGACCTCTGTTCTCAAAAGTCCTGTGTCAAAGGAACTCGAAAACCATCTCATCTAGGCCCAACTATGGTGTGGAGGCTGGCACTGCTGCATCTGGGATTAAGGCCCATGCATGATCATGGGAATCATGTGTCGGCGTATCTGTCATCCATGCTCTTCTCCATATGACTCTCCACCTTCTGGTCAATGCTAGTAGTCAGATATTCTTTATTACAGTAGAACGAAATATCTGCCACTCTAGCCTCTCCCATGGATTCCTTTTCTGTTATCTGGTGTATCACAAAACATATCTTTATTCATAAGACATTATATATTGCATTTTTCTTTCATAAAATACACTGGCCAACTTACCTGTAGAGATCTGTGATCATGTTGTCCTCATACCGAGCACACAGGTTATTGAGGACTTGCTCATGCTGGCCAAACAAGCGAATGTAGTTGGAGATAGGGAAAGACTCCTTAGAAAGGCATGTGATGGTTTCTACTATTTTATACTTGTTAACATGAATTCGGAAGTAATTCCCACTTTTTGCATTACCTGTTACTATTTCTGAACCCTAGAGGGGAATAGATCAGAAAAACAACATTAGAAACATTTCTGAACTTTGGAAACTTTATCATAGAAATTTACTTTCCAAATATAACACAAATTATATCTTATTGCTTGTTGGACATAGCTATAATAGATATTGACTAAACAGAAAATAACTGTGTCCGAAATCATGTACTTGGACTTAATGACTAAATGTTCTTCAAGATATTTTAAACCATGATTACATGGTTCCATATTTTTAAATTAGTTGCTAGGTTATTGCCAATTCTCTGTTACTCAATACCTTGCACAGCTAATATGTGGGACTGGGGTTACTGTGCTCTGTGAGGTGTGTTACGACTATTAATTTTCTTAGATTTTCACAGCACCATCTTGAGAAAAACCTCCTACTCAAAAATAATCAGAAAAAAATTCAGTTTTTTAAAGTTTACTTAAATAAAGAAAACAAGTAAAAGGTGAAGCTCCAACAGCTAGGTTTGGGGAGGTTTAGCTGTTTGGTAAAGTCTGTTTCCAGGAAGAAAGTTGAAGTTAATGGGAAATACACATATATATTCCTCAGGCTTTATTTATTTATTTTTTATTTTAAAATTTTGTATAGGTTTTGAGAGAGAGAAAGAGAGAGAGACATGTTGATTCATTGCTCCGCTTATCTGTGCATTCATTGGTTGCTTCCTATATGTGCCCTGACCAGAGAGCAAGTCCAAAATCTTGGCTTATCAGGACAACACTCTAACCAACTGAGCTACCTGGCCAGGGCCTTCAGGCTACTGTGTAGTCTATAAATTATCTAAGCTTTGTGTCTCCTAGAAACTGGCTAAAATTGCCATAGAGGCCCAGATAACAAGGAAAATGCCACTCTATCCCATGTCACACCAATTCTTTCCCTATTTCAGCTCCTAATGGTACCAACTTACTAAACAGAGACACACATGGGCTCAGGCAACCAAACTGGGACCCCACAAGACAAATAGGTTTTGTTAGTAGTGGCTAAACCTTCAATTTACCCTTAGATTCTGAACTTAGACCATAGAAACACTCAATAAATCTTTCTTGAGTGCATATAGATTTAAGCTTTGCTCTGAACTTGAATGTGGGCATTTATAAATAAAAGGCAAGTCAGACTACACTGATCCCAAACATTTACTTAGTCCTGGATATCCCCTGGGGATTTTGTCTAAACAAGGACACACAGTTTAACTGGACTTCTAAATAAATTGAAGCAACTGGTGGGTGTTTGGATATCATATGGCAAAAACCCTGAGAAGGAGCCAGCCAATTATAAAGGCACAAAGTGAGGTGTACAGGAGGTATATCAGGTAAATCTTGGGTCAGCTCCAAGTATGTGTGAGAAATTGGGTGTTTGGGGTGGGAGAGAGAAAAAATACAGCTTGGGAAAGTGGTTGGGGGTTGCAACAGGTCCATCATTCATAGAGATGAATGGATACAAAGTGAAAATCCATACAAAGGATTCAGAAAAATAATTTAGCAAGGCATTACCTAACAAAATGATGGTATCCTAATGAGAGGGTATAGCACCTATAATATAATTTATTGGTAAACTATATTTCATAACAGGGACATACGTTTCACAGTACATTTTATACTATAGAACAAGCTTTAAAATGTGCATATCCTTCATTTTTTGATCAACATTTTAACAAATGTTCTATAATTGGGAGACTGGATCATTTTGTTGTTGTTGTTGTTGTTGTTTAACTACTTATCATTTTTAATTTATTTGATTTTTATTGTATTTGTTCCCATTGCCATTCAGTCCCCTTATACACCCTCCACCGCCCCCCGCCCCCAGCAATCACCACGTTGTTGTCCATGTCCATGAGTTCTTTTTCCTTTCCTCCACCCCTCCTACCTTCTGCTCTCCATTTATAAGTCTGTCCCCATTTTCCTTGTTAGTTCAGTTTGTTCATTAGATTCCACATATGAGTGAAATCATATAATATTTGTCTTTTGCTGGATTATTTCACTTAGCATAATGTTCTCCAAGTCCATCTATGCTATCACAAAGGATAAAATTTTCAACCACTCTGCATTCTTGCCAACAGTGCAAAAGTGTTCCCCTTTCTCCACATCCTCACCAGCACTTGTTATTTGTTGATTTATTGATGATAGCCCTTCTGACAGGTGTGAGGTGATATGTCATTGTGGTTTTAATTTGCATTTCTCTGATAATTAGTGATGTTGGGCATATTTTCATATGTCTATTAGCTATCTGTATATTGTCTTTGGAAAATGTGTATTCAGGTCTTTGCTCATTTTGAGGGAGTTGTTTGTTTTTTGGTATTGAGTTTTCCAAGTACTTTATAAATTTTGGGTATTAACTCCTTGTCGTATGTATTGGCAAATATGTTCTCCCATTCTGTATGTTGTCTTTTTATTTTGTTTATGGTTTCCTTTGCTGTGCAAAAATGTTTTAGTTTGATATAATCCCATTTGTTAATTTTTTCTTCTGTTTCCCTTGCCTGGAGAGATATATCTGATAAAATATTGCTATGAGTAATATCTGAGATTTTGCTTCCTATGTTTTCCTCTACAGTTTTTATGGTTTGGGGTATAATATTTAAGTCTTTGATTTATTTTAAATTTATTCTCCTATATGGTATAAGGTGGTGGTCTAGTTTTATTTTCCCACATGTATCTGGCCAATTTTCCCAACACCATTTATTGAATAGCTGTCTTTACCCCATGATATGTGTTTGCTTCCTCTGTCAAATATTATGTGACTCTAAAGGTATGGGTTTATTTCTGGGATCTCTATTAGGTTCCATTGACATATGTGTCTGTTTTTATGTCAGTTCCATGCTGATTTTAATTACTATAGTACAGTTTCATAGTGGTTAGCAAGATTCTTCCAACTTTGTTCTTCTTTTTCAGGATTGCTTTGCTATGTGGGATATTTTGTGGTTCTACATAAATTTTTGAATTATTTGTTCTAGTTCTGTTGACTCTTAATAGAAACTGCACTGAACCTGTATATGTATAGCTTTATGTAGTATGGACATTTTAATGGTGTTAATTCTTCCTACCCATTAACATAGTATGTGCTTCCTTTCATTTGTATCTTCTATTTCTATCTTCAGTGTCTTATAATTTTTCAAGTACAGGTCTTTTACATCCTTGGTTAGGTTTGTTCCTAGGTACTTTATTCTTTTTTGTAGCAATTCTGAATGGGATTGTTTTCTTAATTTCCCTTTCTGTTAGTTTGTTATTGGCATATAAAAATACAACTGATTTCTGGATATTAATTTTGGATCCTGCTACTTTGTTAAATGTATCAGTTCTTATAGCTTTTGGTGGACTACAATAGAAGGAATAAACAGAAGTTTAGATGAAATAGAAGATCATATCAGTGGTTTGAAAGACAAAGAAAAAAACAGCATCCAGGCAGAGCAGCAAAATAAAATAATTTTAAAAGGTGAGGAGCTTAAGAAACATTTTAGATTACATGAAGCATATCAACATTTACATCATGGGAATACCAGATGGAAAAGAGAGAGAGAGAGTAAGGGACTGAGAATTTATTTGAAGACACAATGACCAAAAACTTCCCTAATCTGGTGAAAGAAAAAGACACACAAGCCCAGGAAGCTCAGAGAATCCCAAACAAATTGAACCCAAAGAGGCCTACACTGAGACACATCATGATTAAAATCGCTTAAAAGCAAAGAGAAAATCCTAAAAGCTGCAAGAGAAAAGCAGGTGGTTACCTACAAGAGAGCACCAGGACAGAAGAGAGTGGTGTGAAATATTCAAGGTGATGAAACACAAGGACCTAAAACCAAGGGTACTTTACCCAGCAATGCTATCATTTAAAATATATTGAGAAATAAGGATTTTCCCAGGCAAGAAAAAGCTAAGAGTTTACAAACACCAAGCCAGTACTGCAACAAATGTTAAAGGACTTACTTTAAGAAGGAGAAAAAGAAAAAGAGAAAGAAAAAAATATAGAAGAAAATAGTCTAACAATAAAATGGCACTAAATATATATTTATCAATAATCACCTTAAATATAAATGGCATAAATGCTTCAAACAAAAGGGATAAAGTAGTTGAATGGATAAGAAAACAAGACCCATATATATGCTGTCTCCAAGAGATCCATCTCAAATTAAAAAGCACACACAGACTAATGGTAAAGGGATACCCCATACAAATGGAAAGGAAAGAAAAAGCTGGGGAAACAGTACTTACAGCTGACAAAATAAGACTTGAAAATCAAGGCTATAGTAAGAGACAAAGAAGGACACTACATAATGATAAAGAGAACAATCCCACAAGAAGAGAGAACCCTGTTAATATTTACACACCCAACATAGGAGCACCTAATATGTGAAGCAAATCTTAATGGACAAAAAGGGAGCAACTGACAGAAATACAGTCTTACTGGGGTATTCTAACACCCTATTGACTTCAATGGATAGATCTTCCAGACAGAAAATCAACAAGGAGACAGTAACCTTAAATGATACATACATTAGATCAAATGGATTTAATTGATATCTTCAGAGCATTGCATTCCAAAGCAGCAGAATACACATACTTTTCAAGTGCACGTGGACCATTCTCTGGAATAGACCACATGTTAGGACACAAAACAAGTTTCAAAATTTTAAGAAGATCAATCACAAGAACACTGAAAAACATACAAAGACACGGAAGCTATATAACAGGTTATTAAACAATGAATGGATCAACAATGAGATCAAAGGAAAAAATCAAAAGATACCTTAAAACAAATGAAAATGAGGACATAACAACTCAAAATCTGGGGGACACTGGGAAAGCAACCCTAAGAAGGGAATTCATAGGTTTACAGGCCTATCTCAAGAAACAAGAAAAAGCTCAAATAAACAATTTAGGCTCACACTTAAAGAAATTTGAAAAAGAACAACAAAAAAAGCTCAAAGTGAGTATAAGGAAGAAATTAATAAAGATCAGGGCAGAAACAAATAAAATAGAGTCTAAGAAATGATACAAAAGATCAATGAACCCAAGAGTTGGTTCTTTGAAAAGATTAACAAGATTGACAAACCTTTAACCATACTTATCAAGAAAAAAAGAGAAAGGATCCATATAAATAAAATCAGAAATGAAAGAGGAAAAATAATACCTGACACCAAAGAAGTACAAAGGATTATAAGAAAATATTATGAACTGTATCATTTCTAATTTTTAAACAATGAGGACCTCTTCTAAAATGATAAATGACAAGTTATTTTTAAATACTCTGGCTTACTAGAACAAGGAACTAGGCTTTCCATGAAAAAAATTGAAAGAAAAAGAAATGAAACAAAAAGCAGAAGGAAGGAAAGGAGGAAGGAAGGAAGTGGCCAAGAATTCTTGACTTATCAGACTAAGCAATGGGATACACCAAGTTGGGGCACTTGGCATTGTAGAATAATCCTGGAATCAACTTTACTTAGTGGCCCATCATAGCAAACACTGTTTCTGAATTAAACACACATATACTATACCTATGAGAGTAAAGAATGTGCTCTTCATATATATTTCTAATATTAAGTGCAAGACTTTAGAGACCATTTGAGTTTGGTGCCATTAACTTTAGGCTTAGTCCCTGATCCCAAGACTGGGATGCCCCTTTTCAGTAGGGATGCCTTGGTAGAAAGATTGAATGAGTGGTTGCTGAGGGGCCACACCCTTGCCTTGGTGGTAGGGTGGCTGGAGCCTAGGATAGGGGATCCTGCCAACAGCTCTGGCATAGTTTTAGCACCAGGTTTCTCTGGAAAACAGAGTCAGCCATTTTACAATATCTTGGCCCCTCCTCCTCCTCCTCCTTAAAATGTCTTTATTGCTGAATGATTAAGAAAGGGAATTCAGGCATCAAAGGTGCACACCTTGAGATCCATCCACGTGGCTGACAAAATCTTGACTTGGCAGCATTTCAGTAAATACTCTCCCTTCTGCTCACAAAGACTTTGAGTTTACAAAGATGATTTGGCCAAAGCTGAGCAAGCACCTCAAGATTCAGGCCACCGTGACAGGTTGCTGGCTGGCAGCAAGGAGCCTGAGCATATGGCCCTCTTATGTTAGCCTGCCCCAAAAGGGCCGTGTTGTCAGCACTGTTTTCAATTATTTCTTATTATGATGTGTTTGTTTTAATTTTATTTTTTAATATAAAAATTGAATTATAATTTTTGGGTTGCCTCTGTGTGTTTTAGTACATCATAGAGATGAGATATTAAAGAACACAAAAACCACTGTATAGAGAAAGAAATGACTTGTGTTATGATAGCTACTATTAACAAAAGTAGTAATTGGGTCCATTTAATGAGACTTGGCACTCTGTTAACATAACACGAGTGGGGAACATTCAGATAAATCAAAATATTTTGTGTTGAAATTAAAGACAATTTACCTACAGATGGGTTTCTCAGACACAGATTACCCTTGCAGGACTGGGCAGACCTATTTAAATTTCTTAGGTCATTCCTATATAGCTGCCGACAGTCTCAGAAAATCCATTGAAGTTCAGAACACTCCTGCCTCTCTTCACAAAAAATCGCTCCACTGACAAGGCAACTTCCAGCTCTGCCATCCCATTAGGGATTCTAGGGATTATAATGATGATTCCATACACTTTCCAATTATGTGGGATTGTCAGAAAATTTGGATTTTGGATTTTGAATTTAAGATCTTAATGGAATAACTTAACTGATTCTGGTGTTTCTTATTCCTTCTCTTTGGTTACAATTACCTTTTCAAGTTCCTTTATGATTTTGATGAAGATTGGAAAATGGCTCTGGAATTCACAGGATTAATCAGACTTGGTGTGCAAGTAATTAAGTTTCTGGCTTTCATGATGAATACACAATTTTAAATTTAATGGTATCCAAAGCAGAATTTGTTGTGACACATTTCTTTACTCTGTGGTATATAAGCCAACACAGCATGTGGACTGGAATTTGTAAATTAGTTTATGTTGAAGACAACTTGGGTCTCCTTTCTTCCTTTTGTCAGGTTACCTCTCAGAGTTTACGAATTACTAACATAACTTCTTACTTAAAGATTTCAACTGAGTGCTGAAAAGTCAAATAAGACTAATCTGTACTACATTCATTGTAAGAATAGTAATTTAGTTTCTTTAGTAAAATATTGTTCAACAGGCTCCATTCTTAATCAACTGGCTATATTTAGGTGACTGCCTGACAATTTTGGCAACAATTTTACGTAACCAAATTAATTCCAATTCCAAAAGACTGCCATGGAATCTACATTTACTTATTAATCTTTCTGGAGAATAAGATGGAAAAAAATCTGTTTAGATATTTTGTATTAAAAGGAAAAATATTTTTAATCCAAAAGAACTTTTGTATTAAAAGGCACCTGGCAAAATAGTTTATTAAAGTCAGGGGTCATGTTCAAATATCATCATAGCACCAGCCAAAGAATCTATTAAAGTTGCATTCTTATTAAAATTCTCTTTTTTTTTTTTTTAAATTTCAACATAGATATGACTTTTATTTGGCATTAACTGTTAGTTTCTTTTTCTTTTTTTTTTTTTTTAATTCTCATTATTTAAAAATCCTTTTGGATCCTCCTCTGACTTTATTCAGAAACAGCTGGTGGTTCATAAATAAATGACACCAAGCCCTGGCTGGTGGCACAATGGATAAGGTGCCGGCCTATGAACGCAAGGGTTGCTGGTTCCATTCCCCAGCCAGGGCACATAACCTGGTTGCAAGCCACCTGGCTGAAGGCAGGTAAAAGACAACCATACATTGAAAATAATAATAATAATAATAATAATAATAATAAATAAATAAATAAATAAATGACACCACATGTAGGAAATCATAGTGTCCTTGAAGAATCTGGTTCTGTCTGAAATGAAGTCCAATATTTTCTAGCTCTTAAAACACATTTGGTTCCAGCTATTTATCTACAATGGATAAAGTGCTCAGCTTCTGAACATGTCTGAACATGTCATCTGGGCTTCATCATCATGCCCCACTTTATCAGTGGCAGATAGTATTCTCCAAAGATGACCACAACAATATCCACCATCCCACATACTCTTCTACAAAATGACCTTGACACTCTTCCCATTGAGAGATGAGCTCTGTGTCCCCTCTACTTAACTTCTGGTGTACTGTGACTTCAACTGAGGATGCGAGGGAAATGCTGTGTGATATTAGAGGCTGGGTCATGAAAAGCAATGCAACTACTATCTTGCTAGTGGAAACACTTGCACTAGAGCCCTAAGCTGTCACACAAGAAATCTGACTACTTGAGGCTGCCATGCTCTGCAGAAGCCCAGGCAACATGGGCAGCCCAGGTGTGTCACTCTGGTCAGCACTGCCTGTGTTTGAGTCATCCCAGCTGAGGTGAGTAACAAGCCTTCAGAAGATTTACCATCGTGTCATCCTTAACTTTCAAGTCTTCTGAGCTGAGGCTCCAAACATTGTAGAACAGTGAAAACCCTTCTCACTGTGCCCTGTCTGAATTTCTGACCCAAGGAATCTGAGGAGGATCAAATGGCTGCTTCATGATGTTAAGTTTTGTTACATAGCAATCGAAACTGGAATATCATTTGCTATGATCCTTTATTTGTAAGAATTTTTTTCACAAGACAACATATACAAAGCACACCGAAAAGAATCTGGGACAGGTCCAAGGGAAATATGTTTTAAACAGAGCATTTCCCCTTTCCTTAGAAGAAACATATTTCATTATTTATCTGGAACTATGATTAATAACATCCACCACTGAGTGGCACCTGTTTTGTTCCTAAAAGGCAATGTTACTCTACATATGATTTCTAATAATTGCAGATATGCAAGAGAAGTTGAATAATTTGTCCAAAGTACATGGAAATTAAATGGAAGAGGTGGGATTCCAATTTCCTGAAGGGAGAAGGGTGAAGGGACAGTAATCTGTACAATTTGAGCCTGCTCCCTTTTTGAATAATTTTCCAACAGCTTCCTCTAACTTTTCATTGACCAGGCCTGCCACATGGATGACCCTAGTATCAAGGAAATCTAGGAAATGTGTTTAAATTGGTCATATAATTGACTCCAAAAATACTCAAGATAAAAAAATGGGAGTAGAGGTTAAGTTGTCAACTTCCAGTCTCTGCCTCACTAATAAAAAAGCAAACATGACACATCAAAAAGGAAACCCCAAGTTGACAACAAATACCAGTTTGGGACCTTCTGCCAGAGAATCTTATTTCAGAAGCTTGCCAGCTGACCAACCACATATGTCCTTTCTGATTCCCGTGAACCAAGGGATGTCGACCCATCACACTTCTGTACCTTCTGGTATAATTCAGGGAGGGCAGGAGAACAATAAGGTCTGCACGCACATTCCAGACCCTAAGCAATTTACTTCCTATGTTGCCACAAAGGTGGTTATTTTAGTTATCTACTGATGTATCACTTAATGTTCTTTAGGAGGTGGATGGAAAAATAAACTATGATACATCTAGACAATGGGATACTAAAAAGAATTGTGCTATCAAGCCATGTAGCACACATGCATATTACAGAGTGGAAGAAGCCAATTTGAAAAGGCTACATACTATAAGATTCCAACTATATGACATTTTCTACAAGGCAAAACTATGGAGAAAGTAAAAAGATCAGTGAGTGTGAGCTGTTAAGTGGGAGAGAGTGACAAATAGGTGGAGCACAGAGGATTTTTAAGGCAGTGAAACTACTCTGTATGATACTGTAATGATGGACACATGTCCCTATATATTTGTCCAAACCTCTGGAATATACACTAAGAGTGAACCCTAATGGCAACTGTAGACTTTGGGTGATAATGTGCCAATTTAAGTTCATCAATCTCAACAAATGTCACTCTGAGGATGTTGATAATGGGAACAGTATGCATGAATGGGTAAAGGGATAAATGGGGAATCTCTGTACCATCCTCTCAATTTTCCTATGAACCTAAAACTGCTCTTTTAAAAATCTATTAAAAAACAATTAGTGGCTCAAAACAACAATAAACTCTTATTACCTTTGAGAGTCAGAAATTGAAAGTACCTTAGCTGAGTGGTTCTGGCTTATGGCCTCTCATCAACTTGTAGTCAAAATGTTGGCAGGGGCTGCACCACCTGAAGGTTTGACTGGGGCTGAAGGACCTACTCCCAAGGCTGCTCCCTCACATTACCGGTAGACAGCTAATCACTGGTGCAGGAATCCTTAGTTTCTTAAAACATGGACTCCTTCTAAGGGTTACCTAGGAGACCTTATAATCAAGGCAGTATATCATCGAGGGGATGCAAGTAGGAAACTGTAATATTTTCATAAGCTAGCCTTGGAAGACTCAAACTGTCATTTCCATAATATCCTGTTAGCTATACAGATAAGCCCTATCCAGTGTGAGGAGCCCACACAGGGCATGAATATCAAGAGTCAGGAGTCACTGAGGGCCATCTTGGGAGCTAGCTACCTTGCTTTCTGATGCGTGAAACAAAACATTACACTAAAGATCTAAATAAAGAACTCACCTCTTGAAAATGAAGTGTTATATTTGAAAGTAAAATGATATTCAAGAATAATACTTACAAAATCAGGTTGGGCCATTTGTACCTCCAAGGGGGTTGGAATGGCAGGCTTGGCAATATGCAGATAATGATAAGACCCAGGAAGAATGCCTCCTAGAGGAAATGGAAATTTTTCTACATTTTAATTTAGTTGCTAATAAGGAGGTTAACATGTTAATAAGGTTGGCAAGCTTATATTTGTACTATCAGACAAACAGAGATGCCTGCAATGGTGTATGCTACTTAGTCCACTGCGCTAGACTAGGAACCACTATGGTGTATGCTACTCAAACTTTTCCAGTAAAGTACTGCTATTAGCAAGGAGCTCCCTCAGATGGTTGGGCTTTATTTAGCAAAATCACTGTGAATGTGCTATTGTATTCCATAATGTAGCTTCATGAATATGTGCCAAGCTGATCCTGTGTATCCTATAATTTCTCATAACTCCTATTATTTTACCTTATACCTGTTAAAGCCAGAACAAGACCTTCAGCTGTTGCGATAGTTTTCCCACCCTCTCTCCTCCCATATTTAACCAAAATACTTAAAAAGTGGGCGTTATAAAGAAAATCAATAAATTTCATGTCCAATGTTTTAGGAAGCTATCATTATCAAACCTTTTTTGTTGTTGACACTATTTAGATGTCACCTATTACCCCTCACCCCTCTTTGTCTTTCTCCCCTGGCTTTCCGCACACTATTGTCTGTGTCCACAGGCAATGCATATCTGTTCTTGACCAATCTATTCATCTTTTATCCAGCTCCCTGTCTCCAGCCCACCCATCTCAGAGATCTGTTAGTCTGTTCCATGTATCCATGTTTCTGATTCAATTTTGTTCATCAATTTACTGTGTTCATTAGATTCCACATATGAGTGAGATCATATGCTATTTGTCTTTCTCTGACTTGCTTATTTTGCTTAGCATAATAGTCTCTCGGTCCATCCATGCCTTCATAAAGGGTAAGAGTTCCTTTTTCTTCACAGTCATGTGGTACTCCATATGTAAATGTACCAGTTTTTAATCCACTCATCTACTGATGAGCACTTGGGCAGTTTTCATATCTTGATTCTTCTAAAGAATGCTGCTATAAATACTGGGGTGCATATATTCTTTGTGATTGGTGCTTCGGAATTCTTAGGGTATATTTCCAGAAGTGGGATTGCTGGGTTAAAAGGCAGTTGCAATTTTTTAAGGAAACTCCATACTGTTTCCAATTTTTTTCTTTTTTTAAGTATATTTTATTGATAATGCTGTTATAGTTGTACCAAACTCTTTTCCCTTTGTTCCCCTCTACCCTGGACCCCCATTCTACCTGCAGTCCCAGCCCACTTAGTTCCTGTCCACAGGCTGTGCATATAAGTTCTCTGATTTCACCCTTTTCTCTATTATTATTAGCTTCTCCCTGTCTTTCTTGTACCTACCAATTATGTTTCCTAATCCCTGCACCATTTCTTCATTTCCCCCGCTTCCCCCTCACATCTGATAAACCTCCCAAAGATCCAAATACCTATGATTCTGGTCCTATTCTGGTTGTTTGCTTAGTTTATTTTTTATTTTGTTTTTTGTTTGTTTTGTTGTTGATAGTTTTTTGTCTTTTTAAGGTTCATAACTTTGATCATCTTTATCTTAAGTAAGTCCCTTCAATATTACATATAATAATGGCTTGGTGATGATGAACTCCTTGTCTGAGAAGCACTTTATCTGTTCATTCATTATAAATGATAGCTTTGCTGGATAGAGTATTATTGTTTGTATGTCCTTGATTTTCATCACTTTGAATACTTCTTCCCAATCTCTTGTTTGTAAAGTTTCTTTTGAGAAATCACCTGATAGACTTATAGGAAAACATTTTTAGGTAACTCTCTTCTTTTCTCTTCCTGCTTTTAAGATTCTCTCTTTATCTTCAACTTTTGGCATTTTAATTATGATGTGTCATGGTGTGACCCTCTTTGAGTCTAGCTTGTTTGGGAATCTCCATGCTTTCTGAACTTGTATGTCTATTTTTTTCACCAAATTAGGGAAGTTTTTCTTCATTATTTTTTCACAAAAGTTTTCAATTTCTTCCTCTTCCTCTTTTCCTTCTGGCACCCTTACAATTTGGATGTTTGCTCTTAGGAGAGGTTCCTAAGCCTCTCCTCATTTTTTTTCAATTCTTGCTTCCTCATTCTGTACTGAATTCCATATCTGATGGTTTGTTTGCCTCTGTTTCATTTAGTGATTTTCTGGGGATTTTTCCTTTCCTTTTGGTGATGGACTGGTTCTTTTTCCCCCCATTTTGGGTGTCTGTTGTTATTTTTTTCTTGGATTAATCTGCTTTGATTTCTTGCCTTTGTGGAGCACCCTTCTGTATGAGGAGATTTGTGGAGTTCAGTGTTGTAGTCGCCTAGATTTCCTCAACTTGTTGCTTTTAGAGTGCCCTTTATGTCATTAACTTGAGCTGTCTGGTTGTATTTTGGATTTGTTGTATGTGTTGCTCCTTTCCCTCCAGTTGGCTGATTGAGAGACACTCCTTTTATCCAGTTTCATACACTCTTTTCGAGCTGCTTCTAAAATAGAACCACCAATCCTGGCAAAATAACCACACCTTTAGAGATATCTATCTCCTTTGATCCCATTTTGACTGCCTATGAACCTAGCTAAATACCCATACCCTCCGAGCTAACCCCCACGTTTAATCATACTCTCAGCTGCAACTGAGCCAGTCTTAACAGGGATGTAGATATGACTGTTATAAGAGGGGAAAAATGATTAAGTTGACTAAAGTATAGATAATTTTGAAGGGTGAAAAGGACCAGCAAAGATAGAGGGGATATGAGAGAGAAAGCCCATTTATTTTTTATATAGAAATGGGGAGGGGGAAAATCAGAATGCCTCAAGTGTGAGTGAACAGTATAAGCCTATATATATATAGTTGCCACATCTACCTCCTTGTTCACCCTTAATGAGCCCCGATTGGTCCAGGTGGAGCTAGGACCTGTGTGCTTTTAGCAGAAAAAGAGAATGTGTAGTCCCTAGTAGTGAACCCACAAAACAAACAAACCAACAAAAAATAACAACAATAAAGTTTTAAGTGGCTGGGGACTGGGTATGAGTTGTAGCAGGAGAATGAGTAGACTTTAAAACAAGAGAAGCAGGAGCATCTTGGGTAGTTAGGTGAATTGAGATAAGGGAGGAGTAAAAATATGGTAATTGGGGTACACTATGATATAAACAATATTTACTTAAAATGTACTAATTGCAAGGGCTGGAAGTAACTTTTGAAAAGGGTATGTTAGGGATTAATAATAGTTCATGTAGCTCTCGGTGTAACTCAGGTGCTTGAGATTAGCAGCATTCCATTTCTTGGGTCTGCCTCTTTTTCTTGATCAAGTCTTTGCAGTCTACAGTCAGGCTTTGTGGCCCTGGAGTGGAGGGCCTATGGCTGACACAGTCAAGGCTGATTCTGAGTGCCACCCCCCACCCCACCTCTGTAGGCTGAGCCTCCAGTAGCCTAGCTGGGTATCTGCAGTGCTGGTGTTTTGGGGCCCTCCCTTCTCTCACTGGTCTGTGTGAATAACTGCAGGGTGCTTAATTGGTGTGGATGGCTACTCTGCCCCCTCTAGCTCCTTGAGGAGGTTTCCACCTGTGATTGGTGCCTGGCTCCAAGGTGGGGTGGCCTGCAACTTAATTTGCTCCTGTGATGGCTAGCCCTCCCTTTCCAGCTTTTCAAGGAGGTTGTCCTCTTCTGCAAAGAGCACCTGGCTCCCCAGGGGGCCAACAGGGTAATTTCCAGGTATTGGCCAGCCATTCCCATCCAGCTCTCTGTGGAGTTTTTTTTTTTTTTTTTTTAATATATTTTATTTATTTTGTTATTACAGTTGTCCAAATTTTCCCCCCTTTGCCCCCCTCCACCTAGTACCCTATTTCCTCCAGCAATGCCCTCCTTAGTACATGTCCATGAGTCATGCATGTAAGTTCTTTGGCTTCTCTATTTCCTTTGTTCTTCTTAACATCCCCATCTATTCTATAACCACCAATGTGTACTTTTTTTTCCTTTCAAATCCAGACAATTGACCATTTAATTACTGCCTTCTGTCAGCTTCTCAAATCATATTAATACAAAGTTTTCTTTTCGTTATTTCAAAATGCCTACATTAATTCATTTGTTTAAAGAATTTTTATTTTAAGTAATATGAATTGCAATATTACCAAACACATGCAAAAAAATTTACATCCATACATATTTCTACACATATTTAAAGCACATACTGGATTTTGAAGTTAATACAAAAAAGTTAAAATATGCCAATAGCTTACATAATTATTAGATGTTAAATGATAGTATTTTAGATATATTGTAGTAAATTAAGCAAATTTTTCTTCTTCAATACTTATTTTACTCTGGAGTGCTATTTTTGTGAAATATAGCACAGAAATGGTGTATTGCAGAACTCACTTTTATGAAAGCTGTCCTAGACACGGTGCCAAACCCACAGTAATAACTTGATTTAGTTTTTGAGTCAGATCCTCCCCATTACCATAATACAACTCAACTTTATTTTAAGCTACTGGAACTACAACTTATTCTTTTTGGAGTTTTCCATCTTAAATAGTACCCTCTGTTTCAATACCCTCTGTTTTTCCTCTACATGTGTTTTACAAATTGAAACCTTCAGAAATAGTAGCACTTGCAGTGCTCATCCCATCCCCAGAGTAGAAATAATTATGTCTTCTAAGTTGAGGTATGAAATCAGAAGCTGTAGGATTTAAGTAATTTTGTAGAATAATATTCTAGCTATTTTTTGAACTTGTGGTAGACTTCCTATGTGGTCCTAAACTAACCCCTGAACTATTTAAGAGCCTGTTGAGGTAGAGATTAGGTATATTCACATTTCAATAATAAAGTTTACTATAGCATTAATTCTTTTCCCCAAGCATCCCCAGTTTTGGGGCCTTCATAACTAGAAATGTATATTCTCACAATTTAGTTGAAAGGAATCTCATCTAATTTACATGCTAATATGAGAATATATATTACCTATGTACACAAATCATATAGTTTAGTAGTTTTCAACTTCCATCCAAATTGGTCTTCATTCTCAGCATCTTTTCTACCCTAAAGATTGACTGATTTCACAACATCCCCATGTCCAGTTGGTTGCTATTTAAAACATAAGTTGCTAACACAATCTGTATATTACACACCCACAAATAGGCACATATTTTGTAACAGTGAACAAGAAAGATAGCATGTCGTTTATGTAATATACATCCACATTTTCTTAGGCTTTTCTTCTTCCTTAACTGCATTCAATTTTTCTGAATTATTGCAAATAACCTGATTTTCCCATATTGTGAAATGATTCCAATCTAAGAAAACTTAACCTGCAGTAATGCAGACACAAGTAATGTACAAAATTGTACCTTATTTAGTAAGATCTATTTAAAACAAGATCACTTTAAAGTATTCATAAGTTAAAGTTGGTTCTTATCTATTCAGCTGCCCTATGTCTTTTGATTGGTGCATTTAATCCATTTACCTTTGTACATGTGTTCCTGTCTGTCTGTCTGTCTGTCTCTCTATTTCTGCATCTTTTTAAAGCAGACCCTTTAGCATTTCTTGCAATGCTGGTTTGGTGGCGATGTATTCTTTTAGACTTCTTTTGTCTGGGAAGCTCCTTATTTCACCTTCCATTTTGAATGAGAGCCTTGTTGGGTAGAGTAGTCTTGGTTGCAGGCCTTTGTTTTTCATTGCTTGAAATATATTTTTTTCCATTTTCTCTGGCTTGTGTTTCTGTTGAGAAATCAGCTGATAAGCTTATGGGAGCCCCCTTGTATGTTATTTGTTGTTTCTCTCTTGCTGCTATTAAGATTCTCTTTTTGTCTTTGAAATTTGCCATTTTCATTATGATGCGTCTTGGAATGGGCCTGTTTGGGTTCATCTTCATTGGGACCCTCTGTGCCTCCTACACTTGCGTGACTCTTTCACTCCTCAAATTAGGGAAGTTTTCTGTCATTACTTTCTCAAACAGGTTTTTAATTCCTTGCTCCTTGTCTTTGCCTTCTGGTATCCCTATGATATGAATGTTACTACGTTTCATGTTGTTCTGCAGCTCTCTTAAAACCTCTTCGTTCTTTTTCGGTCTTTTTTAATGAAAAAAATTTTTTTCTACATTGACCTCCAGCTCCATGATCTGATCCTCTGCTTTCTCTAGCCTGCTTTTGATTCCTTCTACTGTGTTCTTCAATTCAGAAATAATATTCTTCAATTCCTGCTGGCTCTTATTGATGGTTTGTTTCTATGTCCTTTTTAATGCTGGTATAGCTCTCAGTAAGTTTCTTGTAGCTTTCCTGGAGTTCTTTGTAATTCCCCTGGAGTTGTTGGTAGTTTTCTTCGAACTCGCTGAGCTCATTGAGCCTCTCTATCATCACCATTTTGAATTCCATGTCTGATAGGGTGCTTGCCTCTATTTCATTTTGCACTCCTTCTGGGGATTCCTCCTTTCCATTTGTTGAGAGTTTATTTCTTTGTCTTCCCATTTTAGGTGGCTCTTGTTTGTTTCTGCTTCTTAGATTGTGTGCTTTGACTTACTGTCTTAGTGGTGTGACCTTCTGTGGTGTAGAGGTGCACTTTTTTTTACTTCCTGGATCTGTTCTTGAGGACATCAGCTCTGGGCCTAGTCAGCCAACTGGAGGCTACCAGAGATCCACTGTCTGTCTCCTTTAGTTGTTAATCTAATCAGCCTGTGATCAGTGATCAATGTTAGGCACCTCTGCTGTGATCTGAGGTCAGGTTTAGGCACTGCTGGGTGGGGAGGATTAATTCCTACGGGCAGGGCTGTGGCTTCCCCTCAGGCTCCTGCTCTTTAGAGAAGAGTGGTCTGCAGCTGTATGGTGGATGGGTCAACACTGGACTCACAGGCTGCTGCCTCAGCTCTCCCTCTAAAGCCACTGACCCAAACTTTCCCCAAACTTCTCTAGTCCACTCAGCCCTTTCTCTGATGGAGCCCAGGGTAGGTGGGTGCCTCTGTATTTTCATGCATGGTCCATTTGAGAACTTGGTCTCTCTGTCAAGCCAGCTAAACCTGGCTGCTTTCTGCTTTTCACAGCTGGGTGCTGTTTTACTCTTAGCTTTGTTGCTGTAGGCTGGAAAGCCCAGTTGGGAGTTTAGATCCCACCCTTCTCAGGTAAAGCTGTCTTTTCAGCTGCAGCCCGTGGGAGCCCTGCCAGTCCTCCTGCATCTCTGCACTTCCTATCAGTCACATTGTGATGAATCAGCTTTTCTGTTCTATCTGTGGTAATGAGGCTTCTCTCCAGTTGGTGTCCTGTTGGTTATCCCAGATGATTTCTCCCTAATTAATTTGTCATTCCACTTGGGTGTTGGGAGGAGACTGGGGTAGCTCCACTTAATTCTCTGCCATCTTGGGTTTCTTGCCCTCTTTGTGGAGGTTTTTCACCAAGTTTCGATGGGCCCCTGGTTCTGGGGGGAGCCCTGTAGCAACAGCACCAATGATGGCCAGCCCTTTCCCTCCAGCTCTCCGAGGATGTTTATGCCACCTATGATGGGCATCTGGCTCTATAGGGAAGCCTGAACTGTGTGCCTGGCAAAGGCTCCCTCTCCCCCTCCCCCTCTTCCAGGAAGTTTTTGTCACCTGCAATGAGCATGCCAGTTGCACACCAGCAAGTTCCTGGCGTGCAGTTTTGAGTTTCTGTGGGAGCCTGCGCCCCAGTGTGGGTGCTCAGGGTGGGCCTCCCCCCTCGCCAGGGCTCTGAACTCCCCTCTCCCCAGGTGGTGCATCAGTACAATTTTTGGCCCTTTCGCTGCTCCAGCAGGTGCACTTCCCTGCACCCCTGCTCCTGCTCCCTGTGGTCCTCTCCTCCTCCGCCACTGGATAGTGAGGAGCTTCTCTCTCAGTCTCCAGAGCGAGGCTCTCAGGCAGGAGTTCAGTTCCTCCATCCCTCTGGAGTTTGCACTCACTGTCCACACCTCACTGCTCAGATTTCTAGACTGGGAAGCCTGAAGTTGTCTCCAGTCAGAGCCGCCACTGCCCAGAGCTGACCTCAGCCTGCTGGTCGGCCATTTTCCGAACTGTCTCACCTGCTCTCCTATAGGTTTCTGCAGCCTCTGCACTGTGCATCCTTATCCAGCTGCTTACCACTCCAATACTTAGAGACCTCCAGACATCTCATGCTCCCTATCCTATCCTCCAGCTGCTCTGGCTCTTGAGAACTCTGTCAGCACTGCCCTCTACTTTGTAGCCATCTTTTCCTCTTCTGCCTCTGTATCTTAAGTACCTGTGTCAGACCTGTTACGTTTTAAGGGACAGAGCCTTAGGTATTTGTCAGTATAGCTGACCCATTTCACCATGGTGTGGCTCTGTATGTTGGGGAGGGTTCTGAGAGGGAAAAACGCCATTTGCTCAGCATTTGCTCCTTTTCCAGGCACTTCTGCTTCCTGTATGGGACTGGCACCTCTCTAGCTGTTGCACTGGTCATGGTTCCTAGAGTGGGTGGGTCCCATCATGGGTGGGACATTCTAGGATTGTGGGGGCTCTAAATGAACAGATTCTGCTGAGAGACCAGAAGTTTCTTCCTTCACCCCAACCTCCACTGGTTTTCACAGTCAGAAGCAATGTGGCTTTATTTTCCCCCACCCCCAACACCCTGATGCTGGAACTGTGAGCCATGTGTTCTGGTCTGCTCTGGTGTCAGGAGCACTCAAAAGGCATTCCTACTTTAAAAAAAAAAAAATGTGTGACTGCATTTCTGCTGGCCAGCCACAGTTGCTGCCCCACCATAGCTGTCCTGCCACCAAACCATGCCATGTCCTCTCTGTCTTGGTTCCGCCCCTCCTACCTGTTTAGCTAAGTATTTCTTCTTTATATCTTTTGTTCATTGGACTTCCATGCATCTTGATTTTCTGGAATTTCTGGTTGTCACTAGTTTTGAGGTAGATCCTTTCTTGGTTGTGGAGGGAGATGCAAATGTCTACCTATGGCTCCATCTTAGATTCCCTCTGTTTTCAAATTCTTAATACTTATTGTTTGTCCCAGAAGGATGAGCCTGACCTACTTCTCGTCTCTGGCACTCACCTCATCTCTTCCTTTTTCCCATGGCCTCTGTCTTTCCTAAGTCTCATCAAGAATGAGAAATAGAGCAGGATTCCTTAAGGCCACATAGATAGGTAGAAAAAGACAAGGTCTGGAATGTAGGGATTTTGTCTCCTTAGTATGATGTTCTATTTACTGTCTTAGGGTCCATGAACACCCTAGAGGTTCTATCGGTGATTTTGGGTATTAGCCTACTTCAACCTCTGGAAATAAACAAAATTTTGTAAATATATGCATTTTTCTAGTAGAAGGTCTACTACATTCAAAGACAGTATTTTCAAAGGTATCTGTCAACCCCTAAACGTAAATAAATCCCATGTTACTCATATGGTGGTCTCTTTAGAGATCAACAAAGCTTAGCAGATAAATGTGGACTACTGACAGTTGCAAGTGGTTTGGTTTACCCATCCAGACAGCAGGCTGAGGCCTGGGATTCTTGGAAGGGTTTCTTTATCTCTGGACTTAGAGTGAGAATGAAAATTTGTCAAGATATCAAGGCATCGCACCATTGTGACCAGTTGTGAGTAAACTCTGGGTAAATTATTTATCATACTCCAGTCTGTTAACTTTTATGTAAAATGGCATCATAGTTATTATATAGTCCATAGTAAATGCTCAAAATACAAAAGACCATGATGTCAGGTCCATAATAAATACTTAAAAAATGAGAGAGAGCCCTCCCCTGTCTCTTTGCAAACCCACTGAGGAACAGAGGAGTCACCTCATCAAGCCTAAGAGAAGGATGGAGGGCTGCCCTAAGCACTGACCCAGATCCAACTGGTGGCTTCACCATGGGGAAGAAAGTACCTACTGCACACCTTGGATCTTGGCTCCCTTGTACATGGGGATGAGTTGGTCGAGATCAGCTGGTGGCTCAGTCACAGGCTCGAGGGTTGGATCAAAAAGATTGAGCATAGCTGCTGCCAACTGGAAACCAACTTCTTTGGAATTGAAGCTGCTGTGAGTCCACTCATTTGAATAATATCTATTGGAGAATTTGGTGAGGGAGCCAGCAGCTCTGATGGCTATGTCATTGGTGTGGAAGTTTGTATCAATCACAAGTCGGCCATCATAGACAAGACATGCATCATTGAGTGCTTTAAATGTTTCATAATCCACACTCTTCTCACAGAAGCTGAAGAATATCTACCAAGTGAACAATCATATTGTTACTTAGTTGTCACTCTTTACTTTCCCAAGATTGAGAACAATCAACGGAGCATGTTATTATTTGGAGAACACACAAAATATCTAAATCTATGAAAAGTTTGTCCTATTGGTGTGTGTTCGGGGGAGGGGGGCGGGGAGAGAAAGAGACTCTCATTTGGTATGGAGAACAAATTAAGATCACACAATGTCACTGTTATTTTCATTTTTTAAGGTTTCTTTTAATCCTCACCTGAGAATAAGTAAGTTTATTGATTTTAGAGAGGAAGGATGGGTGGGGGAGACATTGGTTGCCTCCTATATGTGCTCTAACTGGGGATCAAACCTGCAACTTCTTGGTGTAGAGGATGACACTCCAACAAACTAAGCCACTCAGCAGCCAGGGTGCTCTCTCTCTCTCTCTCTCTCTCTCTCTCTCTCTCTCTCTCTCTGTCTGTCTCTCTCATCACTTAACTTAATCTAGACAGTGTAGAAAGATATGCAAAATGATGGAACAGCTACCTCAGGAGTCAGTATTTTTCCCCTACAGGGAGGTTTACAATTTATAGAGTCACCACTTTCCCCTCATCCTTCTATATTTTAAATAGCTCTATCTCAGCCTCCTTCCATCTTGCTCTTCCTTTTCCTGTGTCTGACTAAGGTCTCTCTAGGTTCCTTCTTAAAATCCCCTCATATAACCTTGAATCTCCAAGTTGCCCCATTCCTGGCCTTTTAAACCACAAAAGCCCATCCCTGCAAGATGCCCTGGAAAATATGATAGCCCATTAGCCTCTGCATCTACTGTGTCTGGGCCCCTTTCTTGTTGCCCCCTGCCCTGGTATGGCACAGTCATTAAATAAATATTTATAGGGTACCTACCATATGCCAGTCACTATGCTGTAGAATGGTCACAACGCCCTATGTATGCTCCTTAGAAGTGATCTGTATGCCACCCCCCCCTTCATTCTATGTCAAATTTCAATATATTCTCATGCTCATCTGAACATTATCTTCTACACTGGTGTTGAAAGTCATTAAAACAGTCCAAGTCAGTTGTTTTTAAGTTCTCAGTTGTTGTTGAAGCAATTGAGATAAGTTCAATCATTTAATTTTTACCTAAACATAATTTTCACCCCTATTTGAAGCATGCTAAAAATAAACATATAACATGGATCTTCATTATATTGATGGCCACCTCCCTGTTTCCTTCACATGCTTGATTTATTCACCTTACTTGATCCATTCTGTAAAAAAATCAGCTCTTCTGGGTCAAAAGTATTTCCCTTTCCGTATCCCTTCCCCAAACCCATCAATAGTACATGAATAATGAATGGTTCTGTGACAGTGACTAGTCATGTATAATTATGTAAATTTAAATATAAATTAAGTTAAATTAAACAAAATTTAAAATCCAAATCCTCAGTTGTAGTAGCCTATTTTAAATGCTCAAAAGCTACAGGTGTCTACCTGCTGTCATAGGAAGACATAGATATAAACCATTTCATCATCACAGAAAATCTATCAGGCAGCCCTTTATTCCCCCTCAGGGACCTAACAGGATCTTCATCCTTTTCCCTGTGTCTGTTCACTCAGCTATATAACCCTATCCCAGTTACTGTCATACCAGGCAGCTTCCCTCTTTTAAATTTCTTAAATTCTTCCTGTTTTATAAATTTTACCTGGTGACCAAAGAAAAGATTTCACTCTTTTCATGGCTGAATAATAGTTCATTGTATGTGTGTTACAATTTTTTTTTATGTTTCAGTGACACTTTTCCTGGATTTAATTTTTTTTTTTGTCTTTTTCTGCTTTTGAAATGAGCTCTCAATTACTAAATATCAAACTACACTCAAAAACGCCAGCCACTGGCACAGTATGGAGAAGCCCACAAATAAGGACAGAGATAGCAAGAGGTGGGAAGTGATTGGAGCAGTGGTTAACAAACATTCACAGGAAGCTAAAACTATCTAATAGGTTGTGCCCTAATTTAGCAAAGGTTACACTAGTCACTACCTTGGTGGGTGGCCTTGGTGTATTTGGATTCAGATGCTACACGGCAACACAATTCCTTCCATTTAAGAGTTCTTGGCGTGCACCAATCACAAGGGGGGAGGACACTGACCAGACTCTTGGTTTTTCAAAATGCTGTCATACTGAGAGACTTCAGGAGCTCTACACTTCAGTGACAGTTTATAATTGGGGTTTCCTGGCTGGATACATAGCTCAGCCCAGATCCAAATGCCATTGGTGAGCTTCAGAGACTGGTACAACATGTCCTGCCCTTCCACATTTCTCTTGGCAATAGTATAAACATTGTTGTTCTGCAACTTGCTGGAAAAAGTGTCAGTATTTAAATGACATTCCTTAATCTGAAACTGAAGTTCATTTTCATTGGGAATATCCTTCCATGTTGCAAGGAAGACCTGGCGCTCCATTTTGCCATCTTCTACAAAAAGCACATTGAGTGGGATGAGGCAGCTGAAGTAGAAGACATCAATATTGTTTTTCACAGCCACCTGCAGGTTATTCAGAGGTTCCATCTTCATG